>CM067475.1:35261291-35344903 GCA_034552555.1 Semaprochilodus insignis
GCTATAACACATAAGTATAAAATGTGCCATAATTTGCATATGCCACATCAGGTGCTACATTTTATGTTACATTTTTTCTCAATATGTTAAATTCAGTCAATATACAGTATTTTTATGTGTACAGGATGTGTCCATTTACACTCATCAAAAAAAAAGTTACGCTCAGAAGGAATCAACCGACAGGAATGAAACCTGGTGGGTAGGTTTGACATCATTAGACATGCAAATGATTCAAGTTTCACACTCGGGCGTGCATGTGACGTAAGACTTATCGCTGTACCTGACTGACTATATGAGGTCGTCCTGTTGCACGGGTTTTACATTCTGACTCGTGCTATTGTGTTGGTAGTGAAGTATGCCTCAGAGAAGAGTTTGAAAGCAATTTGAGCAGTTGGAAGAGTTGGAGAACGGTCGCATCGTAGGGTTCCAGGAAGTGGGATGATCATATCGAGACATTGCATGCCATACCAGTCATGCGGATACTACCATAGCACGGTGTTGGCAGTAGTGGATAAAAGAAGGCACGCATCAGCAACTTGAAGGATCTGGGAGACCAACAGGAACCACAAAGAGAGAGAAGCAATGAATTGTCCAACTTTCATGGAGTGACCCAACAGCCGTGATTGCGGACATTCATACCCTCATTGATACCCTCCGTGAGTCATCCTGTTAGTGACAGCAACATTGGCAGATGGCTGCAGGACGGACGCACGCAGACCGTTACGATGACTGTGCTTAGCACACGTCACCAAAGACTGCAATGCTGTCGTGCCAGACTGTCTTGGAGTGACTTAGAGTGAGAATGGCAGCGGGTCGTCTTCAGTGACGAGTCCTACTTCTGTCTTGGTGGAGACGACTAACAAAACCGTGTGTGCAGGCACTGTGGTCAGTGCCAAGATGAACAGTTTGTTGTTACACGTCACATCCTGGTGTCACTCCACCTCCACCCCTACCACAAAATCTGCAGGAACTGTGTGAGAATATTCAAGCTGCATGGGTTGGTTTTCACAAGACACCATTAGGAAACTCTACAACTCCATGCCGAGACGTCTGGCATGTGTTAGCAAACATGGCGGCCCGACACCATACTGAGAGACATTACTTTTGTATGTGTAGTTCAATAAATATTACCCATATCCGTCTAAATTTATTATCAGTTAGTGTTCCTGGTAGCCTTTATCTTCCTTCCAAATAGCACTGCAATCCGACACTTCCTTCTGGGTGCAGCTATTCTTTTGATGATGAGTGCATTTTCACTTTAAAAATCAGCAGCACATGGAATTTGACCAGGGGCGCCTTTTTCATATGACTACAGTACTGTATATTTACCACAGTTTATTAGTTAATTCACTTCAAGAGACTTGCTTTCAGTTTTTTTTCTTGATCCAGGTCATCGAAAAAGCACATTCAGTAATTCAATAAAGTTTTTTTTTTCCTTTTCTGAATGAGGAGCTTCTTGACATCTACACATCCTTTCAGACCTCTCACAGTGGAAGGATCAACAGATATACCAGTGGATGTTTTCGGATCTGAGCTTGATTTTCTCCTCTCTCTCAAAGATGAAAGCTATAAAAGAAAACAAGCATTTCTAATTTTACCTGTCTTCTAGTGTGTTATGTAGTTTTTTGAACATGTAAATGATCTGCAAAGTTCTAAAACCCCAAGTAAAAAAAACTTTTTGTAGAAGGATGATGCTCTGGTGTTTGACTGTTCAGAACAGAGTAGGCAAGCTAAACAATCAGAGCACACTGGGCTCACTGAGAGGTGGGGCTTAAAGACATAGAACTCTAACAAAACGTTACAGAAAGAAGTTGTACACAGATGTACAGTATGAGTAGAACATCGTGTTTTGGGAAAAACTAAGCATTTAAATCTATTCTAGTAGACGCCAAAAAATAAACATTCAAAATGAGTGTTATAAGCCCTTTAAGTGCTATTCATCAGATGGGGACAGTTTGGTTGTATACCAGGTTTTCCAGGTGGTTGTTAGGAGTCCCTGCAGCCTTTAATGATTTATTGAACTCCAGTTTTGGAAACTCCTGTTTTCTGCCCTCCCCCACCCCACATTATGAAAGTGGATTATTTTATATGTAATCTTGACAGAAATATCTCCTGAGAAATGCATTACTTGTACTTGGCGGCCCTAGCCTTGACCTCGGTCGCAATAAATTGCTTTACTCAGAACCTTTTTGTCCACACACGTACAGACATGAGCATCTAGGATGCACTTTTTGTGAAAGTCCCACTTGGAGGACATGACTCAACATTCTGATGTACTTATTAATCTCTGTTTTAAATAGAAAGAACACCTGTTCTGATCTCAACTCAGCTCTAGCTGAAGAAAAAACAGTTTGATTTATGAAAGGGAAGGATTCCATTGAGGGCACTGTGCAGAAAGAAGGTGTTTCTTTCTTAGCTTTTGTTTCTTTTATCCAAACACCTGTATGTGTGGCATGCATGAGTTTCACGTTTCTGGATGGCTTGCTTGGGGAACATCGTGGCTCCAGGTGGTGTATAAAAATGGAATCTCCCTTCTCCACTGTCAGAAAATCCTAGTTTGCATGTGTAGATGTCGTGTGTTAGTATAAGGGCATGTACATGCATGTGTTTGAAAGCTGTCATATACAAAAGCTTTACACACCTGTGTTACAGAGCCAGGTGTGAGTGTGAGGTGGTAGTCAGTGTCGGGTATCTATAATCCCTTCCGTGCCTTTCATCTTTCCATCAAGTGCTGCGCCTGTGTCTGGACATGACCCCAAAAACATGCACACAATACACAGAGATGCAAGTTTTTGTCTTGCTGGGCCAAAGTGTAATGTTTTGTGCAGGACAAGCTAACAGTTCATTAGCTTTATGTTTTTGCACATTACCATGTAATATGTTTAGTTATATTCATTAAGTGACCCCATGAATTCTTTCCATACAGGGCATATGGGCTTGCATGTAAATATGATGAAACAATATTCTTCACACCAGTGGTCTCTAAATCCCCGCTTGTCTGTGTACCCTTTGCCCAATTCCAGCCCATAAATTAAGTACATAATCTCCTTGGACAAACGGGTTGTCACCTTGTGTGTTTAAGGTGGTAGTAACTTCAGGCTCCTGCAGATGGCACTGCACAAGGATGATGGGGTTATAAATACCTGCAGGGTGTGAGTGACGGGATTCATAGATTGAGAAGAGGTGGTACAGTGCAGTGAATGTCTCTTTCCATGTGTGGAAAATGGCTCCAAAGCAGATGTTAATGATTGGGTAAAAGGAGTGAGTGCATTTGGGCATGCCAAAAGACCATAGTGTGAAGGAAGTAGCTGAATCTGCAGGTGTATGGAAGCGTATGGTTATTTGGGTCTACCAGCAGTGGCTAAAATCGCAGTCTACAGGAAACTTTCCTCAGAATTGTGCCAGGGAACTGCACAATTCTTTGATGCAAGAGTGGCTGAACATGGATGTGCGTAAATCCAGAAACTTGTCCAGTCCATGCCAATATTGTGAAAAGTGAAATGTTTTGAAAACAGTTTAAATCGGTTTATCTCAGACATGTATTTTTGCTATTTGAACCCTGCTTCATAACATTTTTTTTTTTCAATTTTAATTGCATAAATTCATCACAGCAGCTGTCCTGAACATTATGTATACTTTCTCATGGAATGAAAATTACTTGGAATTAAATCTCTTGATCTTAACTTGCACTAAAAGTCAAGAAAATTTTTGCCTCCTCCTTTACATTAATAAGAACATTGCTGTCATGGCAACTGTGACGGGCTCCCATTCTGATCTGGCGTGCCTGAACATTATCTAATCTAGGCTATTTAAGGCATTATTTCATAGAGTGATGTTAGTAAACTTCGGACAATAGAACAGAATTCATGACTCTGTGTGCACCACCACATGTACCATTGTGCCACAAGCAGCAGTGATAATTCCGGCAAAATCTGATTGGTCTGATAAGTGTGATTAGTAAGCAGATTTCTTTTAAGTTCTTTGAAGTAAAAACTAACACAATAAACACCTGCCTCCTCTAAACCACTGCTCTCCTCCTCCCTCCTCCTTCCAATCACCAATCACTTGCCCCCTCCCCTTTGCGTTTCCATAAACTCAAGCTGCAGAGCTTGCAGGAGCAGTGAGTGCTGCGGCCTCTGACGGACCAGTTGGCCATAATGTCAAATGTGATGGCCAAGACTTTTGGGCAGTATTATATGTGTTTTTCTTCTATGTCTTGGGACACATTTGGGCAGCCAAGAGCTATGCTAGTATTGAGGATAAGAGGGCTTGAAAGCAGACAAACCAAGTCTTAAAGTGGACATTTAGATTTCAGTATGTTCACTTGCTAATGATCTTCCACTATATATGCTGGAGATCTATCGTTATGAAGTGGTGGTTGGTGTAGCTCAGCAGGTAACACCACTACCCACCAGGGAACCACTACATGTGGGAGACTGGGGTTCGAATCCCGGTCTGGGTGACTGTGCTGTGCTACACCAATAAGAGTCCTTGGGCAAGACTCCTAACACTACATTGGCCTGCCTGTAATATGATTAACCTTGTAAGTTGCTCTGGATAAGAGCTTCAGGTAAATGTAGAGTGTTCTTACAAGCTGCGAGGGGGATCGCTTGTGAGGTCAAAACAATAGATTAGCCTTGTTTAGGTAGAATTATACAAGTTTTCTTGTGCTGGACTGATGTATATTGCAGACTATGATAAGTCTCATCGACTTGAGACCACAGGAGTGCATGCATTCAGTTTCTTTGCAAATTCAGCGCATCACCACAAAAGAATGGTTTATTTTCACTTACAAGAAAAAATCAATTTCATCAATAGAAAATTCAAGTGCCAACCTGACAATGCTTACACTGACCTCTTCAGCACAATATACCCAATCAGGTAATCCAAAAGTTCATGAATAAATATTATATTATGTAGTGACATGGAAATTTGTGGCTGGATTTTGGGCCTTGCTGCTAAGTTAAAACTGCCTGTAGTGTCCTGTGTATAGTTTCTGGTTTTATCACCATCCCTCAGGTTCGGTAACTAGAGCTGAGCCCTGGAGTATTGCACCCTCCTCAGGCTGCCCCCTGTCTGTGCAGTGCAGAGTGGATATATTGCCCTCTATCTTCTGCTCTCTGAAAAGCATGCCTATATATAATTGTGTGGCCGGGTCTCTTGGGGATTGGTGTTCAAGAGAATCCAAGTTGAGGCATGCACCATTCCGTACGTCATTTCCAGCCTTCTACCAGCCGAGCAGGATTGCAACGGTTGTGGTTTACATGAGAATGAGAATGAGCTGGAGAATTTGCATGCAGAATGCTTGCAGTTGTTTGTGTTCAGTTGAAGCCTCTGATCTGCGTATTGAAGCTGTGACAAAAGTCTCCGAATGGTCGGCGGGTGTTGGAAGTAGTCAGTGTTTTGGTGTGTACTGTGTGTTGAGTGGAGGTGGGTAGAGTTGTCTAAATCTATACCCATCTTGAACATAAAAAATACCCTCAGTGTACTTGAATTTCTACATATTTATTTGTCTTTGTTTCAGAATAACGCAGTTTTTTTGATCCAACATTTACTAAAATTAGCTAAACTTAATTTGCTGCCACATTTCGCATTTCATAATTTGTTGTCAATTTATTACTGCTGATTAAACCTACTTTAGTTAAGTTGCTTTAAAAGAGGCCACTGTAGTACCAGTCCAAGGCCCATAATGAAAAATGGTCTTTACAGGTATCCGCTCATTCACACTAAAGTTCTAAGGAGTGTTTCAGCCTGGACAGCTTTTCAAATGAGGCACAATACAGGTCAGCCAGTCATTTAAATATGTCAATGTTAAAGGTACAGCAACAAAAACAGCCTGGCATAAAGAGAGGTTAAACTCAATCTGCTACCACCAACTTGTTGAAGCTTATTGAACTCGATTTACTACTGCTGTTTAAACCTACATTGGTCCAAGTTAAATTGCTTTAAAAGAGGTCACTGTACTACAGATCCAAAACCCATAATGGAAAACCACTCTTTATATGTATCCGCCAGCTTTTCAAATGAGGCACAACACAGGGGAACTAGTCATCTACATATGTCGGTGTTAAAGGCACAGCAACAAAAACAGCCTGGGATAAGAAGAGGTTGTGTAAAAATGACATAAACTCACAAGGACAATAAATCTTATAAGTGGATCTCAAGGGAAAACAGAAGTGTGAAGAGAATGTAGGATATGTGCCCTTTAAGGTGACAACAGATTCAGTATACACATGTAGTTCTTTCTTCATGTGATGGGTCATCCTTTTCTCTGTCTCTCTCTCTCTCTCTCCCTCAGGCACAGGGTGAGGGAGCGGTTCGCGTGTGTCTGAAGGAGAGGGGTCAGGACGTACTGGTTCTTCAGAGAGTGGCTTCTGACCGGACATCACCACAGACAGCTGGAGGAGGAGTCAAAGAGGATGAAAGCGATAGGAGGTGAGTGCCCTGCCCATCCCGCCCTCCCTTCTCGCTCTCTTTTTCTGTCTCTCAGCATTCTGTCTCCTCCCTCCTTCAATCACCTCCTCTAAACCACTGCTCTCCTCCTCCCTCCTCCTTCCAATCACCAATCACTTGCCCCCTCCCCTTTGCGTTTCCATAAACTCAAGCTGCAGAGCTTGCAGGAGCAGTGAGTGCTGCGGCCTCTGACGGACCAGGAGTTTGCGTGAGGTCGAGCGTGTGCTGTAGCTGCAGGGCTAAGACTGAGGAGGAAGAGTATTTGCACTTTCTTGATGGGCGTGTGTGTCTGTGCGCTTGAGTACAGTCTTTTTGCTTGCCGCAGGAGCACACTGTTTGTGCATGCTCCGGCTCCAGCAGCAGTGACAGTGCAGGGAGTGTCTGCTGTGCAGTCAGGCAGGCAGAGAGAGAGGAAGAGAGAGAGGGAGAGAGAGTGGCCGGCTTGGAGCACCCAGACTGGGCCTGGGCTGCTGGAGCAGGGCAGTACGTGCCTGGCTTGTCTCCACACCTGGCCTGGGGCATGACGCAGTGACCCGGGTGGAAATGGGCAGTGTCCGGCCGACCCGCCTAAACATCAAACCTGTCACACTGGTAGAGGAGGAAGAGGATGACGACGATGATGATGAAGGCTCGGAGTGTAGCATCACTAGCGCTAACTCCAGCTCTAAGGATGACGTGTTTGCAGTCACCTTTGACGTCCCGCATTTCCGCTACATCGACGAGGAGGAAGATGAGGATGATGAGGATGATGTGCTTAGCAGCAGGGGGTGGAGCAGCAGTTCCTATTCGGTCTGCTCCACTGATGGAGACTACCCGTCCGACTCTTTATCTTCTGCTGTTTCCGACAGGTACGTGGTGGTGTCTGGAACGCCGCACAAGATCCTGGAGCACCTGCTGAGTGACCTAAGACTGGACGAGCACCAGGGGGCGACCGAGGGCAAAGAAGCAGGTCAGTGACCCCAAACTTTGTTTGTCCAAACTACTGCATGGACTAATATGCCCTCTAGTTGGCACTGTGGGCGACTGTCAAGGGGTCAGGGCCAGATTATGGTGTGGTCTGACCATCCTCTGTGAAAAACCACAGAGCAAGGGTTATTTGGTTGGTGGGTCATTTTTAGCTCTGCAGTGACACTGACGTGGTGGTAGCGTGTTAGTAGTGCTGCTAGAATTTTTTTAACATTGTGTCCATTCACTGTCCACTCCATTCTTGTTGTTCCATCTTGTAGGCATAAAATCAGAGACAATGACTGATCTGTTGCTGCACAGTTTGTGTTGGTCATCCTCTCAAAATCCTTCATAATTGGTCACAGGACGCTGTTGGCTGGATAGTTTTGGTTGGTGGACGATTCTCAGTCCAGCAGTGACACTGTGGTGTTTAAACACTCCAGCAGCACTGCTGTGTCTAATCCACTCACACCAGCACAACACACACTAACACACCACCACCACGTCAGTGTCACTGCAGTGCTGAGAATGATCCACCACCCTCATAATACCTGCTCTGTGGGGATCCTGTGAGTGTCCTGACCATTGAACAGGGTGAAAGTGCATTGTCAAAGTATGCAGAGAAGCAAATTGATTAGTCTGTAATTAGTCTGTAGCCTTTGTAGAACAAAGTTCACCCGTATTGTGAGTATAGAAACAAGGAAGTGCACTTTAAGTGGCCGGTCGGTGTATTTATACAGAGAGTGCCTTGAGAGTGACCCAACCAGCAGCTAATCCCAGCACTACCTATGCCAATTCTTGTTAGCAAAACTTCTACAGATACCTATAAAAAAAAATTAGGCCACCAGTATCATCGAATACTATTGGCCTACTAATATATCAGTCAGCCCCCAACATGAAGCCATACGTAATTTGTTAAGTCTGGAAATGGTGAAACCAATTCCACTGTCAACTACAGGTTAGTAAGACTGTATGAGCTACAAAATATACTGTTATACTATAGAATGCATAGTACTTGGGGCTACCACTGAAATACTTTTCAGTAAAGTCCAGAAACACTCTCATTGTTTCTTCCAGTATAAATGATAACTAGTTTTTGAATAACTTGAATAACCAGTAAAAAAATAGTCATGAAATTTCTGCATCAGAATTTAGTCTCCTTAGAAGACAGCAGGCTTTGGAAACTTTCTTGTTCAAGAATGTATTGCCTGGTATTGCTAACATGCTAGGATCTTTAAGCATGTACACAGCTCCTTGAATGCTTCACGTCACTGAAGGGACCTCAACACTGTTTGATCTTAATGTGTGTGCCAGCAAACTTCCAGCGAATCGACCTGATAAGAACTTACCAAGAAGGTTTAAAGGAAGGACTGTGTTTTGCTAGAAGTGGTATGTATGTGGTTAGAAGATGTTTAATCAAAATAGCAACATGACCACATGCGTGTGTTTATTTTGTTGGGTAGTTAGGGCACTGGTCAGACCTGTTTTTAAGTTACACTGTAAGGAAAAGACTAAAAACGAAGTAATAGTTCTGCAACATTAAATAACAATTAAATACCGTTAAATACCAATTAAGTACCTTAACGTTTTCTTATTAAAACCAATGTACTCAGTTAGCCAAGACATGAATTTGGCACTATAAGACACCACCAGTCACCAGTTTCAAAAAGTAGGCCTACATCGCCTGGCTAACAGCAGTAGCAGCTGCAACCTCAAGGATCCCATAGAATGCATTGATTCAGCATAGAAGGTATGTGACTTTGGTTGGGGTGAAAAAGGTGGTTTTACACACCTATTTACAACCCTAGAATTAAACAAGCTTTTTTGCCTTCTTCTGTGAGCTTATGAATAATTTGATGAGCTCTGCTCTAATTGGCTGGATTACAGTGAGACACCACGCTGATCACAGAAGCAACATGTTGAAATAGACACAGGCATGAAAAAAATGAACCGCCATGTAAATAAGCTTGATCTTCAGAGTATTTAGTTAGCTATGTTATAGTTAGTTACATGAGGCTTGCCAGTAGCTAACTTTACCTATAATGGCTACATACTTTTGATCTCCACATCAACACACACCAAATTAAAATTGTTCCTCACTATGAAAGATGATTATGTTTAAGATGATCTACTTTAACCTGCAAACAGTAATGAATTCACACAGCATGGCTGCTACTTGCAGGCTGAGGTTGTAATGCTAGTTAAGGTGGAACTGCCGCTGAGCACATGCTGAGTTAAGCTACTTGGTATTGTCGAAGGTTTGATAAACTGTCTGGAGTGAAATGTGCAGAGCAAACTAACATTATTGATATTATGATATTGCTAAAGATGAGGGAGTTGAAGTTGGCTTCCTATTCGCCAGCTTGTTTGGCGAATTTACTGCTCCACTTTAAAAGAGTTCCGCAATTACCTCCTGGCGCCTGCACAAGCTGCTGCACGTAAGGTAGAAGGGAACATTACATTAAGAAACTTAGGATTTCAATATCAGCTCATTTTACAGCCCTGTTTTGTAAATGTGGGATCAGTATTTAAACAGTGTTTGAGGTTCACAGTACGTCCGTTCTATATACTGAACTCTCCTTAGTAAACTATGCCAATATAAATACAGTTTTTCATCCTATGGCACTTTTTAAAACCTGAACTGTGTCCACACCTTTGTCTGTGTTTATAGATAATACTATATCATACAGTGCCAGAAACAACATGTGCAAGTGTTTTTGAGAATAGTATGAGGCAAGCATGTGATGATTTAGGCATGCAGATAGCACAATGGTAATTGGCGAGGTATCAGGTTCTATTACATAGCTACATTAGCCTTGTAGCTCCAGTGTGAAACTAAAGAAGCAAACGTGTCTTGGCTAATCTACCTCATTTGACACACTGGAAAGCAGATTGGAAAGTGGCGCTCCTGCGCTTAGTTCATTTTGAGTGAGGGTGACAGGCATGCATGCTGGAGTAGCCTGAAGGTGTAGCAGGCAGGTAGGAGCGAGCACAACCATCCGGACAATGGTGTGATCCATTAAAATGGACAGAAGAGAATCTGTGTGGGTGTAGGGACCACGAAATATGAAATCTCTCTAAAAACGTTAGAGGGGGAAAGGAAAAAAAACGGAAGACTTAGAGGAAGATAGCAGTCAGAAATAGAGAAATGGAGATCAGAAACAGAGATGGATAGAGTGATCGATGAAGCTTAACCAGAATGGTAATTGGAAGCCATCTTGGATACTGGTACTAACCACAGACATGTTTAAATCGATGAATACTGCAGATTTTAAATGACTAGGCAGTTGTAATAGTCATAAAATCTTTGTACCTTCAGTTACTAATTGTGAATCATGTTAGTACTGTGATTTCGTTGTGACTCACAAATAATGGCTATAGTCCTGACAATTATGTTGGAATCTGATGGCAAGTTAGAACTCCACAGTCCAAAAACTTACCTGGAATGCTTTGTTTCTCACTGGTCTCTTAACCCATTTAACCCCAGGCCTGTTATTTAGCAACTAGTCAGAACACCTATTACTCCTATTATGTTGTTATGTAAGTTATGAAATGTAGGCCAACATGCATCCCTCAGGGTTTAAAGGATTAAAACTTTAGCGTAAAAGTGGTGAGTGTATTTTGTGTTTTTGACTGTATCTTGGTGACCTTATGTCATAAAGTATCTAGACACCCATTATAATATGTGAGTTCAGCTACTTGAAGGCTTGAATAATTTCCATAGAAAAGTATTGAACAATGGAATGATCCTAAGGTCATCATGTGCAATTATTATATTTTATTTTTCATATTTTATTGTATTTGTGAACTCTTAGCCTAGTTTAATTATGTGTTATGTGTGAGCTCCTTTGGGATTGCTACCCACTTCCATTGTACACTGTTCAATGACAATAAAGGAATATATCTATCTATGCCCAGTGGCAAGTGTTGGATAGAGGGGTAAGTAATCCCACAGCATTGGCCTATGTAGCAGTTGAACTGTGTTCTCTGGAGGGACAGAGCCCATCCAATAGCTTTGGGATGAGTGAAACACAACTAATAATCTAACATCAGTACCTGACCTAGTGTAAAGCCAGAAAAGTGGAGGGGAGAGAGGGGAGACAAAGGGGAAACGAACTTGCAACTCATAAAAAACACTGGAAGAGCCAGCGTCTCCCAAGAACAAACCTGAGAGACTGCAAAACTCTTCTTTTTACAAATACCAGTTAAGGCTTACACATATTCAAAACAGTGTTCACTGAATCTGCTTGATGGCAAAATTGCAACTGCTGCAAAGCAGTGAATACTATACATGTGTAGAAAAGTGGTTGCTGGCTGTCGGTCTCATCTTCTGACCACATGTGACCATGAAGTTATTCAGGTTTGAAAGCCATCATTAATGTGACAATGTCAGCACAATGGTTAATGTAACAGTCTGCATTCAGTGTGTCTATATACAGACGCACACAAATTAGTGTCCATTTATGCCTTCCAGTGTGAGTTCTGTCCTCCAGTTAGACTTGTACTAAAAACACTTTCAATAAAGTGACCATATGCAATTTAATTTAGTATTAATTTAGTAATTTAGTGAGTAGTCTTTTCATCCCACGGATTATTTTTTTAGAAAGCTCATTCATAATTCTGTTGTTGAGAGGTAAACAAAGTCGTTCAGATTGGTTTGAAATTAATTGGTGCACTGTAGACAAACTTGCAAACATGGATTCTTTAAAGTGGTGGTGATGGGAACCAGGGGTCACAATGTCTACAGCACAAATACAGCCATTTTATTTACTACCCAACACCACCAGTGAACCTACATGTGCTATGTGAGTTGGTAGGTAATTATATCACACTGATAATAGTTTCAAATATGGTACTTCATTTTCTTATTGCTGTTTGTACCATTTTCCTTACCATGCACTGCTTGTTCTTCTTCACAATTAACTTATAAAAAATACATTCTGTGTTAAATGCTCAAAACTATTGTGAAGCACCTCTTGTAACAGTTATGTATAATAGCTTTCTAGAATGTTGCTTCCAGAGGCTCTCTCAGACGTGAGACATCTGGTTCCTATCACCATCATTGTAAACAAAGCTCATTGAATAAGTTCCTTTAGAATAACCCATTTTGTATCGTCCCGTTGTGAATAAGTTGGTTTAGACATGAACCATATAATAATGCCAACATTTAGAAAAATCGCTGGAATTCCTTTAATGTTATGATTTGAAGGACATAAACCACCACAGTTGATTTTATTGTTAGTGTTTATCTAGCTTTAACAAGAAATACCTGGTAGTGGGTTAAATCAGATAGAAGCCTGATTCATTTGTAAATCTGTTTGCATGCAATTAGTTTAATTGTTAGCTGAGAGAACAGAGGATGGTATGACTCAGCTTGCTGAGGTCAGCTGATACCGTCAGTTATTCTCTGGAAAACTGAATGCAAATCTTCAGAAAAGAATGTTTTAAAAAAAAGAATTATAAAAAAAATCCTGGTAATGAAAAATTAATAACTTGCGTATTAATAAATTCTTTGACTGGAAATTAAATTAATGAAAGTTGGTCACAGTATTTTGACTGATGTAATGTAAGAACTCCAATACATTAAGCATTTGAGAACAGCAGTTTCAGAACAAAGCAGATTAGCTATAGTCACATGTTGGTTTGTCATTCTAATGTCATGTTTGTATTGAAAGGAAACCCAAAGAAAATGATAGAGTGTGTGTGTGTGTGTGTGTGTGTGTGTGCGGATTCCCTGTGCTATTGTCTGGGACACACCCACAAGCAGACAGTTAGCCCCTCGGTGCTATGCATCCTGGGTAATTATCGGTGTGCTTGTGGTTGTGCTTAGCACGTCTTGCCTGCACACTGTAATAAAGGAAAAGACACTGTTGTGTTTGTCAGCACTCCCACGCTCACTTACACACAGCCATATGATCAAAATGGCTACAAGTCTTACACCCTTTAAACGTATCCACCAAAGGCCAAAGGTCCCAGCCAGGCCTGTTTCAGATATTGTTATGATTATTAACATACCTATTGGTTCCTGTTCAGCACACTCCTGCCAATCCACACACGTGCTTATGCTTGCAGCCACACGCACTACCATCTGAGGAGAAAACAGTAGACAGTGGGTTGCTCTTTTTCTCTACCCAGAGCCACGTTCCAGATGGGGAGCTTTTAGTCAGCATAATACTCTTAATATGTCAAGGTCCAGCTTCTATTGTCTTTAGAAAATGATAAAGCGAAAGAAACAGTGTGGAATTTTAGTTCTCATTTTGAGTGGGTGCTTTTTGATGATTTGTGTTTTTAGGGACTGTTTCCTGAACTAATTTCAGTGTGCTATATTTTGTTTTACTGAAGGTTCTGTGGAATTCCCCTAATAGGGGGGTTTGATTAACCTTTATAGCAATCCCCATTGGTGTGCCTAAATGCTTGCATGGTTCTTCTTTCCTTTTTTTATTAATTATACAAATATGTAGAAAAATACACCAATCTTGCTTAAAACATTGGAAAAGAATGTTTCATCTTTACCTTAATGCCTTTTGGATCAGTTCATCAGTTCTTCTACTCACTGAACTATTAACATTGGACTTTTGACCAGGGTGCCCAAACTTTTGCATTCCACTGGAAATGAGCTCTGTTCTGATTGACTGCCCTGTAAAGTATTTAGATTTGAAACACTTCTTATGAAATGCTGTAGGTCAAAGAGGTGTAAATGTAAATGTCTTGGTTCTTGGAATGAATGGTATGTGCTAAAACATTAACAATGTTTACAAAGGACATGAAACTCTTTTATTTATAAAAAGCGAGAAATTAGATTTTCCATGTTATGCATATGGTTTTCCATGATAAGTGTACACTGTGTGTGTGCCTGCGTGTGTGTGTGTAAATGCATTCTGATTAAGCCTATCTCATCTATCTATGTACAAACACATAACAGGATGCACCTCTGTTTAAATGGGAAAATGATGTGGTACAAGCTTCCAGTACAGGTTAGCCACATTAACCTCATAGCTCTATATCAGAAATTAAAGATCAAACTTCAGACACTCTGAGTGTCTGATTAACTACATCTGTGGACAGAGGAGGAATTAAATTAGGCTTTTGGCCGAAGTCCTTCCTTTAAAAACACAAGCAAAGCAGTTTAGGAACTGAAGACGGGACTGACAGAATATACTTGTGACAGATGAATGAAAATGATGAAGTAGTTCTGCTGGATCGACTCTGTACTGCAGGATAGCTGCTGCAATCAGCCAGACGGCACAATTCATCTTCTCCTGTGATTCTGAAATAACAAGATCATTCATTCGCATCTCTCTCTCTCTCTCTCTCTCTCTCTCTCTCTCTCTCTCTCTCTTTTCTCTCTTTCTTTCTCTCTCTCTCACTCACACACTGTCTCTTGGTCTGTCTGTCTATCTCTCTCTACCTCTCTTTGTGTCCCCCCCGCTTGTCTCTTTCTTGGTCTCTCTTGCTCTCTCTCTCTCTTGCTCTGTCTCCCTCTGTCTCTACATTTCTCTGTTTCCCTGTCTTTCTTCCTTTGGTATTCTCTCTCTTTCTTTCTTTGTCTTTCTCTTTCTCTCTGTCCCCCATCTCTCTCTCTCTCTCTCTCTCTCTGCTCTGTATGTAGAGCTGCGGGTCTCAGCTGGATGGTCTGTCTCTGGGGGGGGGGGCAGTGCTGTGTTAGCACAGGGAAGATGTATGATAAAGATGAAAATGGATATTCATCACTGGGGAACGAGAGCAGGGAGGCAGGTGTGAGATAGAGAGAGAGAGAGAGAGAGGGACAGAGATAGTTGAGTTTACTACAGACATAATTTAGAAGGTAGAGTTGAAGCCTGAGAGCACTGTTTACTCCATTATAATCCCACACCTTCTCAAAGCCCTCCAGGTCCCCCAGTGATCTATAAAATAAATCTGTGTTCCGGTGCTACTGAGGCTCTCAACAGCGCTTTTAACCACAACCACTCATTGCAGTTCTGACTTGCGTCCAGATTCTGCTTTCTGCCGTAATCAATCGACAGCCTAGCTTACTCTAAAATACAATTAATCAGTATAGCTCTGTCTGCTTTACCATAGACATAGCAAAAGAGCTAATAATGACTCCATAAAAGAATGTCTCAGAGAGAGAGAGAGAGAGAGGGTGAGAGAAGGCCTGAGAGAGAGAGAGAGAGAGAGAAGGCCTGAGAGAGAGCACTAAATGCCTATGACATAATCTTTCACAAAAAAGTTGACACTATGCAGCAGTACTGTCAGAAAGGTTGTATTTATTTAGACTGCAGAGATTATTATCCCATGGAAAGTATTTAGATCTGACACTGGACCAAAAGTCCATTCATTCCGAGTTTGGTTCTTGGAATGGCTGAGACATTAGCCAGATAGCACTTTGCTTTGTTCTTGGTCACAACCACTCAGTCAGTGTAGCACTGAAACTACAAGGCTGAAGTCAACTTCTTATTCGCCGGCTTCTTCTTCTTATTTCCTCTCCCACCTTAAATGGTGCAGCAGTTAATACACTCATCATCAAAAGAATAGTTGCACCCAAAAGGAAGTGTCAGATTGCAGTGTTATTGGGAGGAAAGGTAAAGGTTACCAGGAACAATAAATGATGATAAATTTAGACTGATATGGACAATATTTATTGAGCTACACATACAGAAGTAGTGTCTCTCAGTATGGCGTTGGGCTGCCATGTTTGTTAATGCAACGTGGCAGACAGTTCAGGAAGGAGTTGTAGAGGTTCCTAATGGTTCCTAATGAAAGCTCCATAGTGATATTAGCTCTGAATTAATGCTAAAATTACAATAAAATGTTTGAAACGCTGATTTACTACTACTTTACCTAATGATATGAGCATGCTTGGTAGGAGCACTTGATGGGTAGAATAAATTGCTGGACTAGTTGTGCTGACTAACCATTTTGGGTTGTGAGAAGTTTGAGATCCCAGATTTTGACAGATGGAAGGCCATTATTCTTGTTGTATTAACCACAAAAACCAGAAGAAAAAGCCAAAGTTGCCATCAAAGAAGTGAAAACATGAAGAAGCATAACAAAACCAGGGCAAGCACTATGACGTCAGAAACCTGCCTGCCAACCACCGTAGCGGTTCAAGAAAGGGAGAGGTTGGAGGGGGGTGTACACAACCTCACCACTACTAGGATCCAGTGTTGGTCACTGTGCTGTGCTAAAGTCTTTGATGTCATTCTCCACCTGTCTGCTGTCTTCCTAAATGTACTTTCTCTGCATTTTATAGTCAGCTTGTGGCTTGTATAAGCTTTGGTGCTCTGCCATTAACAAGATGAGCTGCTTTCCTGCCATTTGTTTGGACTGTGACCATCATAACAAAGCTCTGATTGGGTTTTTTCCCCTATCAAAGTCAGACTGAATGTGAATGTGAAGGCCTTGAGACCTTGTGTTTTCAACTACAAATTCTAGAAATGTTATTAACACTACATACAAGAGCAGACAGAACATAGAGATGCAGCTCACCTTGGCTGCAATGACTGTTGCCACCTTTACAATTCTAATGATTTAATAAAAATCTATAGCCATTAGGAAACACATTGAAAACAGGAGTGACAGACAAAGGGCAGAATGAGGCCTGAATTCTTGCCTCTCATGGCCTACGGTGGCTGGGAGATTAGAGAGCGCACATATTTGTGGAGCATTCCTTCCCCTCAGGCTCTGGTGCCGACATGCATATTCTCAGATCAATGGAGCCCAAGAGCTTTTTCATTACGTGGATCTTACAGAGCTGTGAAATGTAGCGATGTGTTTTTTATGATGTTATTGTGCAAGCGAGTTGAAGAATCTCTGGCTGGCTGATGAGAGTGCCTGTATTATTAGATGATGATTTTTCACTGTGTTGACATTTTGAATGGAATACATTGGTATAAACCCTGTATAATTCAGCTGTATAATCATATTCTGTCTTTTGTTTTTTTTTTTGCCTTGTGTTACAGAGATGCTTCTGGACGACTTCTTGCTGACCTACCTGGTGTTCATGTCCACCAATGACCTCTGCCAGGCACTGCTTGGGCAATATCCTTCCTTCCAGGGTGTGCAGAAACTGGAAGAATAGTGACTAATAAGCAAATAGCTGTAGCAGCTGTCTAGAGCTCTAGTTAGTATAAACATCCATAATTCTGTTCATAGCTTTGCATAGGCCAGAGCTGATTTACTCCTTGTTTAGACATATTATGCAATCCAGAGTTTCTGTAACATGCATGCACTCTTGGCTTCATTGTAGCCATTGTAGAACCAGACATCTGTAGCCTTTAAAGGGAACCCTGACTTGAAATAGTGCCCATGTTCTATGCTATTAAAATATGATTATATACACAGTCCAGTCACATTGTTATGACCACCAGCTAATATCCAGAGTAACCACCGTGTGCACCATGGACAGTAGCTAGATGGGCTGGGAGTGACTCAATAAGGTCCTGGTAGGTTGTCACAGGTATCTGGAGCCATGCTGACTGCAGTGCATGCAACAGATAAAGACAATAAAGGTTGTCCCACAGATACTCAAATTAGGGGACCAAGATAGGAATTGGAAATCCTGCTCCTCCAGTCAATGTCGGACATTTCTAGCCATGTGACATGTTGCATTGTCTTGCTGGAAGATCCCATCCGCCCCAGGGAAGACAATCCGCATGTATGGGTGTACATAACCTGCAAAGATGGTTTCACACCCAAGTCGGTTGAGAGTACCTTCCACATGGATGAGTGGGCCCAGAGAATACCACAAAAATGTGGCTTCCTTCATGAGCTGTGCTGTGCTCCTGCCGTCGAAAGTAGGAAGTGGTCATAATAATGTGACTCGACTGTGTAGGTGATATATAGATCAATTAAATAAATTTATTTTATTCTCCTGGGTAGTGTTAGTTGGAAAGGCTGAATAACACATTGAAGCTAAATTTGGCATTTAGTTTGCTGAGAGAGCAATCATTTGGTGCCACAGCAAAAATGACAACCAGTTAGTAGAGGGATTGTGTCTATTTCTAATAATATACAAAGCTCTTTATCTGTTTTGTACAACATGTTATAATATTATTACATTTGCACCACACTGAAGCTTATAAAAAGCCTCTAAAAGCTACCTCACAACAATGATCACATTAATGGCTAATGCTCAAGACATTGGTTTTCAGTTGTTTTGTGAAGGTTTGGCCTAAAATGTACTTTTAAAACCCATTCATGGTTGAGAGTCACATACTGCTAAGTTTCTCTACAATTAACCATTTAATTTAGTTAACATCTCTTGTACGACAGCAGCAATATATTTTTGGGATCTTGCTGCGGTTGTCCGCCCCTTAACCTTCCCTCACCTATTGCACCAAGCGCTGTCGTGGCAAGGAGGAAGGAAAGGAAGCCCTCTACAGGAAGCGAAAGGTACTGCATCTGGTCTCCCAGTGGAGCTCTCTCTACAAAGACTTCCTGCGCGAGGAGGAACATGTCAAACTCTTCATGAAGGTACTAATGATCCTCAGCATTAATGCTGAGACAGTTTATTAAGACGCAGTTGCTGTTTTTTGTATAGCTGCACAATAAGCTTTTTTTTTTCATTTAGTGTGTCAGCGCCTGGTGACAAACAGATTTAGTCCAATACTAGGCTTGCATTCTGTTTAAATACATACATACACGGTATTTAAAACACAGCTCTTAGTGTTATATGTAGATTACTACTTACTTTATGCATTCTCTGGCCTCTTTAGTAAAAACTCTTACACCTGGTGTACAGTGACAGACTGTAGCCACTCTGTTAATGCCCAATTTGTGTTAGCCATCCTCTTAAGGCTGTAGCTTGTTGAAAGTATAGCCTATTTGGCTGCAGTAGTTCAGCTTATGAATATTAGCAATGTGTTCTCTTGTAACTGCTTTCTAAAAATGCCCGGTAGACCATTACAAATGAGGTGTTGGATAAATGAATAGATTTTAGACTGTAGAGCCCCAGTTTTCTTTCCAATGAAGTTAATCTTCTTCCTCTGGGCAACAATATACATGCATAAAGTATGTCTTATGAATAACTTCCCAAAGTCTAATAAACGTCTGGCGCGTTTCACCATTTTGCTCTGCTCTCCATGTAAACTGGTTGGTCTTAATCCTGTGTAACGCTTCCATACGCATTTCCTAATCAATCACAAAGTTGAAGTCTCTAGTCCCGCCCACAAAGAACAGTTTCAGAGTCTGAGAAACTTGGTGAGCTAAAGCTAACCCAGCATAACCAAAGAACGCTAGCTAGACAACCTGTCTGTGGCTGCCTGTCGAACAATCTTTCCTTTATCAATGCAGCAACCTTGATTGTTTGCCTGTACCTTCATCCACTCAGTGCTTTGTTAGTCCTTCAGGCTCTATGTCTGTTCATCTGTTCATTCGGCATTGTTTTGTCTGTCCATTTGTTCATTAGTCTGTCTGCACGTCTGTTTGTCCATGGCTTTTTTCCATCCAGCTACCATCACATAAAAGATGGATAATAATTTTAGTCTAATATGAGTGGTGAAGTGTTTTTACCATATTTATATGTATTTTTTTTATTCAGGCTTTTGCTGGATGTTTGATATAATACTTAACACTTAGTTTGATACAAAACATGTTTAATATTTTACTCTGTATCCCCTGAGACTACTCCATGCTTTCCTTTTAAAGTACAAAGTATGTCCAATAAATAACTTTACATTGTCTAATAAGTGGCTGATGCATTTTGCCAAAACGTGCTGCTTTCAGGGTGAACTGGGTGGCACTAATCTTCAGCAAGGCTTGTATAAGAACTACATTCACCAACCACAAAACCTGATGTGGCTTGTCCTTCAACAACCTGTGCAATCTCAGGCTTCCTGATCAGAGAAACTTTTCAAGTAAAGGCTAACCACCAAGCGCAAGCCCATCTAACACGCCTGCTGAGATAGCTTGTTTATCTCAGTGTCTTCCTGTCATCCGATCATTTATTAATTAGTTTGTTCAACCTGTCATGCCAGCATTACCTAGATGCACATCAGCAGTAAAGTCAATATAAAGCTTACCCTGTGATATCACCAAGCCGGAGAGTGTATTAGTGAGCATATATATTGTTCATGTATCTGCATATCATATTTAAACGCATGTTAAAGACAATATTGATGAAATAGTCAGAAGCTTTTGCATGCCAGACAAAGACAAGGTTGAGCCTGCTGTAAAAAAAGAATATTGCATGGACCACTGAATAGACCCCCTCTTCCTCCTCGATTCCCACTCAACTCCCCCACCTTCCCATGTGTGCGTGGTAACACAACATTGTTGACTCACATGGTCACGGCAGCAGATTAGTTTAGATCTCCGGGGAATGCCTCTGCCACATGCTGGGACTTGATGCTTTTAATCGTTTTTCTCCAGTCTTCCCTCCAGATGCCTTGTGTTCTGTCTCTATCCGTCTCTCTTTCTCCCCCCTAGTGCTCCAGCATGCATCCTGCCAAAGGCTACAAACAAATACGGCCATTAGGAGACTATTTAGTGTGTCTTACAGGGCTAAAGACATTAGATCTGTGTAAGATGTGAAGGGTGCAAGTTGTTCTCTCTCGCTGATAATGAAACAGCACGGGTGATTATAACAGTGCAGTTGACTGCATTAATGGCAGAAACAGGAGCGATGTGTGCGAGCAGATGGATCAGTGTTATTTTTAGTGTAATGAGCTGAGATCTCCATCAATCACATCCCACCGGTTCTTATACTAATGTGGAAATGGGATAGTTTACTGGTTTCCGGCTTGTTGTGAAGCTTTCGAGAAACCTTTTCTCTAAAGCTTTTTTTACAATTGTATGTTGCATTCGTGTGTCATGTTGGCTCGATCTGATGATTCAAGTTCTAAACATTTAATCTGTTCATAATCCACTGTAAAAACGTGTGTGCAATTTTCCATGTATTCCATACCAAATTGAAATGATTAAAGGTCCCCAAGTGGTGCGACCATGTAAGCGGTGGCCCTGTCCACAGGAGATTGTGAGTGTGATCCATATATCACATATTGCCCCCTCCTGTGCCTGTGCGATACAGCACATGGCTTATTTTCTGGCTCCACCCTGGCTCCACCCACTGTCACACACCTGTGGCTGATCTAGGACTCATTAGGACTCCCTTTTATTGCTCCTTGTTTGCTCTGCTTGTTCTAAGCCGTGTTCCTCGGTGTTCCTGATCTGAGTATCTAGTCGTGTTCATGTTCATGTTCCTTGGCTTTCGTGATCATGAGTTTGTCTCTGATGATGCCTGCCTGTGTTTTGACCTGCCTGTTGACTATGATTCCCGGACAACCCTTAATAAAACCACTGTGCACTTGCAACCTGCCTCAACCCCCTCATAACACTATGACTTTCCAAGAGAATTGGTCTCTCCTTCTTTGGGTGTCTAGAATCATCATAATTATCATATTCTTTATTGACGCTCAAGATTGTATTGAGGGGAACATCATTTTCACTGTAGCCAAGAGTCACATGGGGAATAAAAAGCAAGAAAATGATAGCAGAAAATATCCAATAAAACTGGAACCATAAAACAATAAGTCAATAAGACAGTAAGATAATAATACAGATCTTGAAATAAAACATGAGGGAATAGTAAAATAAGCTAATTAAGCCACTTAAAAAAAGAAAATGATCAAAACAAACTAAGATATCCAGCTACCATAATTATAACTGGAGTAAAAATAGCGAGAATATAATAAAACGCTAGCAAGATTGGCCTTTAGTACAGGGGTTCTCAAACTGGTCCTCAGGGATCCCCAGACAGTCCCCATGTCTTGCAATTTAGGTTAGAGCGAAAATATAGACCATTTGGGAGTCCCTGAGTGCCAGGTTGAGAACCACTGCTTTAGTGAATCTTGTACTGCATTCCAGCTCTGTTGTGTGCCACAGCTAAAAGCAGATTTGTCCAGCTCTTTCACTGAGCGCTCTTTCACTGAGCGTGATGCTAACAAATAAACAAATCTAGAAGCTGATGTAACAGAATCATTTTGAAATCATATATCATCATTTTGAAAAGATGTGGAGCTTAATGTGTCTCAGAAAAAACATGTACTAGCCTTCACCCTCCAAGCTCAGTAGCACTGCATGATGGGTGAGACCTCGTTAGTGGGTGGAATTGGCAATGGTCCTGCAGACCTCTGAAGGCAAGTAATCATTCTGTAGTGGACATCATGCTAATATTAGGGACTCTAAGCTGAGTCTAAGAATAAATACTATTATTGAAAATCATACCTTGCAGTAAGCAAAAGTGTTCTACATTTTGCAGTATCCTCTGAACGTCACTATCTTGAACTGACTTCATAAAACTGGCAACCCCAACAAATTACCCCACACAAATCAACACCTGCTGTGGCAGTTGTAGGCTAGTGCTTGTGTAGCTAGTGTTGGTACTGAACAGAATTAGCGTTTAGTGGTAGCCTTGCCTTTAATGCTGTGTTATTTGAATGCACTGGAATCTTGCACTGGAATGCACTGGAAGCTTGCCAGTTGTATGTATGTCCAGGGACTCTCAGGGGTGAAAATATACGCAGGATGGAACATCTTTGTCAACCACAGACCCCGATGGCAGAGATTGTTGATGGTACCATTCATTTCTCTCATTAAGAAAACCAGCATAGACCCGCAGCCCCTCGTTATGGTCATGATGATGACTACAGGATGACGCATGTCGTCACTGGTCTATTACTGTATATGCAGTTTAGTCTTCTTCTCTGTCTTGACTTTTTGTCTTGTGCACACACACACGCACACACACACACACAAACACACACACACACACACACACGTACCCCTACCTCCTCTTGTAATAACCTGCCTTTCCCGCCCACTCTGTGTTGCCATGGCAACCAGAGTGCCATTACGGTGACAGGCTGTTCGCCGGTCGCCAGTATAGATTATTACGTGGAGTGTATCCCAGGTGATGGTTGCCTGGAAACTGGCGAGAAAGGAGTCGGTTGAGAGGGGTCAGCACAGTGCTGGGAGGACACAAGCCGTCATTTATACACCTACCAGCTCAGGGCTGTGTGCTAGACGGGGTGGGAGAGGTGAAGTAGAGGGTGTGTGTCTGTGTTTGTGTGTGTGCGTGTGCGTGTGTGTGTGTGTGTGCGTGTGTTGAGGGTGTCGAGAAATCTATTCCAGAGTTTATGGCGACAAACGTTTGCGTATTTCCCTGGACACACTGCTGGCCGAAACCCCTTATTCAAGTACATCCATAGACCCCCTTACACCACACATTTCAGAACATTGATGTAATACTAAATTGTCTTATCATATAGAAATCTCTTCAATATTAAAACAATAAAAACAAAACAAAAACAAGGGCTTTAAAGAATCATATACAATAAGTTCTCCTTTGTGGAGGAGAGCTATTTATCCATGCAATGAACTGTTCAAGTATTCAAACAGTTCTATGTATTGTCATTGTCTACATACTGTATAACCACTGTATATTAGGAAGCATTACAGATTATGCCGTGTTCAGACCCTTGTTAGAGACATCAACAGGGCTATAAGCAAATGTTTGCGTTGGCTGAATGCAGACATGTCATTGAGCTGTTCTATTCACATAAATCCAGGCCTTAACCATTATGAGCTAAACTGCTAAACTGTTCTAATATCAGTGTTAAAGGTGCGCCTCCACCCACACTGTGTGAATCTGCCTGTACAGACGCTGTACCGCTATGTACTGGAGGACGTCTATGAGTTCCCCACACTGGAGAAGGACCTGAAAGAGTTCCAGAAGCTTCTGCGCCGCAGACAGTGAGTTGCGCACTATGCCACATCACCTATAAAAGTACTACAGCCTCAAATTCTTTCTAAATCACCATGTTTTGGAGAGAATGTACAGTAACACTTTACTGTAGTGTACCGTTTATAAGGCTACATGCCTATATAAGCTTGTCATGACACTTTCAGGTTGCCTGTCTTGAGAAAACAGCCTTTAGCTAAACAGCCTCTATACCAAATTATGCCTATTGTAAGAACGTTTATCAGCATTTATGTAGGGCTATGTCGACTGTTATGACAAGCTTATGCAGATGTCATGTAGCCTTATGAACAGTACCCTACAATGAAGTGTTACCGAATGTATTCTGTGACTTAAGGATGCTGATCTTCTTTTTATCTGTTTAAAGTTTCTTACTGCACCCTGTTTGATGCAGTAGTCTTTCTCTCACTCAGACATCGAGTCATCACACAAACACTGGAGCTCTTTCAACAGCAAAAACACACCCCAAATTTCCTTGATTGGCTCCCATTACATTGTATTACATCCCCACTTTGCACATATTCCCAGTTTCTGGCAGCAGTTGGCTTAGTAGAATTGGGATCATGCAGACGGCTATAGGCCAGGTTGCTCCATTCAGTGGATATTTCCCAGCCTCCGATGATCCGGGCACAGGCTCTCTAATGCAGTTGAGCGAAACAGGCCGGATGGGATGGAGCAGCCCAGAGGAGTGATTAAGACAGCCATGAGGGGGCTGTGGGGGGGTCTACAGCATCACACCCAAAGCACTCTAATTGGTTAAGCAGGTGGCATATGGCCAGGCAGCACGGGACAGATGGGTATTTCCAGATGTTTGATAGATGTGGGAGTGGAAATGATCCACGAAGGTCCGCCCACCATAGCAGCTTACTTTCATGATAGTTTTACTTAGACAGCATAGTTCAGCAAAAAAGTTGAATTTGCACATTTCCACCCAAACAGCCAAGAATTGTTTGGTGTCTGAAGTGTGGTTCTGTAGGTTTGCACTGGAACTAATGTAACAATTAACAAACACTTGTTGTAGAATAGGCACAAGAACAGACTTCAGGATAGATGCTACTACTGTTATAAGCTTTGCAATGTACTTAAGTCCAATTTAATAGATAACAGTACACCATACTGTGTCAGATATCAAATAAGTCTATTGAAGTCTAAGATCACTTTCTCAGCATGGTGTGTGCAGTAATCCTTTACTCGTTACAGCTACATTAGCCTCATAGCTCCAGTGCAAGACTAAATAACAAAACTTTGGACACAGAATATTTCTTGGCTAATGGACTCCAAGGACAATTGTGTAAATTAGACCTTTTTTGCTGAATTATTGCATTAAAAAAAGAATTCCACCAATTTTTGTTCCATTTCTCCTCCACATCTTGAAGAGTTGAATGCCTCGAAAAGTCCAAGGCTTTTATATGAAACAGTTATGAATATGCTGCCTGATGCCTGAGACATTGATTTATAAAAGTCTTGAGATAAGCTGTTGTTGTAAAATGTATTATGTCTAATACTAGCAACATATAGCCCAAAGAAATCACATTTTTTCATATATATCATTCTTTATCAACATTACTTGTAGTTTTTACTTGTAAAAACTAGAAGAAGTGAAAGTGAATTGGTTATTTTGGATAGTAAATAAAATGGCTGTATTTGTATTGTAGACATTATCACTCCTGGTTCCCATCACCACCACTGTAAAGAAATCTGAATTGGTCAGCTTCTCTTTAAAGAACCATTTCACATCAAACCACTGTGCATGTATATACATCTCAATGACTAAATTATGAAGAAATGATTACTGGAATTCCCCTTTATCTAGGACTTGTGTGAACTAGTCAGTTAGTTGACTGGTAGGTTGTAACACAGGATCTCAGTTTAAACAGGTGATGTTTTGACAGAGACAAAACCTTCTGGAGCGAATGGCAGCAGTTCATGCTGTTCATTGAATGATGGGTCACAAAACAAAGGTTTCCTTTTGGGCACAGAGAAAGAGATAAAGGTGTCTTTTATTTCTTCCCAGGACACAAAAACCACAGTTGTCATGGAGCACAAAGCTGTCAGTGAGTGTTACATTGACAGTGACATTGCAGTAAAGCAGTCGCCTTCATCACAAACACCACTGTTTTGTGGAGCATGTCCATGATACAAGCGGAGAGAGAGAGTCATCCATCTTTTTCAGTTCCTGTGGCTGCCTCTTACACGTAGGGTTTAGTGGCGAGAGGAAAACAGAGTCAGGAAGAGAAGCAGAGAAAAAAGACAGAAACAGGGGAAGAGAGACAGAAAAAAAGTGCTAGAAAGAGCTAGAAAACGTCAGAGAGCGAGACTCGGATGTCTGGCAAGGGACTGCAGTCTGTGAGAGCACACTGCATTCTCTCACATGACAAATTCCTTGTATGTGCTAAAGGAATACTCCTGCGTTCTCCATCCCCCTATTTGTCAGTTATCATGGAAAACAGTTTCAAATCATTTCATTGGATTTAGAAATGAGATTGAGAAAACTGGTTAATGTCTAGAAGCCAATGGGCAATTGCTGAATTCCTTCAGTAAACATTTACTATGTATTTTTCTAGAAAACTTTCATGGATTCCTAAGATAAATGTAGTAAATTAGGCTTTGAATTTGGCGCATTGGCTTCTATTATAAGCATATAATAGCTATTATACTCTATACAGTAATACTGTATGTAGGTAATGTATAATACACTAGCACAAATAGCTGTACCCAAAAGAAATCAGCTGACAGTAGGTGGGTAGGTTTGACATCATGAGACATGCAAGTTTCACGCTCGGCCTTATTGATGTACCTGACTGACTCAACAGCCACGATTGCGGACATTCACTGAGCATTGATGCCCTCCATGAGTCATCCTGTAAGTGCCAGCGCCATTGCCAGATGGCTGCACGACCCAGGACTACATGCACAGAGACTGTTAAAACGACTGCCCTTAACAGCACTTTCAACAACTGCAATGGTGTCGTGCCGGACTGTCATGGAGTGACTCGGAGTGGCAGCGGGTCATCTTTAGTGATGAGTCCTGCTTTTGTCTTGGTGGAAACGACCAAAGAATCCGTGTGTGGAGGCACCGTGGTCAGCGCCAAGGTGAACGGTTTGGTGACACACATCCAGAAGGCCTGGTGTCACACCACCTCCACTCCTACTGCAACATCTCCTGGAACTGTGTGAGAATATTCAAGCTGCATGGGATGGATTTTCGCAAGACCCCATTAGGAACCTCTACAACTCCATGCTGAGATGTCTGGCATGTTGCGTTAGCAAACATGGCTGCCTGACGCCATGCTGAGAGACACTACTTCTCTATGTGTAACTCAATAAATATTGTCCATATCAGTCTAAATTTATTATCATTTATTGTTCCTGGTAACCTTTATCTTCCTTCCTAATAGCATTGCAGTCTGACTCTTCCTTGGGTGCAACTACTCTTTTGATGATGAGTGTACATTAAAGTATAGTAATTACTGTCCATTGTAATCGACAGTATGCGACAGACGTGGCACATAGAGATAGGGTTTGAACAATACTGGAGTTTTCCTTTAATGTAGGCGGAAAACAGACTAGATTTTGCTTCTCGCACTGTTAATGCGGGTGCGAGACGGGCTGCAGGGTGGCAACTCTCAGCTTGTCTGAGATGTTGCAGTGCGGTGACAATCTCCACACCAGCAGTTGTGAAAAGGCCAAAGCTTAGCCTGTCTCCTTTCGTCTGTCTACTTCTCAGCTGCTCTCTTGCTGCCTGTGTAGGCGTAGGAGGCTTTTTTTATGTTCCTTTATGCATTAATCTCTCTCTAATCATGCCTCTCTCTCTCTCTCTCTCTCAGCACTGTGGATGACTACTCTCCCCACCAAAAGGTAAGAATGGAGAAAAAAACTGACACAATGAAAAGCTGGCAACAAAAGTTCTGAGTATTATTGGAGCCACATTATTCAGTTTTTTTGGCACATTATAAAAATGTCATTTACATATTCTGAATATTTCATAATAAGTAGACCAACAGAAATGGGAAAAATGGCATTTTGGATAATGATCATTTCATTTATATTACGGGTTTAATAAACAGACTAAGTTCTGTGGTTAAATCATTTCAATATGTTTTAGTCACTGTTTAACTTTTTTAGAATGCGGTTTTACTTCTGCCCCCCTTATGAAGAGTACTGATAATATATCTATATATATCTGTGGGCCTGTACTCAGGTGGAGGCAGTAGTTTGTAGTGAGCCAGAAATGTCATATATAATCATATTAGTGTTATATTAAGTTTATTATTATAAAAATGTATATGTTAACATACACATGTACTAACAGTAGCAGGCTAATTAAACATCTACAGTTTGAGACAGCATAGTCGCTGGCTAGCTACTGATGGAGAGGTTTCTACTGATGGAGAGGCATGATTTTCACAGTGGCCACAGTGGTTTTCTTTAACCAAATTTCTTGGGCAAAATGTATTTGTAAAAGTTGATTTTAGTTTTCTGGTGGGCCGCTATGCTTTGTAGTTATTATGAGGTGGGCCATAGGCCGGAAATGGTTGAGAACCCCTGTTATAAAGAGAACACTAGCAGACGTAAAACAGCTAACCTAGTGTTTGATCATTTCACAACTACCATATTTAGAAGTGCAAACTCTTGTGTAGTGAACGTTTTGTCCTTCAGGAGAAAACTTCTATGATGTTAACATGAAAATAAAAGTAAATGCTTGGAAAGAAATAACTGCGATGAAATATTAGTCCATTGTGTTCAACAGCTACGCCAATAAAAGCCATGTTAAAAAGTTTACTGCTTTCCTGCCATTTTAACTTCTTCTGAACGCATTTAAATCTCACAGCTGTCACAAACAGAAGTGCTGAAAGAGGTCTGGGAAGTCTAGGCATACAATTATGGATTCTTTTATTCAACATTTCTTCCCTGAAGAGATTTTATGCAGCTGGCTTATGTTGAAAGGTAACCTTAGGGCCACAATTAGCTTAAGTTTTATGTAAGTGACCACAGGCCTGTTTTTATGACATAGTACATCTACATAACCATTTTCTTTGGCTTGAGGCTTGAACACTGAATACAGTAACCTTGTGAAAAGGCACAAACTCTGTGAAACTGGGTAAAATTTGCCCAGTTATCATTTTAAAAAGTGTTTTTCTATACCAATTATCAATCTATCAGTGACCAAATGTGTTTACAATATTTTTAACACAAATTATCATCATTATACACACAAGATATTGTCTTAAGAGAAAAGCTAGTGTCATGGTGGATGGAACCATTTAATGCTTTATTGCTAATTATTGAATATTCTGGAATTTTCTCGCCTTTTTATGTGTGAGCTCTCTGTTAACTGATCTGTGATCCAGCACTGGTTTACTTTAGTTATAGCAGCAAGGAGCTGCCTCAAGTCTTACGATGTAAGCTGACTGTTACAAAGGAAAACATTTAAATAACTGTATTTTTCATTCTTCATTTTAGCGTGATGTTTAGTCATTGTGAGGGCTTTTCAATCAGATTTCATTTTTACTGAACAGCAGATGTGAACTTCACATCAACTCCACCCTACTCAAAATATTAACCAACCACTCTGAACATGGGAGATCTGGATCTGGAACAGTGCCTCTTACAGGAGCGCTACAGAGCTGATTGAGGTGCATGGTGGAGTTTGATGCTCTGGTTTAGCTCGGAGCACTAAAAAAAAGCAACAAACAGAACAAACTACTGAAGCCACCATGAGCTACGAATAGCTAAATGACAGCAGTTGTGTTAATGAGTCCTTAAGCTTTGTCGCCCCCTCTGTTGGAAATAGAAATTGTCGCAGATATATGAAATACGAGTCTGTAATATAATGTAATAAAAATACATATTCAAGGATTCAAGGAGACTTTATAAATATAAATATAAATGTGAATAAATTTGTCCCATTTGTTCAAATTTGCTTACAGTCCCCAGACCTTGCCATACACGCGCTTGAGTTGATGAGGTCCTGGTGGGCTGTATGCTTCCGGTGATTAGTCTTGTAGAGGCTGAGTGGGTGTTTATTCTCACTATGCTGTCCTCTGTGTCCTTGCAGAACAAGGCTCTTTTCCAGCAGCTGAGTCTGAAGGAGAACGGCATCCAGCTCCGTGGAGCACACAGCGAAGGCAGAGAAGGTGAGCCATTTATGTGCAGTCAGCCACAAACTTAAACACTTCCAAAAAGTGTTCGTAGACTTTATAATTATAGCATATTACTGACACAGAGTACAGTCGTATGCAAAAGTTTGAATGCCTCTCGCCTGTACAGTAGACGTTTCCGCTCACTGCTGCCCGCAAACATCCAGTATTTGGCGTACTCTATCCACAAATAAATGATTTTCTCCTCAAATAATCACAACTGAAAATAAGTGCCGTATGTTGGACTAGCCTGAGGGCTTAATTGTGGTGTATAGCCTTTGTTTACAGCCCTTTGCACAACTGAGACCAACTGACTGTCTTAAGTCATATCTGCAGTATTTGCACAGTAATGCAATTCATGTGCTGTTCATGTGAACGACTGCTTCACTATTTTGAATAGGTTTATTACTTCCTAATTGATTTTTTAGCTGTTGCTTATAGCTTATGTTATGTATGCTGATTTTTTTGTTAATTAGTTATCATAATTAATAACAGAGTATTGCTTGACTGTCTGCTCCTACACCTGACACTGAACTGTACTCCTGCCCCACAAGATATTGCAATGGGACACACAAGTCCCGTGGAGTCATGCAGGAATGCAGACTTCTAGCTTAAACCCTGTTTTCGCTCTAAAAGTGTTGTGTGTCGAATGTATGAGCAGCAATGGCCACTGTCACAACAAACTCGCCTCATGAGCACTTTGAAGAATTCAGTATATATCCGCTAGTTTTTGTAGCCTTAATAGAAAAAGCTTTCAGAAAATGCTCTACAATGGCTGTAAAATGTGCTCGTACTTGTGATGTTAAGTACTTGATTAGTTTTGTTTTGCATATTAGTGAAGAGTGAGGAAGGTTACAACTAATGTTGCTATCATGATACTAAAACAGCTTTATGCCCATATTGTGCAGCCGTAGTTTGACATAAGTGTGTGATGACGTAGGCAAATAGTTGTCACAGTGCTATTTGGCTTTCATTGCTCGTTAGCTAAACTAACCTTATAACTTAAAGAGACACCAAGCATGCTTTGGCTGATTGACTAGCGGTGAACTGGGGAAAATTGAGTCAAATGATTCCTTTAAATGCTCCCTCCATCACCTGCTATTGCTATCCCATTGTTACCCTTGCTTTCTTTGAGACTTGTTGGGCTGCTTGCCCTGATGGTTCATGCCTTTGTTCTGTTTGAAGTCCCGCTTGGGTGAAATGTAGTTAAAGAGTTTCGAATGGGGGAACTAATTATGCGTACATGCTGGAGGCGGCGTCAGATGTTTAATGTATGAGCGGCTAATTAAGGTGCGAGGCAGCACCGTGTGTAGTGGTTTAAGGTTGTGCAATACTGGGACCATTGTAATTACTCGTTTAACTTTGTATATTGCTGCTGCTCAGTGATGCAATGTAGACCTGTAATCTGCTGCACCATCTCTGCCTTACCTCACACCCCTGCCCTTTTTCTTATTTCTCTCTCTTTTTCCATGTCTCTCCCTCTCTCTGTCTATCTCTCTCAGTGATGTGTCGAGTCTATGTGAGTTCAGACTCATACCTGAGCATCAGGGTGAGGACGACGGTGGTGGCCCAGGAACTCCTGCACATCGTGGCTCAGAGGATGGAGAAGCCTGAGGAGGACATGGTTCTGGTGGCCCAGACATACAGTGGAGGTAATTTTAAAATGCATTAGGCAGCATGTTCATACCAATTTTGTGTAATAACTTTAGGTGAGGGAGCTTTTAGGGGCATTACACTCTTCAGGTGTCTGGTTCCCATCACCAACACAGTGAACAGTTCTTTACATCATAACATGCTTGAATTACATAGAAGGTCTGTGCTTACAGCATTGATGTGCGCATGTATGCACACATATCTGTTCATATTTCCAAATAATTGAGCTATGACTGCGTCTGTGCTCTGCGGTGATCTCTATGTTTTTTTATATCTCCATTTCTATGTTTAGAGAAACGTGCCATTCAGCCCCATGACTGCATCTTCTCTGAGTCTCTGACTCTTCCTGGTAGACTCTTGGCTTGCTGGAAGGACCTGAGTGAGATTCTGGTATGTTTAGAAAACATGGTGTGACATAGGTCATAGTGAGCCCCGGGCTCACTCAGTGGCTTGATGATTTAACAAGCATTAATCTGTGACTGTCTGCTGGCTTTGGGAAGCATTAGTCAGTGTTTATTAAAGTAAGAATCCTGATCCAGAATCCGTTTGTGGAGTTTTCTTGTATAAGGACACTGGATGGATGATAGATCTCTTTTACCCATTTGAGGAAGAATTACATGCAAAAGTTTTGGCACCCCTGGACTAATGACACGTTATGTTGATTTTCAAAGTGATAATAAATTAACTCCTCCTTTGTAAAGACCTTTACATTTGAATACACAATTACTGTTTATTTGCTGAATTTACACACTGGGCAAATATTATGGCAAACATATTTATTTTTATATATGTTTATAAAGTGTTTTGTGTTTTATGTTTTTAAACTGAGAAAAAAAATAGACAATCTGCAGAAATGTCTGTAGAAATGTGCGTGTATATATAGGTTGTAGTGGATGTGTAGTTTTAAGTTGCCATTTCACCAGATGTGTTCAGACCTATGACAGAGTGGGGTAGCCAGTCCTTTGTTCTGAGAACACCAGCAGCTTTTTTTGGGGTGTTTGTACATTTTTATTTTCTCAGTAAGGGCTTTTGACAGCTACTCTCTCTCTCAAAGATGAAAATACTGTTTATCTGATGGGGATACTTTTGGTCTTCTTACACTGTTGTTAGGAGTCCCATTTTTTTGAATTCCATTTTTTTATGTTAATTTATTTTCCTTTGACTTCCCACTTTAAGTGAATTATCTTATATCTGATCTCCTCAGAAATATGTCCTGAAACAGTTCTATATACAAGATAATTAAATAAATAAATGCCCAAGTACTGTATATACTGTTATACCAGCTACACCAGGAAATCCTGCTCTAACACTCTCTTTTTTTTTCTCTTCTGCCTCCTGCAGCCTCCTCTAACAGACTGCCCAGAACTGGCTCAGCGGCCCACGCGTCTCCTGGGCATTAACACGTGGGACGTTTCCGTGGCACTCACCAACCTCGACTGGAGTCTTTTCAACTCTGTACATGAGGTAAGGTCTTCCAGTTGAGAGGCAAATGAAGGTCAGATTGATGCTGATGTGTGATATGTAGCCGTTTTGTTGGTTAAATGTGCACTGCAGATATCATCTATAAAAACAGATAAAAGTAAATCATGTGCTTTTGTACATTTTATATTTTATTTGTATTTAAGCTTCTAATCATTGCCTAAAACTAGAACACATATATGTTTTATTATCAGATCACAGTCATAGTGCTTAAAGGGCACATATTGTACCAGAAAATCATTTGCATGAGTTTTACATTAATATAACCAGCTAATTTCTGCTTAGAATGGAACCGGCTGTTTTTGTTGCTGTGCCTTCAAGACTGATATATGTAATTTACCTCTGTCTTTCTGCGCGTCCCCAAAAGTGTCTTGAGGAACCACCATGGTGATCATGTGAAGTGTTTTAAAATGACAATCCCATATTCAATTAACTATGGTAGTTGTTCAATGATGGTTTCCGGGCACACATCCCTGATTGCCTTTCCTGTGTTATGACACATTCAAAAAGCAGGACTGGAAAACTCCATATAAGTGTTCTAAAAACACAGTATTATTTTCATACTGTACATCTGTATCCACCCTTTTGTCTGAAGTGCTGTTAGAACTCTTGTGTCTTTAAGCCCCGCCTCCCAGTGAGCCCAGTGTGATCTGATTGGTACACGGGCAATAAGGATTGTGTTACGAGATTGCTTCATCTTGATACAGAGAATAGGTACTCTTTAATGTGTGAATAGGTGGAGCTAAACATTTGTAGCCTGAATAGGCAGATACATGTAAATCTGTTGGTTTTTGTGATGTCACAAAAGCAATGGCAACAACACAGGCTGTTTTTGCAGCGTGATTTCCATATGGACCCAGGCATTTTGACCAGTTAACAATATTTATTTCTTTGTCAAACTCTGGCTTCTTTAATGCCTTAACTTGACCACTGACTTCCACTGTATACCAGTGCCTTTCCCCTGCGTCCCACTGCTATTTATGATCATAGACAAAAGAATACTGCTAGGGTTAAGCTGGGGCATCCATCCTGAAGTATGTCATGAGTTGAGATTATTTAACGCTACACTCTTGTGCTTCTGTCTACAGCAAGAGCTGGTCTACTACACATTCAGCCGTCAGGCGAGCAGTGGCCACACGGTGGCACTGGAGCAGCTGCTGCAGCGATGTAATGAGGTCCAGCAGTGGGTCATGTCAGAGGTGCTGCTCTGTCCGTCGCTCGGAAAGCGCGTCCAGCTGCTCAAGAAATTCATCAAGATCGCTGCCCAGTAAGATCCTCAGCCTCTTCATATGAATATAATGTAGCGTTGTCTAATTAAATCCTCAGTATAAGAGGTCACAAAGATTGCTGTGAGAGGTTAAAGCTCCCACAAGGTCGGTACTGGAAAGCTGATAATGGAATCTAGGAATAAGCTGGCAGTGGCTTCATTCATTTTCAGCTGCTGGAATTGTTTTTGGCTAAAAGACAATGTGTAGCTATACATCTGGGAATCTAATTGTTAGAGGTTAAAACATTTGTGTTTGTGTTCTCCATAGCTGTAAAGCACAGAGGAACCTCAACTCCTCCTTCGCCATTATAATGGGCCTGAACACAGCAGCAGTGAGCCGGTTAAATCAGACCTGGGAGGTAAGAGACACGTTTCGTGTGTATGCATGTATGTTTCAGACCTCAGTATCATTGAATCTGTTTGGGATTATGAGAAGCAGTTTGAAAGCAAGGGTGGAAATGCTGACTGCAAAAAAGTTGATGTAGTTTTATGTGAAATGTGTTTTGTGCTCGTTTCTGATGATGAAAAATGAATAACTTGAAAATAGAAGGCTCAAACCACTTAAAAGCTTATGGTCATTTTAGTAATAATAATTGCATTTCAATAACAACTCATACAGTGTAGATAAACTTAATCCACCAACACTTAATCCAACACTTTATTCAAAGTTTACAGTAGAACAATGTGAAGTTAGAACATGTTTACACATTTGGAAGTGAATAATATATAATTTTATGTTAGATAAAAATCCTGTGAATTACCCATGGTCTCATCACATGGTTTGAAACAGAAATTAGTTTTATTATAAAATCATTTTATAAACATAAATTCAAAGAAACAAATATTCTATGAATGATATGAGTGACCCCAAACCTTTGAATGATAGTGTACTTGAGTTGATTTTCCACATTAGTAAAACATATTAATATCTCAGTTCTTGCCATAAATATTAAACAGAAAGAACTAAGTTCTATATATCACTGTATAATATATTACTATTACTGCTTATTTTTATTCTATCTTATGTACTGCATAATGATAAAAGCCACCCTCAATGCACTCTGAGTTTAAATAAAGGTTGATTGCTTGATATTATATGACTGTATGCCTGTAGATTAAGCCAGTTCTGATCCTTTTTCAGTTCAATTTTATCCCCAACCCTGTCTCAGCCAGGGAAAAAAAGAATAATATAATAAATGTATTTTTAAATGTAATTTTATATTATACAGCCCAGATCATCATTCAGTCAAATTGGAGTCTTACACATTTTGGCTTAGCTAAAAAGTCAATGTTAAGCACAAAATAAATAGTCATTTGAAAAAGTAGGCCTAAAAAGCTAAAACATTCCTGTTCAGCATGCACCATATTCACATAGTGGTTTTACTGACGCGTTTAAATTGTAATACTAAAATTATTAAAATACAAACACTGAATCAGATTTGATTGGAGATGCTTAACATTAACCTTGTTAACGTTGGCTTGTTGTCTGTTCCTCCAGAAAGTTCCAGGAAAATTTAAGAAGCTGTTCTCTGAACTTGAGTTATTAACTGTAAGTCACTCCTGCAGCACTAAGCATGAACTTGGTTTGTACTGTATTATGTCAGGTGCAACTTGTGTTTCTTCTGCTCTGTTGAAGTTGATGTGTTGACTGTTGACTCTTGGTGCTCCGCTGCAGGACCCCTCTTTGAATCACAAGGCCTACAGAGATGCCTTCAGGAAGATGAAGCCGCCCAAAATTCCATTCATGCCACTGCTACTCAAAGGTGAGCCCTCTGCCTGCTGTCTCTGTGTTATAAAGATACAGTTGCAGGCAATATAGGCAATGGTGATATGATGAGCTGAGAATTTATAACTTGTAATTTGTAACTACAAAAAAGTGGGTAACATATTTCTTCAGCTATGATACACAACACAGACATAACCATGCATTGTCATGACAGATATGATAATAATGCATGTCATGATGACTTAAATCTGATTTTTTAATTGTGGCTGTCATAACATCAAACACTGACATATGTCATTACAATTACCACCACATTGACACGACACTGTTGTATTACCAGACATACTTATAACAGCATAGACAACTCATAACAGCATACAACATCTACCATGACTTGTTTAAGACATGGGTAAGTCAATATTATGTAGTGGGGTTCAAGTAGAGTGCTAACTGTCTATTTATTATTACTTAAATTCATATTTTCTATTTGCAGACATCACTTTCATTCACGAGGGGAACAAAACATTTCACGATAATCTCGTCAACTTTGAGAAGCTGGTGAGTGAGTCTTCAGTAACTTCAGTTTCATGGGTAGCTTGTGAAGATGTGATTTTTTGGTGGGAATCTGTGAAAAAAACTCTAAATGTGGAATTCCACCCCATATCCATCCCAAAAATACTACATAATTCAATATGTGAAGACAGATGTAAAGTGAGTCTGTGTGATGTGAAATGGTTCAGTGTAGAGAGATGGCTCCACTCCGCCAGGAATGGACTTCACAAATGATGCTTTAAGCCAAAAGCTTATCGAAAAAACTATTGTAAAACAACATCTGTGGCATCAGGCAGAAAATTCATAACCATTTTATGTAATAATGTTCTTTAATGCAGCTTCTGAGTAAAGCTGAGACATGAAATGCTTAATTGTAGAGAAATTTACTGACTCTAAACCAGGAGTTGTGATGACAATAACACTAATATTTATTTACTATACTAAATGATAGTGAACCTACATATATCTTCAGATGTCTGGTTCCTATCACGACCACTGTGAATTCTGAATGGAGCATTTCACATCAAACCACACTGAATGAATTTATTAACATTTAATCGTGTAGAAGACCAATGTATCAATATTTTATTATGAATATTTTGAACATGTATTAAGCCCTTTGACTATTAAAATTTCATTGCTTTCACAATATACAGCATGGAGGTTTCTTTCTGTTAGCCCTAAATTTCTGTCAATGTAGCTACTGTTTAAAAAGGTTGCTTGCCTCAAACTCAAAAGAGCAGCATACAGTTCCCCAATCAGACAGACAGTGATGACACTATACTATAATATATCAATAAAATTCAATTAAATTCAATGTATTATCATTAACAATGTGTGAGTACATTTGCAATAAAAAGAGGGTTTTATTAAGGAGGTAGAAACAAGCACATGTTAGAATATAGTATAAAACTTCAATAAGGCAAGACCGTTAACATTAAATTCACCTGCCTGATTACCCATCCTGGATAAAAGCATTCAATAAATATCTAAAGAGGATAAAGGATAAAGTATTTCTCTCAAAAGTAATCCAGATATCCCATATTGAAACATCATATTGCAGACGTTTACTTAAGCATTATGCAAACGGCTTCACACTTCCAAACAATAACATGTTATGCGGCTAAATGGCTTATAGATTAGCATTTGACTGGTCGGTTCCTTCAAATGGCCAAAAGCATTGCCTTGTTCAGATTTTCAATTTGAGCAAAAGCATTGTGGATTCCAGTAGTCTTGTCATGAACTTGAGAATTAAGGAACTGGGTTAACTCGACCTCCATTTTAGCCAGTAGCTTGGTCTTCAGGTGGTTTTACATCACCCAGTGTTATTAAAATACCGAGATGTCAATTCCAGTGAAGCTACTATTACTGTGGGAGGCTTGAGTTTGATTGTGAATTATAGAAGGAAGTTTGATCTGGAATTAATACTTAGCAGACTACAGGCATTGCAGATTCATACTGGATTAAATCACAGATCTCAACAGTAATCACTCAGATTATAGCACCTCCACTGTTAATAGCAATCCAGCTCCAATAGGGTTTGCTAATACAGTTATTGTCTTTATCGTCTCATTTTCTTTTCCTCTTTCTCAGCATATGATTGCGGACACTGTTCGTCTCATCCGCCACTGTCAGACTGACCAAGCAGGTGGGTTTTCTTGGGCTCACGTGATCTTTGTTCTGCAATAACTGGATAGCTTTATTGGCTTTATTGGTTAACTGTTGCTTGACATGCACACAATCTGTTGACTTCATCCCCATAAATGTTTATATTTATTCTTCAACCACCACTCACCATTTAGCAGATCTATTTCCTTTATTGACTGATGACTTTATGTGGTGCTATTTTCATTTCCACAGGAAACGAGGTTACTCAGAGCGACGGTCCAGATGTGAGAGCCAGCGTGCACTACCTTCATATTATTGACAATCAGCAGACTCTGTTTGAGCTGTCCCACAGACTGGAGCCCAGAGCGTAACAGCGCCACCACATTCGGCAGAACCGCAGCAGCAGGACTACTTGATCTTGTGCTGTTATCTTCTTCACAAAAAAAAAACCCCAACAGAACAAACAGAGTGATTCTTTCAGAGGAATCCCATCATCAGCACCGACTGAACAGACACTGCTTATCACAGGTGTGATTTTGGTGACGTGCACTTATTTGACCACAAGAGGGAGAGGTAGAGCCCCTTTTTTGGCCAAAAACCGCAGGACTGAGTGGACCTCAGTCTGATGACGTGTCTGGATCCCCAGGTTGTGTTCCTTTAGGATTTGTAATGGTTTTATTACCTGCCGTCTCTACCTACTCAACGTTTTGTTGTTGTTGTTGTAACAAAATCTCGTTTCTCCGGAATACAGTAAATAACTTCATAAGAGTGTTTTGAACTTTAATGTATGTTAACGTAATGCAATTTTATTTGGTCTAATGTAAATCGATTTTACTTTCATGGGACGTTCACACAACGTGAGAATAGGCAGCTGGCATTTTCAAGTGATGTTAAAACAACTGAAAAATACATGGAGTTATGAGGTTTTGACACGGCAGTGACGATTCACTTCTTCATAGTCAACCGGTGGACGTACTCCTCCGCCTGTGCACAGGACGTGTGAGGTATTTTCGATATTGTTTTGTTGAAATGCTGTTTTTTCAATGGTATTAACCACACTTCTTCTATCCTGTGGTTCTGCTACGGAGCACAGTGCTGTTATTTATGTATGTGTTGAGTACATAACAGTTTAATAGTGGTAATACTGGAACACAACCACGTCATAAGCGCTTTCATATGAGCTTTTCAGGGATATGCCTGTATTTAGGACGGCCATTCTGAGTGGCTGAATGAGAAAGAGAGTAGCACGTGTCGCGTGGCGTGACATGCTTCACACACGCAGTAACACTTTACTGAAGGGCAGCGTTCGCAAGGCTGCATGACACCTGCATAAGCCTTCCAACTGACATAAACCTACATTCACATTAATAAAGGCTTATTCCAGCAGACGTCAGTTATCACAAAGGCTGTTCTTCGATAATAATGATGTCATTTCACCTCAGTGAGTGTACCGCGTGTTGGAATAAGCCAAGTTTGTGTCATTTTTAGATGTTGTGTAGTCTTATGAACACTGCCAGTAAAGTTATGCCACACAGACGTATGTAATTACACATGTTGTTGGCTATTGTGGTTTCTGTTGAACTTTTATAAGGTAAAGCTGTAAATGGTCTTGGGAGGGTGGGACTTTGTCCCTGCTTCCGTAACATAGCAGTATTATTCCAATTGTTTTGTTTTGTTTTACTTTGTTACTCTGTGCAATGCTTATTAAGACTCCATATGCGGTTGTTACTGGAGTGCAGTGGGTTTTTTTTTTCATTTCACGTGAGCCATCAGGTTTTTTTCTCTCTCCAATGCCATAGAAAGGTGCCGTTGAACCTCATACGCTTCAGTTAAACTATAGACAGGAGTTGCATGCATGCACATAGTATTTGCACTTATCATCTCTGTTTATACAATAATGTGTAAGAATGTATATAGGTTTATAAATGTAAGTTTATTGTGAGGCATATGCATATACATATGTTCCCGTGCCAAATGCTATTATTATTATTATTATTATTACAGGAGGGTGATGCAATATTGAGCCTAGTTAACAGTGTGCAACTTTGTTTTAGCCTTACCTGCAGCTTACGAGGACACATTTTGTGAAGAAATGGTATTGTGCACATGTTAATACCTGGAAATATTTCTGTTGTGTTTTTTCCTTTTCTTTTTTTCTTGTGGGTGGGGTCACTAACCTAGTTTTTGTGCTAACACTTCAGTTTAGGGAGACATTATAATGCCCATGTAATACACTCTAACAAAACAGTAGTTTCACTATGAGGCTTCTTATTACTATGTTATTAAGCAGTAACAAGCATGGAATAAACCTTCCAGCTCTTACATTTTTATAGTATCTAGTCTTGTAATACTTAATGGTCAACACCACAAAATAACTGTCTCAGTCTTGGGATCAAGAAATCTGCTACTTTCTCAAGAGCTGCTTTGAGCTGCCTCATCAGTGGTAACCTATTCACTGTATAACACACACTCTGGTCACTGTAATTACTTGTTTCAATAATATAGTAATTAGCAGTCAGTCAACCAACTGCTTGCTAGTTAATGCTTAATGCAAGCATTACAAGTGCTCTGTAAATGCTTAGTGCTCCTAAGTACATCCACTCCTTCATAATGCAGTAATAAGCAGTCAGTTAATTAGCATTTAGTTAGAAGAGGCTTATTAAGGACATAATGAAGGGTGACTGATATGACAAAATGTTTTATGTATAATATGTAAATAACAGTGCCATGGAAAATTCTTATTTCACCATAGTTACTGTTCCAGAGCTGCTAGTTATGTACCAACTACTGGCTTATTAATGCTTAATTAAAGCATTCTAGGTGCTCTGAAAATGCTTATTACATCATAGTTACTGCATAATAATGTAGTAATAAGCAGCCTGTTAATATCAACTACTAGGTTAATGCTTAATAAACACATTAAAAGTGCTTAATTCATCCCAAACACTGCGTAAAATTGTAGTAATAAGAAGCCTGTTAATTATCAGCTAAGGACTAAGCCTTAATAACGTCATTATAAGCGCATTATAATGTAGTATCTATCTATATATTTTTTTCAATGCTCTCTGAAAGTGAATACTTAGAATAGTTCAGTCTAATAGAATCCCTGACACTTTACATTTCCTAGAGGTGACTAATGAAAATCAGTGACCTTCTGCAGTATCTTGCCAAAAAAAAAGTTCTCCCCGTCTCTGGCAGCATCGCCAAATTAACCACTGTACATTTCGTACTGACCTTTTTATGGCATTCGAGGACCAAGGCGCTTCGCTATTATTTAATGTCTTTTTAGCTATTTATGTTTGACGTGAAGGAGGATATCGGGCGGAATGTGTTTAAGTGGCGGAGTGTGAAAGTCCATGCAAGTCACTGATTACTAAAGATAAAGTGTAATATTTGGATATGCTACGCTGTAATGTTTTGCAGTGACCTGGTCAGAAAACAAGGTCCTGGCAACATTGTGACTTGTCTTGTGGTTCAGGGCTGAAAAAAGAAAGGAGAGAGGTTTCTTTTAAGGCGGGGAGGGCTGGGGAGGGGGTATTATTTTTTGTTGCTGCTCAGATATGCTCTTTTTCATGCCATGTTCAGCTGGTTTGCATGTGGTTAAAAAAAACCCACCAATGAGAATGAACATGCTTGTCGTATCCTGCAACTGTAAATAGAAATAGATATGCTCTATGCTATTATTTATGTTCCAAAAGGAGAAATGCAAAGCAATATGTTTACCTTCTGTGCAGTTTTTTTCCCTTTGTTGCTATAGAAACCACATACAACTTTTCTATAATATGCATTTTTACAGCCAATGAGTGAATAAAACGTTTATGTAATATTATTTAATGCCTTGTGTCTTGTTTCTGGTGGCCCTACATGCTGTATGTATGCTGTGTATTTTTAACCATCCGAATGTGGCCGTCCGCTGGAGTTGCACTGACATCTGGTGGTAATCTGTGGTACCAACAGAGGCTGCTAAATTAAAGGGACACCCTGTCCAAAAATGAAAAATGTAATCATCTCTATATTTGTGTTGTAAAGATGCCTACTCAGCTCCTACAGCAGCACCACAACAGTCCCTTGAGTATTCTAGTTTAAAGGCCAGGAAATCCCTCTTCTGATGATGTATTCTGGCAGTAGGGAGAACTATTGAAACTATTGGATACTCAAGGTTGAGGCTGAACACTCAAACAAACACTTTACTGTGGGAGCAGCATGGCATCATAATTATAGTAGTTGGTTCTACATAGAACCCTTTCCAACAAAGTTCCATAGAGAACCTTCTACACCACATTTTCCATCGATCTGAAGAACCTCTGACGCAAAGAGCCCTTGAATCATGCAAAGGGTTCTTTGAGTGTTAATGGTTCTATATAAAACCATGTTCCTTACTAAAGAAACCTTAAAGAACTATCTCTTTAAGTGTGTAGATGATTCAAGCTGTATCTGTTTAGGTATGCAATGAGGCACAAGATAAGGCTGTTTCTGGTTCTAGATAGAATCCTATGCGATGTTTAGTCTAAGATATATAATAAGATAAGATATATAATCCTTATATTATCTTAATTTACAATAAATGTAGCTGCAAGCAACAACAAAAAAAAAAAATAATAATAATAATCAAATAATAGTCAAAGTAACTAGAAAAGTGCATCTCCTACAGAAAATGCAAAATGATTGCACAGCTGTTGCTTGTTGCTGGTGTTGCAAAAATAACAGGAGTGTATGGAAGGAACGGGGGATGAACAAATGAGACATAGAAGTGTGCAGGTCAGTATGGCTGTGGATTAGAGTTTGAGGATCGCCCTGAGTAAATATATGCAGTTTGGCGGTTGTAGGTCAAATGAAATAATAGGGTTTCTGTAAGGCCAAAAATGTATGGGAGGAAGGGGTAATAGGGGAAAATGACCCCTTCCAGCTCTTTCACCTTCATAGTATCTAGTGTTGCAATACCTGATGGTCAACACTATATAAAAACTGTTGAATGTGGAATCAAACTCCAATCTACAGCACGGAGGGCAGAAATGTTACCCACTACACTATACCAACTAAATCGGATAACAATAGTGCTGCACATTGTGCAGTCAGTAATAATAACATTCATTTAGAATGATTATACTAATACCTAACAGAATGTTATGTAGTAACTTTCATACATATATAAAACAGTTAACTGTAACTTACTGAAATGGAATGAATGAAAGATGGTCTCTGACTTTCTTGTGTCTCTTGTGGACATGACTAATGGCCTTTAATTTCTTAGGTTTTGCTCTGGAATAAAGGCAAGGTCTGACAGTCTTGCACACATCTGAGCACGTGCATGGATGATTCCATAAATTTGTCCTGCAGATGTTTTTGGCTTGTCAAAGCGAATTAATGTGAAGTTCACACTTTTCTGCATTGGTAAGTAAAGTATGTCCAAACAGGCGCACATACCAGCTCATAATAATTAGCCAGTAAATTAATCTTTTTTTTGACACCTTACTGGTCATTACAAAGGTGAGGATATGAAGTGTTACCTTCGGTCTCTCACCTGTTCCTATAATTTACATCACGGTCCATGTGGAAAAGAAGGTCAAGCAGGTCATCTTCACCTGTGCAAACTGTGTTCTCACTACAAATAAACACCCTCAGCCTTCCACTCACTCTAACAATATCAGCAGCAGAGGGTCGTTAATGAATTAGTCTACTAACGAGGTTTGTTTCAATTAGCCCACAGTTAATTAATTCCCAGTTTCTCCATTGAGTGCAAGCTCAGCGTTTCATCTGACCTCTGGTGGTATTCCACCTAGTCACCCTCATTTGGGGAAGCCTTGTTCTTGAACACTGTTTGATGGTTGGTGCATTTTGTCAAGAGTGGGCGGGGTCAAGTGTAGCCTTTAAGACAAGCCAGTGGTGTAATGTGTTAGTACACATAAGTATGTACGCAAGGAGTTCTTATGGTGGGACCACAAGGACCGGTGCAACAGACAATCTGTGCAGATCAGCCAATTGTCAGGAGGGTTATCAAATATGGTGGTCAATGCAACGGCAGCTCCAGCTGCCAAGGGAGCATGGAGCCTATTGTCGTCAACACCACTGGTCTGCTACGTCATACTAGTGCTGGTGGGCATTCTGGGAAATGGCATGGTCATCTGTGTGGTTGGTGAGAACATCCTACGTGAGCAGAAAGGGGGCCTCAGCGCTGACATGATTCTGGTCAACATGGCCTTCTCCAACTTGTTGGTGTCCGTGGCAAGGAACTTATTGCTGGTCTTGACAGACTTTGGGATTCAGGTACTGATACATAGAAATGTAGATATTGTAATGTAGAAATGTAGGATATAATGCAAGTGTTCCAGTCAAGTTTTTTAAGGATCCATCCAGGATTCTCTTGATTACATTACTGATCACCAATATACAGGACAATTCAAGTAAATATGGAATAGGACTCTAAACTTCCCCTATGCAGACATTAATGTTAGTGAAAAGTACTTTCACTTTGTTATATCACTTTGTTATATACTTTCACTTTGTTATATTAAAACCTTGTTATATCAACATCCATTCCAAGTTAGGAAAAGCTGTTTATCCTCCTGCAAAGTTCCATTTTGGAGGTTTATTAAGGTGACTACATAATTTGATGAGTGCTGAGTTATAGTCTGATGTCTTCACTTTTACTCTAAAGTAAAGCATTAAACTAAACATAAGAAACTTTCTGTGAATAGCCGTGTCTAAACTTTTGACTGGTACTGTATATTTCAGGGTAGCAAACTTGTCTAACCTGCCTAATTTGGTCTTGTCCGTACATTGTCACACACCTCTTGTCTGTTAATCCTCTTGTCTCATTTACTTGTCCACTTTCTCTCTTCTTGTTGCAAGGATAGATGTTACCCTCTAAAAGTTGGTGTCAGGTACTGATGGGCATATGGGTGTGGCTGCGCTGTGCAAACGGTTGGTCAACATTTTTCGTTAGTGCGTTCCATTTTCAGACCTTGAGGCGGGTGGCCCCTCCCATGGGTCGTTTAAACGGCCCCCGAGGGCCCCCTAGCTCCCTGCTGATGGGGTTTGTTCTACTCTGGACCCTCAATCTCATCTATTCAATTCCTGCCTTTGTGTACTCTACTAAAGGAGGCAGCAATGCTACTGAGGTAAGGACAGAAAGCAAGCGTAGCACTGATAATGAACTGAACCATAAAGAACATTTCACAGAAAATCACATTTTTCTTGCTTCTTTTAAGCTAAAGCATTCGGTTCAGTCTCCAGTCTATACAAGCGAAATGAATCTCTGAATTTAACGTGTTTGTGATGATCCAAGAACACATTTACATATTGCCTTATTATACAACCTGCAGCAGTTTGGCTGCCCATTCCTTTCGAGTGTTGTTCCTGCAGACATTGTGCTGTTCATGGCTGTCAGGAAGTACATGGATAGTTGCAGCTTTCTAAAGCAGGTGTCTGTTCTGTTCTGCACACTTTAACCTAAACTGCTTTTTGAATGTGCTTTGAATCATTTCACTTGTACAGGACCCAGCCAATCAGAGCAGACATCATTTGCATATCAGTCCAAGTATAACACTAAGCTGCAAGGAACTGCATACGCAAATTACAGATTTAAATACATTAGATTAGATTAGACTAGACTTTGTCATTGTGCAGTTACAGAGTATAGAGCCAATGAAATGCAGTACTCTGCACAATGACAATAAAGGTGAATCTAATCTAATCAAATCTGATATACTCAAATTATAATATTAAATATATATAAAGAATTTGACAGGCTAAAACACTTTGAATCATCATAACACAACTGATTACTGATTACTGCCAAAAAATCAATAGTACATGAGAAAAGTAATTAAAAGGAATTAAAGCAACATCAAAACAAAGTAACAACTTCTAATCTATTAAAGTAACAATCAGTCATTCTGTGCAAAGTGTGGAGTCCCTACGTTTTCGCCCTTCTGGTCAGGCCTTAGGCATGGCCAACAGACCTTCCCAAAAATGACATCTCAGAACTCTTCTGGGCTTCTCTGCCCCAAAGCCTCCCATCACCCTCTCTATTCCATGGCTTCCAGATAAACCCAGGGCTCTCGGTTTATTGGAATCGGTTGATGTCATGCTTAACCATTGTAATCACCCTCACTATACGTCAAATCCTTGTAGATGTCCCAAAAGAAGCGTCACAAGACCGTATCTACTGGGAATTATCTACAGGGACTAGATGTTCTTACCATAATACATACGTACCCAGATACACAGAAAGGAACGCTCTTGGTTGCATTATTGATCACCAATATAAACCACAATTCCCCAAAACCTGACAAACCCTGTTTTTCTATAACATAGTTACAAAATCATCTACCTACAAAACCTAACCAGCTGCACGATACAGAACAGATCTGATTCTATCATAGGCCTATTTCCAGGTATTATGCTTGTAATAATGCTGATCATCATGTTTTGGTATATGCCTTAATCACATCTGTAAGTTTTTGTTCTTCCTCCCCTATGCAGACATTAATGTTAGTGACCAGTACAACACGTCCATTGCTGGGCTGTCTGTGGGATTTCCCCTCCACTTACAGCGGCCTAGCCTTTGCCACCGCCTCCATGGTTATCCATGAGATTATCCCCATCCTGCTCATGAGTGTCACCAACCTTGGCTCACTACTCACACTGTATGCACATGGAAGCAAGCATCACCCTGCACACAAGAGTCAGCATGCCCCTGCCATGCAGCGAGTGCCTGCAGAGAGACGTGCAGCCAAGGTCAGGATGAAGTGCTTTGAAATAGACAGCTCAAATGTTGGAAGCTCCACATTTTGTAGTAGATATAGCTGAGTGTATGTCCAAGTGGATTGTACTATATTTCTGAACTAACAAGTCTCTTCAGGTTCTGCTATTTAAATTGAAAACGTTATACTGTTTCTAATAACTTGTTTCTTCCTTTATTCCAAATTTCATTTTGGCTTAAAACACCCCAAATGTTTCTAATGTAGTCCTATATTAAACATTGGTAGTAAACATATCTAGACGCTTTACTAACCACTGCATTCTCAGTGTGCGGGGATCAGTTAGTCATGTAAAAGCCACTGCTCCTAAAACAAAGTATAACGATGACAACTGGGAAAGTGAAACTGGTAAGATGTTGATTGTTAAATTGCTCAAAAGTGAGGAAGTCAGGAGAATATGTTAAGCGAAGCTTAACTTCTGTTACTTGAATTAGCGTCTTTTTATCATGTATATTTTTATTATTCTCCACAGGTGATCCTCGCTCTCATCATCTTATTCATCACCTCCTGGGGTGCCAGTGTCGTCTCAGTGAACTACTTTAACTATAACCGGGGTCCATCATCTGCATACTTGTTGGTTGTCGCACGCTTTTCCAACAGCGCCTTTATTGCCTTGTCTCCTTTCATACTGGCAGTAGGACACCGGAGGCTCAGAGCAGTCATACAGTCTGTTATCAAATGCAAATGCAGTTAAACATTATCTTACTCTTTTTCATATATGGTGTCCTCATTATTTCTCTGCTGGGTTTGATCAAGTCTGAGCACATTTACTCAATAGCTTTGCTCAAACTAACTTCAACATGTCAGCTGCATTCCTGCAATTTGTCCAACTGCAAATCTTTCAGGTTTCAATATTTGTTTACAACACATAATAATGATGTGACTTATATTAACAGGTTTTAGTATTTCTTTGTGAGGAGGCATTGACAAAGCAATTAGTTTACTTTTGAGTAAGGAATAAATTCATTTGAATGTTAGAAGGTAAAGTTAGACCTTTGGAAGTAAGAAGCTCCCCTGGACAAAGGCTAAAAGTGCCCTTTAGCTCGTTGGCTCAAAAATGTTATTTAGATTTTCAGTATAAACTCTATTACATCATTCAGGTACGTGTTGATGGGAGAGTCACTGGGTAGCTATCATTAGTGTTACGTGTCGTGCTAGAGATAAGCTTATATTGGAGTTTTATAGTTTGGTAGAGTTCCATCCACATCTGATCTGTTCTACACTGTACAATAATTGTTTACATTTACCAATAAACAGTGAATGCTATTGCTTTGGCTAAAGTGCTATTATTCTTCTTATTGGCCTAGTAATAATAATAATTTATAAAAGTAAATAGAGAAAATGAAGAAGAAGTAAATAAGTAATAGCAGAAGAAAAAGAATGACAAGACGCAGGAGCAGAAGAAGAAAAAGAAGAAGAAGAAGAAGAAAAAGAAGAAGAAGAAGAAGAAGAAAAAGAAGAAGAAGAAGAAGAAAAAGAAGAAGAAGAAGAAGAAGAAGAAGAAGAAGAAGAAGAATATAAAATAAAACTAAAAAAGAACAAAAAAAGTTTATTTCCTTCAACTTCTTCCCCCTTTTCCCCTGTAGGTTGAGCTTTAAATGACTAATGGTACTGAAAGTATTAACTACTGGTAGAAAGCTCCGACTCTCTGGTTTGTTGTGTATCTTATACAGGTTTTTCTAGAACAAACATTTATCATTTGTATGTTCTGCTTGCTGCCTAGATGTTTCAGCACATCCATAAACAAGATAGTTAGCTAGTTCAATGTACAGTAAGTACAGTGTCTAAAACGCTTTTTTCCAAATAAATATGACCTGAAAACTGAAAAGTTAAATTCTACTCAGGTCCTTTTAGAGCTACTCCAAAAAAACTACTTCAGTTCAATTTCAGAGGAAAAGTACATTATTTTCTTTTAATGTATGTTAGTGTAACGTTATTTCATTACAAGCAGTTATGGAGCATTTCCATTGGTCCTTTCAGACTTAGGTAACAAAAGGCAAAATGGACTAAAATAGACATACAAAAATAGTAGAAATCACCATATACAAGAGATCACTTATGTGTCAAGTTACTTACGTGCTGGTTTGTAGACATCAGCTTTTCTCTGAGCCGCAGTCATATGACTTTTTGGAGGCAAATGCAGTCAGGAGAAGTAAAGAACTGTATTGAACAAATAAACAGGCAGGTTTCAGCAGTCTCAGTCTTGGAGATTAGTCCTCCTGCATGGCTCTGACATCACTAAACTCCTGAAGAACCTAATTAGCTGGTTAGTGGGTTGATTACGGTGTGGAGATCCAGGAACAGGACACGTTGCAGGTAATGATCCTTCACTTCTCCGCAATAGACTTCAATACACGCAGTAGAGTGCAAAAGGAAAATTAATGAAAGAATGAAGGAATGAATGAATAACTGAATGAAGCAAATTTAATAGGATGAAAAAACAGTGCATCTGGAAATATTTAATATATTATAATTTATATTAAGTAGTACAGCCTGACATTCGCGCACTTATTGTACTGATTTTTATTTATATCTTATTGCATGTGATCAGGGGTGGAAGGAGTATTGAATATCCCTACTTAATATTAAAAGTACTGCTATTGTACAAGTAAAAGTATTAGTAAATAAAATGACTCAAGTAAGAGTTAACATTTCCTTGTATGCCTGCAATATTTCTAAACTGATATACCTACATCATCAGAAATAATCTGTCCAAAACATAAGAGTTCACTGCAAGTTACTAAAGTTACACAAATTGCATAGTAATATTGTTTGCACACGTACAGCCTTTGGAGCTTGCCCTAGCTACACATGCATACAGACTCTATATAGTAAATATGGTATAGTAACGTATGTATACATAAGTGCACAGTATGTAGTTCTATAATTACATACTGTAGTCCATCTGTTTCTCTGTATACTTTGTTATACCCCATCACCAGGACCACCACAGAACCACCACAGAGCAGGCATTATGTGGGTGGTGGATCATTCTCAAGACTGCAGTGACACTGACGTGGTGGTGGTGTGTTAGTGTGTGTTGTGCTGGTGTGGGTGGATCAGACACAGCAGTGCTGCTGGAGTGTTTAAACATCTCAGTGTCTCTGCTGGACTAAGAATAGTCCAACAACCAAAACCATCCAGGCAACAGCGTCCTGTGGGCAGCGTCCTGTGACCGCAGACGAAGGACTAGAATGCTGATAGTAGACTTCTCCAAAAGTCTACTATTCTGATGTTCAATCAATTTACCAGGAGCTTCTCCCTGGCTGTGATTTTCAATAATTATATTATTTTGGAGAATTAATTGTGATTATGTGGTTTTGTAGGTTTATACCTGATGGTGTAACAAAAGAACTGAAATTGAACTCACTCAGAAACTCACAGAAACCTGGTTGCTAGCTTACAGGTGAAAGAACGAAGGTGGGCTTGGAAGTTAACTTGAAACCATTTTAATAAATCTTTAGAGACAATAAACCTTACACTCACAGCCTTTAAAAATAATACTTTCACTGATTCCCAGGTAGACCATGTCTGTCAATAAGATCATTAGCAATAACAGTAATTAATACAGTTCCGGTTTTAGTTATGGTGATATATTCCTCTTTTAATCATGCTATTACAGTCAAAATAATACAGTTAAATGTGATGCTCAGGCTGCTCACTGGCTGCTCTGATAGGCACCCTTATTTTAATGGTTGAGACATAAACAAAGTTATTCAGATTGTTTTAACATGAAATGGTGCATCGAAGAGAGACTGCTGGTGAAAGGATGCAGGGGTTGCAATATTTACAATGCAAATGTAAGTTCAAGTTGAAGGTCAGCATTTTTTTTTTGTCAAATGCAAATAAAACGGGAATGATTGTACTAAGTACAATGAAACTCTTGCTTAAATGCTTCTCCTCTGTCCTATTTTGATTGTTCACATGTATTGTTGGTAATGGTAAAATAGAGAAAAATAAGGGGGTTTTTTTGGGTACTGTTTTGCCTTACAATATAATATATATGTACCTTTACGCCATGAATGAGTTTAAAAAGTACACGTTAGTCGAAAGGTTTATGTAAAATTAATCATTGTATAATTTCAATGATTCCCAGGTAGACCATGTCTACTATTAAGATCATTAGAAATAATAGTAATGTTACCAGCTCTATACATTTTAGTTATGGTGATATAATCATACTAATTACATTCAAAATAATACAGTTAAATGTGATTTCCTGCGGCAGGCTTCTCACTGGCTGCTCTGACAGACACCTACATTAGTGGTTGAGATGTAAACAAAGTTATTCAGATTGCCTTAATATGAAATGGTGCATTGAAGAGAAACTGCTGGTGAAAGGATGCAGGGGTTGCAATATTTTCAATGCAAATATAAGGTTGAGTTGAAGTTCAGAGTTTTGTTGTCATATGTCATATGATACTAAGTACAATGAAACTAGACACTTATCATTAAAGCACAGTAAACACATATACCACATTAAAACAATATATAAAAATACACATTTTTTTGCCTTCTAAAATTCTCACCGTACCATTATGTCTATTGTGTATTTACAATATCATATATGTACCTTCACACCATGAAAGAATCTAGGAATTACATGTTAGCCCAAAAGCTTATGTCAAATTTTCCTAAAGCTATGTCTCAGACATCAGGCTATGCATTTGTACTAGTTTGATTCAATAACTTTCTGTGAGGTAGCTTTTAGAGGTTTGGATCTCTGGTGAAATTTTCAAACATAGGTAAAAATCCTTTTAAACATTTTAGAGAAAATGTTCACAGCAATGGTTGTCATTTTCCATTCTACCAAAGAAGACATATCTGATAGATCTTCCACTGCTTCCACTTTTTCTAATGATTACACAGAAGAAAAGTTATATGGGAATGTAAATAAGCATAAGAAAGTAGATAGTTACTATATTTGCAGGTAGTTAATACAGCTGATGAACAACTTAATCATGCTTATCGTTGGAATTAAGTGTATCAGGCACATCCAGACTGTATAAACACCAAAGCTGGTTCCAATGGTGACGTAAAATGTACAGAAATCCTTCAGCCTAGTCATCAGAAAATAAAAATCCCATCTCCCCATCTTTCTCCCTCAATGACGATATCAGCAGCAGAGTTTGTTGATTTATTAGCTTGTTAACAAGGTGTGTTGCAATTAGCCTGAGTTAATTAATCCCTCGCTCTCTGGTAGGATGCATGCTCAGCTCCAGGACCAAAAGGCACCACTACTTGTTGTGGAATCTCATTCATACACAGTGCCCTAATTGAACCAAGGTGAGAGCTTGGGGACTTGATCACGAGCAGGTTGGGTCTGTTGACCTGTGTTAGTGTCGAAACTATGGAGATAATACAGCGCACTGCTTGGGATTGGTGATACTCACTCTGTGTAGGTGGGATCAGGTGTAGGTGGCAACATGAAGTTCTGAACCAGGCAATGTTTTTTTGCATCTGAGTCACCTGAGAAGAAGAACTTGTGGTAGATGAAGATACAAGGACAGAGTTTGGTCTTGGGTGAAGAACAAGATTTAGTAGTGTAGGCCTCAGTCACTTTTAACATTTGGCTAATATTTAGTAATGGAGGTCAATAGAACAGATATTTCAGTCAAAAAGGTCTTAATAGGGCAGTTATCATCCGTGCCTATGGCCCTGTACCTCATCCTGGTGCTGTTGGGCATTTTTGGAAATGCCATGGTGATCTCTGTGGTGGGGGAGAACATTATACGAGAGCCTGGAGGTGGACGCAGCTCGGATATAATCCTGGTTAACATGGCCTTTTCCAACCTGATGGTGTCCCTGACAAGGAACATAGTGCTGGTCATCTCGGACCTTGGGCTGGAGGTATGGGGTGATCCTAGGAGAAGTATGTGTAGAGTGCAGTTTCTATCTTTGGCAGCATTAAGATTAGATAAGTCCTTTTATTATACCACATGCAGAATTTTGCATTGTTACAGCAGAGTACACAGTAAACAGATACAGAGCAAGAGGCAGACAAAATGCAATTTATACAAAATACGAAATATAATTATGTTTTTGCATACTGAAGATCAAAACCTAGCCAATACGTGTGAATTACACTGAGCTCTGAGACCATGAGTGAAAATGCTTATATTTACTTTTCTAGTTTCTAGTTTCTAATTTTGTTTTTGCAAATTAAATTAAAGCATAGCAATTTGAGTGAAAAATGGAATCTTTGAAAAAAGGAAAAGCAAAAACCTTTTTGTATAAAGACATTTGCGTGGGTCAGCATAAAAAAATATTTGAATTTGAATAGTGACCTTTAGTGGAGATTCTTTATTATGTCTACCACTTTAAGTTAACTTGTCATAATTACTCTGTATCAAGCATTTCAGAATTCAAAGACTTTATGTTGTTGATTTTCAGGTTTAAATGAACTCATCCCAAATTTCCAATATGCTGTAAACTTTCCAATATTCTGTATACAAAACCTTGTATCTCAAAAATGTCAGCTTTACCAAAAGATGATAAAATACAGAGATACAAAGTTTGTGCATGACAGAAATCTGAAAAAAAATCATTTTATTATTTCCCCATTGGCTTCTTTCCAAATTACAACATTAGAAATTATACATTTTTAAAGTCATTTATTTAACTGATTAAATAAATGATGCAATTAGGCACCATTAACAACAATTAAGTAGATACATTAACTATACAATTAGGCACCATTAGTAATGAATTACATTAAGAACAACACAGATATTTGCTATTAGCAACATTTGAAAATGCCACCTGATCTTTAAACTGTTTGAACTGATATTTCATGATGAATGGACCAATGGAAATGGGTGAAACTGACCTGGAATAGAATGGAATTAAATTTGTCCGAATGTCTTTTTCTTCTTCGATAAAGCACCAGGTTACTCTAAAAGTAAAGACCACAAAATTACAAACAAATGGATAATTTAACACTAACAGAGTTTACTACACAAACAAAATTAAGTTAATTTAACAGCAGGACTGTGCAAAATCTGAATTACAGTTACTTAAAGGATGAATTGAGTGGCGAAGTAGCATCTTTCTGGGTTAAGCTGTGCATTATCCCAAGCAAAGTGCATGACTGAATGTGTTAGTGATTAGAACCCATTCTGTACACTGCTGCAGCAACTGCTTTCAATTTATAATATTATAACATTAGAATGATTTCTAATAATCTCTTTTCATTTGAAGGTGGTACCCAATAAGGACTGGTGTCAGCTGCTGATGGGCATATGGGTGTGGCTCCGTTCTGTGAATGTTTGGTCAACGTTCTTCCTCAGCGCATTCCATTTCCACACTTTGAGACGGATAGCCCCTCCCATTGCTAGTCTGAATGGCCCCCGAGGGCCACCCAAAGCCCTTCTGATGGGGTTCTGTTTCATCTGGACCTTCAGTCTCATCTATTCAATACCTGCTTTTGTTTACTCCACCAGCGGAGGAAAGAACGCCACAGAGGTAAGGACAAAACAAAGTAGTAGTGTAGATTTATAAACTACTCACAGAAATGACCCTTGCTGAGCTTTTTACTCACATCAAGGGTTAGAAAAGTAGAAAATGAACAGTGCATTTGAAGAGAGAGTATATACTACAATTTAGTATATTTGTATATTTTATATTTAGGGTTTTACACTTATACATGCAGTATATGCATCATACATTTGATTTAATGCATGTTATTATTTTGGGGGGCACGGTGACATAGTGGGTAGCACTGTTGCCTCACAGCAGGAAAGGCCTAGGGTTGATTCCTGGCTGGGTTGTCCTGGGTTCTTGCTGTGTGGAGTTTGCGTGTTCTCCCAGTGTCTGTGTGGGTTTACTCCGGGTGCTCTGGTTTCCTCCCACTGTTCAAAGACATGTGGCCAGGTGAACTGGAGACACTAAATCGCCTCTAGGTGTGAAAGTGTATGTCTAGGTGTTTGCCCAGTGACGGACTGGTGGCCTGTCTAGGTGTTTTTCTGCCTTCAGCCCAGTGGGCACTGGGATAAGCTCCAGCACCCCCTGCAACTCAGAAGGATAAGCAAATTTGAAGATGAATTAATGAATTTTATTATTTTTGTTTTACCACTTAACTTACAAATGATATGTGTTTTCATGTATCAATCAAATTAGATTTTTCCCGAATATTTCCAAGCGTTCTGTTTCCCTATTTAAACATACTAATAATAAAGACATCAATACTCTGTAATAGTTTGTAGAATGACTACAGTCTCAAATATTATCTTCCCATCATAATTTATACCCCACCCACCTTCATCACGACATGCCTGACTGTCTGAAGTGCAGATATTCTAGTAATTGAATTTAAAAACACCTCAGTAGAGCTTTGATGGGCTTCATGAAAGAAATAAGTGGTAATTCCACATTCCACACCTAATTTATTGACCACCTGTTCTTTCTCTTTGGCTACACACAGACATTAATGTTGATGAGCAGTACAACACGTCCACTGCTGGGTTGTCTGTGGGACTTCCCCTCAGTCTACAGCGGGCTGGCTTTTGCTACCACCTCCATGGTGATCCATGAAGTCATCCCCATTCTGCTCATGAGCGCCACCAACCTGGGCTCACTGCTCACACTGTACGCACATGGAACCTTGCACAATGCTGCAAACAAGGTCCAGGATGCTCCGGTCATACGCAGGGTGCCTGCAGAGAGACGGGCGGCCAAGGTCAGGACATTTACAGACATGCATTAAACTTACTTGTCCATTAAAAATGAGCTAAAATGCCCAAAAATGGCCTGTTTCTAAAACCTGATTGGCTAAAATGTCTTGAATGATTGACTGAAGGCACCTAATCAAATTGTTCAAAATCGTTTACCTCAGCAGTAAGTCTGTTTTTTGCAGTAAAACTTTCTGTAGCATTAGAATAACTGCAAATAACCATAACCAAAAAGAATATCATCTTTTCTTTCAACAAGTAGTTGAGATGTTGAGATGTGAGCTGGAAGCCATCCTGCCATTGCACATATTTGTTCAAACCCACCACCTGATTGTATTTAGTCTAACATTAGTACTTCCTGAACACTTAAGTTCACTTACCAAGTAAAGAGCGTGTAAAAGAAGATGTTCTCTGGTGTCTACACATTTGCAAGGTACTGGTCCTAGACCACTCCAAAGAAAACACCAATAGATTAAAGTAATTAATGGTATTTGAGGTTAACAAACTACACTGATTGCCTTTAAAAAGATGCTTGTGGACAACAGAAAACAAGACCTGGAAGTGACATGTCGTCACTTCATATGCATAGTATATGGACTGTATTCTGATATAAGATTTTAGCCACATGCATTTACACTTGGTAGTCAAATATATATATATATAAGCTACACATACAGAAATAGTGTCTGTCAGTATGGCATCGGGCTGCTATGTTGGCTAACGCAACACGTCGTGCTTCGTAATCGTGGCTGTTGGGTCAGTCAGGGTCAGCAATAAGGCCCATCCTTGCTGACGTCACATGTGAGGCTGAGTTTGAAACTTGAATCATTAGCATGCCTCATGATGTCAAACCTAGCCAGCAAGGTTGATTCCTTCTGGGTGTTAGAATTCGCACAACTCTTTTTTGGAGAGCATTAATGTGCCCATGTATTTATGTCATTGGTACATGTAAATCACATGTATGAAGTATATATGCATCTCTTTATATCTTTAAATGACTCTCTATCTTTTTTTCCCCTCCTCAGGTGATTCTAGCCCTGATCCTTTTGTTCATTGCATCCTGGGGTGCCAGCGTGATCTCAGTAAACTACTTTAACTACAATCGTGGAGCGTCATCTGCGTCCCTGCTGATTCTGGCACGTTTCTCCAACAGTGCCTTTATTGCTTTGTCGCCCATTATACTGGCTGTGGGACACCGGAGACTCCGAGCAGTGATAAAGTCTATCATCTCATACTGAGACTGATCTAAACGCTGAGTTTACTGCCAAGCTGCCCTGGGTGACCTTGTGATTTGTTTGAAGGACTTACTGCTCAATAGAACCATGTTTTTAGAGAATGTACATTGTTTAATAGTGTTAAGGCAATTAATTAATATTCCTGGTCCACCAGCATATTCTGTATAACACCATTCTTTATTACATTTTAATGCTGTTATTTAGAATAGATTGGAATTTTCATGTTAGTGCTGTATGACAACCACAAATGCTGTGTCATGCCAAATGGTTCATATTGTAACACCTTGTTTGAAATTATGAACATTATGTTTTTTTTATGTTAATTTATCAACAAAGGAGACCTGTGCCATTGAAAATGTACCATATAACCTTGTACTTTCAAACTCTCTGTAAAGTGTAATTACACCACAAAAGCCTAAATTAACAATGCAACAGATTACGCACATTATATATTTTTTCATATCTCTGTGAATGAGCCACATTGTCCATTTAATTAACATCTCCACACGCACCAGCCACTTAATTAGGTACACTCATTTTATCAGTTCTACTTGCCATATAGGTGCACTTTGTAGTTCTCCAATTACAGACTGTAGTCCATCAGATTTTCTTTCACAGGACCACCAGAGAGCAGATATGATTTGGGTGGTGGATCATTCTCATCACTGCAGTGACACTGATGTGGTGGTGGTGTGTTAGTGTGTGTTGTGCTGAGTGTGTGTTGACTGGATCAGACACAGCAGTGCTGCTGGAGTGTTTAAACAGTGCATTTTCACCGCTGGACTAAAAATAGCCCGCTAACCAAAACTATCCAGCCAACAGCATCCTGTGGGCAGTGTCCTGTGACCACTGATGAAGGACTAGAGGATGACCAACACAAACTCACACAACTAACAACTAACACACCACCACCACATCAGTGTCACTGCAGTGCTAAGAATGATCCACCACCCACATAATACCTGCTCTGTGGTGGTCGTGACCTTTGAGGAGCAGGGTCAAAGGGGATTAACAAATTATACAGAGAAACAGATGGTCTACAGTTTGTAATTGTAGAACTACAAAATGCTCATACATGGTATGTGGAGCTGATAAAATTACCTAATTACCCAGGAGTACCTAATTTTCATGGTTTTTTTTCAGGTTTTACATTTTCTGTCTTTTCAGACAGATACCATAATATTAAAAGGGAATTCTGCTTAATTTCTGCATACTTTATTGTTTAACAGTTAAGATGTGTCTATAGTGGCTTGTTGTGAAGTGCTCTGTTCTAGTGAAAGCTATGCAGTTGTTTACATTGTTGCTGATAGGAACCAGACATCTGAAGAGCTCCCTCAAAGAACACTAATACATACAATGATTACACTGCTGTATGTCTGAGACATTGTTCAGTGATACTTTAGACACACACGCATAAAAAGTAAAAAATCCATTCATGGTAGAGAGGCACTTTACTACAGGGAGTTTACTACAAGTAAAAAAATACCAAAATATATTTTTTTAAATAATAACCACTATTTTACCATCATAAACACTGCACATACAAAATCTCAGAAGACATGTGTAAATTCACTTAAACATTTAATATGTACGTTTGTGTTGTAGACATCATGACCTTGGTTGTCTACCACCACTGTTAAAAAGTTAAAAAGTACCACCACAACTATAAAAAGTTTCTCTACAGTGGGACAGATGAGGTACTTTGCTAAAGTGCACATTGTCTGTGGCTCGAATTTCACTAGAGGTTAAATTAAGTTAAATTAAATCTAAGTGAACAAGATTAATTATTTATTGTACTTCAGGGCACAAAATTACAGAAACTGAGTGAAAACGATAATATTTTCACAGGGCACAGATTTTTCCAAACTTTTTTTTTTTTGACAGGGCTTAGATTTTTTTTCCAAACTCTATTTTTGACAGGGCTTAGATTTTTTTTCCAAACTCTATTTTTGACAGGGCTTAGATTTTTTTTCCCCAAACTCTTATTTTGACAGGGCATAGATTTTTTCCAAACTCTTATTTTGACAGGACCACTGGTGTGACGTCTCGTTCTCTGTTTTACGGCTAGGTTGATCATTTGGCGCGCTGAGTTGAAAGCAGCTCGTAGGAAGCGCTAGTTTATGTTTACATTGGTTTATTAAAATACCCTTAACATTAATAATACTGACCCGTAGTAGGTTAGCTACCTCATGACTATAATAAACTGTGTGACCTGATGGAAGTTTGTAAGCGTTATTATATCCAGCGATATTAACATTTCCCGGTTATTATTTTCAAGCAAAGCTTTAGTGTTAAAGTGGATTCTGACCCATAGTTAGCTAGTTAACATTAGCCCACAGGATGGAGCGATACAACGATGTAAAAATTCTCTTAAAAAAGTGGGAAAGCTCGTTTTTTCAAGTACACAACAGGAAACCCAACAAGGTAAATATGCTGTGTGCATGTTGTCCTGCTTCTTAGCCCAGCCGGCTGATGTCTTCTTTATATATCACTGTCAAATGGAAGTGGAAATGGAAGTTCATTCGGAATTTCCCGTTCCACCTTAAATTTAGCAGCAGTTACCTTCTGGCGTCGAGTGTTCCGGAATGTAAATACTTTATCATTTAAGGTGGAATAAAAAATATAAACAAGAATTTGGCGAATTACAAGCCAGCTCTAGCTTCGTGGTTCTGGACAAATTTGCCAAAACCACGAGTATAAATGAATGCAATATGCACAGTGCAATAAATACAACAGACACAGGGCAGACAGTACACGATACACAATAACACTTAATAAATAAATATATATATATAAGAAATTAAAATGCTTATATTAAAGTTCACTCTTAATTTTGACAAAATTGGATCACATATTGCCCATGCTTAAGTGTTCAGTATTAACAAAATATTCATTTAATATAAACACATTCATTTTGAGAACAGTATATTTTAGCTGCCCCCTCTCATTTAAATTATGATAATTTTTATAAAAATTCAATTGCTCTTCTTTTAGATTTGCAAAGGTAGTTGCTTATTCATATTAAGCATTAAGGGTTTTTAAGCTATATCATGGTAAGAAAGTAAATTTTTTCTGATTTATTTATTTATTTTTGGAGTATCGACTGAAAATTAAAGTTAGTTTTTCTCTCCTTAATGAACTCAATTAGCCATGCCTCCAGGATGTAATTGAAACTGTGTAGGTTATGAAAAGTGTGGTTTCACATTTTGAAATTGAATTTAGAATGTGCCTTGGTTGGTGCTGATCTTGTGGAAATGTCTTTTAAAGAATGCTGTATATGCTTAAAGACATAAAGGACAAGCAAGGCTAAAACAGGCTGAGTTACCTACTTGGAATAAGGTGGAGATGCTGTATTATTTAAAGAGACTTTTTTTGGGTCTTGGAAAACAAATTCACCACACAAAGAGTTTAAGGTATGTTAAGTGAGCTTAACCACCAAATGTGGGTAGCTGATGTGTTTTTTTTTTTCTTTTTGTAGGATGATATAGATACAGCTCCAGAGGAGACCAAACGTAAGTAGATTATTGCACCTTTCTGCTCTGCACCATTTTTTCCTCAAGATTCTTCCTGAAACAAGCCTCTGTCTCAATTTAACCTCTATTGCAGAACTTTATAAAGAATATCGTATACTTAAAGAGGCAAAGGAGAAGACCCTGGGGGATGTAAAAACACAAGAAAGCCAGTCTACAGAGAGTGTAAGCAGTGTTGTGTGATATTTTCTGACGGTTTATTCGAACTTGGCGAATACTGACTCTTCTTTTCTGTTTGAAGGAATGCTGGGGTTCTCACCTTAACCGAAAACAGATGCCAGCAGCTGTTCCCAAACTGACGTTAAAAGACAAAGAGACTTTACAAGCCTCTGCCCAGTACTTTGGCATGAAGCTCAAATCAAACCTTGGAACTTCATCAAAGGTGAGTGAGAGTCCTGAGGGCCACAAGGCTTTTGCTTGTCTGAAAATGAGAAATAACCATGCGTTCATTCAAAAGTACAGTTTAGAGCCACCAAAAGAATTTTTAAATTTGTTTGGCCAAAAGTATTTGTATTTCCATATGTTTTATGGAAGAATTAAAGAATGAGAGGTTTGGGATTAAACAGGGGAAAGCTGGCTTCATGTCTTACACTGTGTGTTTGCAGGATCACAGTCAACAAAGTCTAATTATCTGTCTGTCTGTCTGTCTGTCTGTATGTCTTTCTGGCTATTCCGACACGTCTTGAAATGTAGGAACGCTCATTTTCCCTGAAGAAGTCAGTCACCCCACGCCGGACACCAGGAAAGTCCTGGAAGGATAGTGGACCTGTTAGCACAGCCCCACTGGAAGCGGAGACACTTTCACCAAAGCCGGCCAACACATGTCCAGATCCTTTCGCCCTTCCGGTGAAGACAGCTAGCAGTAAGTTGGAGGATGAACCCGATGACCCCTTTCCTACCTTTACCCCCTCAAAGTCCTGCACTATAAGCATGGTGGCTCAAGACAAGTGTCTGGAGAGGGCCCAGTTCCTTAAAAAGTCTGTGACCAAGAGGCTGTCCTCTGTAGATAGGGGCTGGCTGGACCGCTGTCAGGTCTTCACAGACACAGATGATGTACAGAAACCAGTTGCTGGCAATTCAGACCTGCCAAAAGAAGATAAGATTGTAAAAAGCTGTGATGGAACTGCTGCCGATAAACCTGTTGTGATGGCACCTGTGGAGAGCGGCATTTCTGTAGCATCAGCCTCCCTGGAATATCCAGATGATGTGCCCCAAGTTTGTATGGACAAGTTTCCGCTAGAGGGCAGTAGAGAGCTCAGTGCTGATCCCAGTTCTAGAACAGAAGATGAAAAATTCAAGTTAAATATCATAAAAGAAGTTCAGCCTGAGACAGAGGAGGTCAGTCCGGCAACCAAAACGAAAGAACAAACAAAAAAGCCCAGATCTCATAAGGGCCGAGACAGTGGTCAGACTGCTCAAACTGAGGAGGCTGATAATAAACCCAAGGGTGGGAAGAAAAAAGGAAGGAAAAGGCTTAGAGAAACTGATAAAGGGGAAGAGCAAATAGAAGAAAGCGAGAGGGTCCAAAAGAAACGCAGGACCAAGAAAGACGACTCTACCGGTGAGAGGCCTGCTACAAAAGGTCGGAAAAAGAAGGCACAGGCAGCTGAAGAGGGGGAAAGTGACCCGGAGGGCTCTCCTAGTTCTAAGCGAACAGCAGCACAGAAACCCAAGATGCCTCAGGAGAACCTTCTGGGAGAAATAGAGGAAGAGGATGTGAGAGCCGTCTCGTCCAGGATGAAAAGTACTGCTAGAGGCAGGTGAGTGCCAACCATGTGTTGAACTGGACAACTGTTTTTATTTTTCATTTTATTATTATTATATATATTTTTGTGCAGTAACAATCATCATAAAGGTTAATAAAAATGCTTTTATACATGGCATGACTGGTATCCTTAGACATTGACATTCTCTTTCTGTCACCACATATACCAGTTCAAATTCCTTTTGTGATGTATTAAACACCGTTGACCTGATATGAATGAAGACCAGCCAGCATTGTAATAGGGTTGTGAATGAGTGGGTGGTGAGGATGCCTATAGCATTCAATAAACCGTTTAATTTATGAAACTAATGTCTGTGATGTCAGTATTGTTATTGTCAGAACTGCCATCAGTTCAGTTACACTGTACAGTCCCGAAGTATGAATGCACTTCTGAACAACCGTACCATGTGAATTTATTAGATTTAATTAAGTTTCTTTATAACGACTTTTTTTTTTTTTTTTTTTGTTTTTTTGTGTTTTTTCTGAACAAGACCTACTAAAAACACAGATGGAAACTTTGTGAAGATCAATCTAAAGAAGAAGTCTCATGTTAAAGGATTTGCCTTGAGAGGTGCTGCCCTTCGCAAACAGGTGAGTGGAATGAATTGAATTGATAAAAGAATACCAGAAGTCACAGTCTTGGCCCTGGCTTGTCATGAGGTTAATGTAGTTGCTGTGATTCCAGATGTACATGCAGAAGTTCCAGCTGAAGGGGGAGCGGTTTGGAGGAGGGGGTGGCCGGGGTAGAGGAAGGTTTGGAGGCTTCAGCCGGCAAGGTGACAGCTGCTATAAATGTGGTGGCACAGGACACTGGGCACGAGACTGTCGGGGAAGAGGTGAGAAATTTGACTTTGAAAAGTCTGTAAAGTATGTGAAGAGCATTTTATTACATTGTTTCTGCTTCTGTGTCTCTATAAGTCATGGGTCCTGCGATGAGTGAAACAGCCCAGCAAGAAACCCCTCCAGAGGAGGAGGAGCCATTTGAGCTGCCCACTCTAGAGGAAGTTGCAAGGGCAACTGGAACTCTGCACTCTGAGGCTATTTGTAAGTACTGACTGGGCACCAGTAAATGATTTTGGACATTTTGAAATGCAAATAGCTGCAGTTAGTTTGCATGTGTCAGTGGCACAGCTGTCTAAACATTTGCCGATCAGGAGGTCACAAGCCCAAGAGGGTCTCTCGGATCGTGTGGGACGGTCCTCCCTCTCCTGTTATTCGGTGCAGTTCTAGACAACTTCTGTTAGCTGAGCTAACAGATTTAGCATTGTGCGTTCTCGCACAAACAAGTTTATCTATCCAGTGGATGGCATTTTGATTCAGTGGAGCTTCATGTGACTTGGATGAAGCGAGTGCTAGTCCCAGCTGGGTAGCATTGTGGCTAGCTGGTGGAATTGGCCCTGATTAAATTGGGAAGAACATTGGGTTAAAAAGGGGGTAAAACTATGTACAAATCCTCCCAAAACTTTTGCATGTTACTGTGCAGTGGTGTAAAGCGATATCGGCAAAAATATTTAATTCTGGAACTGTGGAAATGTCCTCTGGAGTTGCAATTCAAACTGCACTATCTGGTTTGGGTTGGCAGATGCCAGGAGAACGCTACCTACCGAAATGCATAGTGCCATCAGTAAAGTTTGGTGGGAGGATAACAGTCTGGAACTGGTTTTCACGGTTTGAGTCTGGTTACTTGGTCCCAGTGGAGAATAATGTCTATGTTACAATGCTGTCAATACACATGTGCCGTGCCCTGACCTCGACCTCTGAGCAGCTTTGGGATGAATTGGAATGTTGATTGCAAGCCAGGACTTCTCATACACCATCAGTGCCTGTTCTCACAAATTTCTTTTGACTGACTGGGCACAAATTGCCACAGACAAACTCGAAAATCTTGTGGAAACCTTTCCTACTAGAGTGGAGGTTGTAGTAGCCAGAAGGGGGTCGGGGCAGCAATTCCACCTGGATTTGGAATGGGATGCACAGCAAGCTCATATAGGTGTGGCAGTTAGGTGTCAACATATTTTGGACATACAGTGTTATAGGGTTACATTCCTCATCATTTATTTGTCCAGTCTGAGAATTGTTTGCAGATATTGTTCAAGGACTCTGACCACCTCTTTCTTCAGCAATGGCCCCCAGTGTGGGAGAGGATGCAGAGGAGAAGGAGGACAAGGGGGAGGAAATTCTGCTTAATGTCATCCGGCCAGATTATGAAAGACCTGCCCCTCCTCCACCAATGGAGCCTCTCTATAAGCCCACTGAGGGTGGCAAAGTGCAAGGTAGATGTCAAAAGCTGCGTTTTTCATATTTAATGAATGCAAGTGAAATTGTAGGCTGCCATTTATGCTGATCATTTTCCTCTGTAGAGATTCCTCCGGAGGTTTACCAAGCTCTCCGTGACTTTGGTTACAAGTCGTTCAGGCCTGGCCAAGAAATGGCCATAATGAGAATCCTTTCAGGTATGTGATAATATTCTGTAAATGTATGGGAGTGTGAGATAAATAGAGACTGAATACACACTTTGTTTCTATTGGACCACCAGTGGATTGTAAAAATTGTTTAGCAAAGATTGATGACACATTGTAATGGGTAGAATGTCAGTATTTCCTATTCCTTGCTTAACAGTAAGTGTACACTCACTGTTGGGTTGTTGGTCCACTTCTCATTCTCTGTCTTTGGGTTTGTATTGTTCAGGTTTGTCGACTCTTGTTGTTCTCTCCACTGGTATGGGAAAATCTCTGTGCTACCAGCTACCTGCCTATCTCTATGCTCAAAGGTCAAAGTGCATAACTCTGGTTGTCTCACCTCTGGTATCACTAATGGATGACCAGGTAACACTGCACTTAGTCATCAGTGTTTCATAAAAGGACTGCCGGTTTATCTGCCTGTAATGACGTACAAACTGATCTGCATTTGATTCATAACACTTCCGTACCAGGACCTCATTTGCATATCATTCACATGAAGCATGCCCTAGTCCATGCAGATGTAATGACAGCAATTCATCATATAATTATTACTGTGTCGGTCTGCATGTAAAACGAGTACATGGTGCACAACTGACTAGTGTTATTGTCTTCTCTGTTTTCTGATTGTGATTCTGCATGATAGTGATCAATTTGGTTGAGCAAAACCTGCAGTGAACTTTGTGTGCCTTCATTATAAGGTCAGTTTTAATTAAAATTTTCTGGTGCTTTCTACTCTTTCCTTAGCTTTCTGGGCTCCCGCCTAAACTGAAAGCAGCTTGCATCCACTCCAACATGTCCCAGAAACAACGAGAGACAGCTATCGAGAAGGTCAGTATAATTAAGATTCCAGATGTTATGGTTCTTATGAATGAGGAGTGAGCACTTTATTATAATTATGTTCTTTGTTGTTTTCCTGTGCGAGTAGGTGAAGGCGGGTCAAGTGCATGTTTTGTTGCTGTCTCCAGAGGCTCTAGTTGGCGGAGGACACTCTGGTTCAGGTTGTCTTCCCCCAGCTGACCAGCTTCCCCCAGTGGCCTTTGCGTGTATCGATGAAGCTCACTGTGTGTCTGAGTGGTCACACAACTTCCGACCCTGTTATCTCAGGCTGTGCAAGGTCAGATCTCCACCCTCGCACCACATGAAGATTATATGTTATGGCTGAGAGAGCTACATTGTGCTGAATAGTCATGTTAGTTTTACCAATTGCATCTTAGAAGTTGTTCAGTGTTTTGGAACTCAAAGCAGTCCTGTTCGTTTTTATTTGTTAACAATGGTGTATTAAAAAAAAACAAGGATCACTTATTAGTTTCCTGACAAATTCAACTAAAATTTTGAGGAAGGAGGTCTAGCACTTACATAGCACTCATAAGCAGGTTTTGTTGAAATATTCAGAGTCCCGTTTAAGGAATTTCTATGAGTTAAATATGTTTGTTGTAGTGTATAACATTATCTCAAAGCATACTATCAACTCCCCAGTCCATACAGTCCACACATATATTAGAACCAATGTTGCAAAAGAAGTATTATGACAAATAAAACCAACACATCCACATACAGCACTTTAGCTCCACTATTTGACATGGAAGTCTGGAGCATTTCAGCCTGGACTTTTTTATTTAACCCACACTACAGTGCACTCAACAGATCAGAGGTGATTTACCTGTAACAGCCTCAAAGGCTCAGAAACAAAAAGATTCTGTTTATTTGTCAGGGATAAAGAAATGTCATATGAAGATTGTTATACAATTATGTAAAATGTAATAATTATTATAGCTGGTTTGTGCATAAAACCACAAACTTGTTGAAAAAACTTGAAATATGGGAAATGGGCTCAACAATATGCCCTTTATGTTCAGAAAAGCCTATTGTGACATTTTGAGAGAGATTAGATCAAGATAATGTTTAATATTGTCATATTGCCCAGCTCTAGGTTCGAGTTCACCCTATTCCGAATCTGGGAAGTCTTCCCTTTAAATAAACAAAGCCTCTCGAAAATTTAAGACAACCTAACATTATCAGGGCTTTTTTGGCTCGTACTTCTCTACAGTATTTCATTACAATATTCCTTTAGAAATTGATTTGGGATTGTACACATACCTAGATTAATACATTTTTTTACATTTAAATATAAAGTAATTTTTCAAATTTGACCATAAAGTAAGTGTGTGCGTGTGTGTGTAGGTACTTAGGGATCGGCTTGGGGTGCGCTGCCTCCTAGGTCTGACGGCCACTGCCACTCTGTCCACTGCCCTTGACATTGCCCATCACCTGGATATCAGTGACCAAGAGGGTATTGCTGTTCGTTCAGCCGCTGTTCCTCATAACCTCCAGCTCTCTGTGTCCATGGACAGAGACAAAGACCAGGTACATACGGGTTGTGTTCTTTTTTTTTTTTTTTTTTTTTTTTTTTTAAGTCTAAATGACCTAAAAGTTAGCTTTCCTATATACAATCAGTTTTTATAATCAAGTTGATCAAAGATGTATTCACAGTTGTTTCTTCTGGTGAAAAAGCGGTATTCTCTCTTGGCCAGGCTCTGGTGACCTTACTGAAGGGTGAGCGGTTTGGCGCACTAGATTCCATTATAGTGTACTGCACCAGACGAGAAGAGACGAACCGCATAGCTGCACTACTGCGTACCTGCCTTCAGGGGGTGATGCTGAAAGAGTCTTCGCGGCCTGTGAAGGAGGAAGAGGAGGACAATCCAGTTGGCAAGAAGAAGAAAGCTTTGGGTAAAAGCAGAGGCTAGGGATGGGTCAGATCTCTGTCAGCAGTTCTTTTACAGGCACAGTGTAGTTCATGTTGCTAGATCTTGACATTGCAAAATAAGATAAGACATACTTTCCTTGTGGGGTGTTTAAAAGGACCCCAGAAGGATTCATTCTTTCTTTTTGTGGCACCTATAAAAAAAAAAGCCTTTATATTTACTTTGTAATTCGGTGTGCAACTCTTAATGAATTCTCTGCAGTGTTGATGAATTCCGCAGTACTGTTGTTGTTAACATTGTATATTCCAATGCTGGACACTTAGCCAGGAAGAAGATTCGGAAGCCTCTGAAGTGGATCGCTGAGGCATACCATGCTGGCATGTCGGCCTCAGAGCGACGACGTGTGCAGAACAACTTCATGTGTGGCGAGCTGCGGGTAGTGGTGGCCACTGTGGCCTTCGGCATGGGCCTGGACAAATCTGACGTGCGCGGCATTGTACACTACAATATGCCTAAAAGTTTTGAGAGCTACGTGCAGGAGATCGGCAGGGCCGGTCGTGACGGAGAACCTGCACACTGCCACTTGTTCCTGGACCCTGAGGTCAGACCATTTTCTTTGGAAGAATAAAATCTTTGTTCTGCAAATATCTCGAATGTTCCCAAATGAGAACTAGCAGCAGCTAACTAACAATCTTAACACTGAGAGCAAATAAATATTGCATATTTAGAAACAAAATAGTGTATTACCATTTTCTTTCCTGTTTATTTGATACATTTCTGGCTTCTTGGAGGGGGGGTGGAAGAAATCTGGTCACATGGTTGCATTGTTATTGGCAACCCATTTCATGATGATTATTATGATAAAACTTATTTGATGTTGTCCAGACCAGTAGTTTGTTGCATGAAAGCTTTGGTAATTGGCAGGTTGTTAATGTGTACAGGGTGGAGATCTGCACGAACTGCGCAGGCACATCTATGCAGACACTGTGGACTACTTCACTGTCAAGAGGCTGGTACAGAAGGTCTTCCCTTTCTGCAAGTGTAGACAGATCCATCAGAAGCGTCAACTCTTGGCACAGGTAACTCAGCAATACACTTGGTCATCTTAACTAGAACTGCTTATTTTCCTAATTTCATATTTCTTCAATCATCAGAGGAGTATAAAGGGTTCAGGCGTACATTCTTCCATATCAGTTTTGGTTCTGAAATTATTATACATGTAGTTTTCGGGCCATTCATTTTTATTCTCCATTCAAAATCATTTTCATACTCGCTGTTGACATGTTGGACATCTGTCGTTTCAGAATGTCTTAAATACAAAATATAATTGTTTTTCTCGGATGGTTTGCTTTAACTAGGTTTTAGAAAATACCACCACATAAATGCTTTTGACAGTATTTGTAACACTGCTACTTTGGGTCTGCCAAATCCAAACACATTTTACCCTCTTGTTGTGATGTCAGCACGGAAGCATTTCAGATATTAAAGATTATTGGTAGGTGCTTTTAGGAATAGTTTGAGAAAGCTCAGTGTTTAGGAAAATGAAGTGTTGATTGAGAACTGTTGGAAAAGCTTCAGGTGACTCCTCTAAAGCTGCTTGAGAGAATGCAGAGTGTTTAAAGCTAGATAAAGGAGGCTTTCTTTGACTACTTTTTCTTTCACTCTGAACTCACATAAGTGCAACACTGTAAGGTTAAGTCCTTAACTGTCTAGGCTACACCTCACTATGAAATGATCAGTGAAAAATCAAATATAAATATTTGTAGTTTATTATTTTATTTTTAACATTATCTATAATGCTGAATAATTGTTTCATAACTAAATTCCTGTTCCACGTGAAATATGGGATTTTTATATCAGATGTTTAAATTATCAAATATAGTGACGTGAGACCATAGCTTGAATGTTTTCTCCAGTGTTAAGCTACATGGTTTTGCTCCTTCCTCAGGCAGCGGAGGTGGATGATGCTGAGATGATGGAGCTGATGGAGCTGTGTGAGGAGTCTGAAGAAAACCAGCAGGAGCAGAACACAGATATTCGTGTCACACATTCACAGCTCACCTCAGACACGTGCCCACAAGAGTCAGAGAGCAAAATTGAGGGGGAATGTGGATCCCTTACTCTGCATGAGGGAGAAGAGAAACAACAACAAAATGGAGAAACCCAGAGAGATGAGATGGGCGGAAATGATGGAAGCAGCAATGGAGAAATGAGAGAGCGGGTGTGTCACACCCACGAGAGAGCCGTTCCAATGCAGGACACTGTGGAGGCACTGGACATCACGGAGGAGGGTGAGTGAGGAGCTTAAAGCAATAGTTCAGGGAACTATAGCAAATGTACACAAATGCCACCGTGGTAATTGCCCTTCCCACCAAGGGCCCCTTTCTATGGTCAGTGTTCTCGTAGGATTAGATCCCGTCATAAAAGAACAGAGTCCGTGTTCTTGGGGAATCAAATCATGTTGTGAATACCTGAGTGTCGTAGAAGAATAGTGTCACTGTCGTAAAAAGAGTGTTCTGCTTTAGCAAGCATTAGTAAATTAAGCTTTTGGTGTTAAGACTTCTTACAATGAATGCCAACCCAAACGAGGAGAAAAAGAAAACAAGAAAATAAAACGAATCCCAATAGAATAAATGTAGTCAATCAGCCAAGATGCATTTGCTGCCTAAACTTTATTTCTGGTGTTCTGCACTGCAACTAAGTCTCTGTTTATCTGGTTCCTGATACTGTATGACATGCTCGTATTTATTAAAATGGACACATAACTGAAATGCTAATGACTTCTATCTTGTAGCCTGAAATTTGTCCATACGTTCAGGCTTTAATTGTTTGGGATAATGATATGTCATGCAGTTTTTTAGTGAGCTTATTTTTGATATTATGAGTACTTAAAGAGCACTGAAGAATGTGCATATATCATTCCGGTTTTTAATAGCAATTTTTAAGTGAGACTAAAGAGGTGCATTGTGTCTGTTCTACCTTTTTGCTGAACATCAACATTTTTAAATAGCTAAATATCTTCATGCATCTGAAAATGTCTTCAAGTAATTGGATGTCTTATCTTGGCCATATTGCCCATCCTTAGTTTGAGGTGTGTGATGATTTAGGAATATAGATTGCACAGGGTTAATTGGTGAGACAGGTCGCTTAGTTGTTAGCTACATTAACCCTGTAGCTCTGGTGTAGAATTAAAGAAGCAAACCTTATAACAAACCTCTTTGCTGATGGTCTGTATTTAGAGAAGGAGAAGATTGTAAAAATGACTGCTGTCAAACTGCTTGTAGAGTTTTTATTTATTTATTTAATCTGGTGACTAATCTTTAACAGACAAGCCATAAGACTGTAGGTTTGTTTAAACAGGGGGGCTGACTGTTATATGTTTATAATTAAATGACTGAAAATTAAAGTGATTAAATGATTGAAGATGTAGTAATAATAATAATAGGCTGCTAAAAGTTCCATGTCTTAAAATTCTAAAGTTGTATTAACAGCTTATTACTAGCTCAAGTTAAAATGACAACCGTGATCAGGGCAGTGTTCTTCTGTTGCCACCCACTATGTTTTTATAAGCTCACACACCTGTGTATGATTTCCTCACAATGCTTCCTAATGTTTCCTAATGCACCCTAATGCATACAATTCAGAATATTCCTGATAAATCCTCATACAGTACATTTTTAAATAAAGTCTTTAGTTTAACTGTTGTTTATTTGTTGGTTAATAAATCAGTCAATCAGTCTCTATTTAAACTTAAACACTGAGGATGGCCCTTGTTTACAGATGTGCCTAGCATGGTTAATCCTGTCAGTTCATTTACATCTCTAGGTTAAATTGTATGTTGCATGCTTATGTATGGATTTACTCTGTGTGTGTGTGTGTGTGTGTTTGTGTGTGTGTGTGTGTTAAGGTCTGGAGACTTTACTGTGTTACCTGGAGCTACACCCTCAGAGGTGGGTGGAGTTGCTGCACCCCACCCTCTCGATGTGTCGGCTGGTGTGTTATGGAGGTCCTCAGCAGCTCCGCAAGCTAACCAAAGTGTATGTAAAAAAAAAAAAAACAAAAAAAAAAAAAGGGAATTCTAATTGGAATAGATCTCTGACCTGGTTTCATGTTACATTTATATTGTGTGGACTGTAACATTGTCCCTTTGTCCTTATAACATGGCAGGTGTCCTCCAGTAGCTGTGGTGTTGGCACGGAAGCGCCTGGCGGGGGAGAAGGTGGAGACGTGTGACTCTCTGGAGTTTGATGTGGTCGAGCTGGCAGACACTATGGGCTGGCAGCTTCCATTAGTGAAGAGGGGCCTGAGACAGCTGCAGTGGAACAGTGGGCCAGGTTTGGGGAGGAAAAGCATATTTCTAATTCCAGTCAGGAGAATTTTTGAAAAGGAAAAAAAAAATACTGTAATTTGACCAGACAAATCTGGAACCCCTTTTGGAACTAAATCTCCTTTGAGACACTTCATGTGCTCACAAAGAAAAGAACATGCAAAGACCTAAATAGTTTCTTGGTGAACCTGCACTACACAGCCAAAAGTATGTGGACACTTATACACCCGCTTTTGCTTGTTGAAACCGTGAGCAATAATATGGATTTGGTTCCACCTTTGTTGGGAAAGATGATGGAACATGCTTGTGGGAATTTACTTCAGGCGTAAGAGCGTTCTCAGGCGTAAGAGCGTTCGTGAGGTCAGGACCTGATGTAGAATGATTACCTTACAGTTTCACTGTTTCAGTTAATCCCAATGGGTCTGGCTGTAAACTGCATTTCCTCATGGACATCTTTTGTACATGGAGCATTGTTGTGTTGAAACAGAAACAGTAACTTCTCGTTTTGCCACAAATTTGGAATTACACAATTCCCTAGTATGAAGTATGTCATTGTATGCCGTTGCATTAATGTTTCTGAGTTAAGGGATACGTAAAAACAGCCCCTACAAATTATTCCTCCTCCACTAACCTTTACACATGGTGGCACTGTGCATTCAGTCAGCTAGCATTCCCCAGGTATCTGACAGATTATTCCATTAGGCTGCCTGATGGTGGAAATATGATGGAAGTACGACCTATTACTCCAGAGAACCCAAGAATCCAATATACTTGATTTTATTTTATTTCTCTAAATTTATTTTTCTAGGAGTGAACACATTCTTTTGGCCTAGTGCATGACTGATTCTAAAGACAAAAACATTTTGTTGTAGTTATGTTTTTTCTGTTCAGACAGTTGTAAAATTCAGTCTACATATAGTTTTGTAGAATATACCTTTTAAAGCATGTTTTAATATCATGTTCATTGCTTGTGTGCGTTGACACCGTATGTCAGTATGTGACGTGAATCTTGTGGTCAGGTTCTTATGGAGGCACAGGCCGGAGCGGCATCCATGTGGAGTTCTCTGCTCTGTCCTTCTACTTTCGCTCCTATGGTGACCTGACGCCTGAGGAACTGGACCAGGTGTGTGCGTTCCTGCATGGCAGGGTGCAGGCTCAGGAGAGGACTCAGCTCTACCAGCTTAAAGCCTGCTTTAAAGCCTTCCGCAGGTCAGATCACTACTCGCAGCGTACCTATACCAGAGTTTGTTCCGTTGTAATAATAGACAAAACAGCTGTAGTGGAAGCAGTTTATGAAGCAATTGTAATATGATACCTGTGTTCTACAGCTTCTTACGTTTCTGATGATTTGTAGGAATATTAGAATTTTCCACATGTGCAAAATGAGGAACAGAGATGATTCCGTTATCGTTCAGAATGCCTCACGAATCGATAAAGTTTATATTGTTAACTTTATAATATTAGCTTTCAAGATGTACATATATATGGAGCCTCAAGAATTAATAGTATTTAATTTGTAATGTACTTTAAACTTTATGCTGTCTTGCTTACATTTTCATTCTACGCTATGAAAATCATTGTCGTGGCAACAATTAACAATGACTGGTGATGCCTTTAAGTGGAAGTGTCATTAGTGGTATGCAAATGTTTTCTTTTTTTTTTTTTTCTCTTTTGTAAGTGAAAAGTTAATACTTCCTCTACAGAGAACAAATTTCTGCATATTTCAGTGCATCGTTACCGTTTATTCGCTGGATATTATTTATTGTGGGAAGACTATTTGCAGATCCAGATCTAAGCTTGTTCTCTGTAGAGGATGTGTTTACTTTTTCATTTGGACAGTCAACAAAACATGCAGTTTGACTGGGAGAGGTTTTATGTTTGCTTACAGCTGTAAGCCGTGTGGGATCTCTTCTTGAATTTCTTTTACTAAAATATGCAGTTGACTGGTGGTGGTGGTGTGCCAAAGGTTCTAATACTATATTCAGAAAAGTGTGACATCGTGGCCTCATATTGTGTACTCTTATTTTTGAGAGCTAAAACTTTGTTTGTATTCACAGCGTGGCGTATCGGAACTGTAGCTACTGCATGGATGAGCTGGATGAGACCAGAAGCCTGAAGCTGAAGGAGCTGCTGTCTGACTATTTTGATAAGAGGAGAGACCTGGACATGAGCAAGAAATACGAAGAGGATCAGGACGATGAGGATGAAGCTCTAAACAAGTGCAAGGTTTGTATTTGGGATGTTTGTTTTTTAGTGGCGTGCACTCAGTTGTTTTTTGGTTCTTGGCTTGGATCTACAGAAAATGTAATTGGTATATAGCTTTAACATTATGTAATGTTTGAATTAAATTAAACTTGCGTCTGGACGTTTATGCTCACAGATCTCATGTACAACAGTAATTACTTCAGGAACAACCCATTACACGTTCTTGAGGATACCTAAAGTGGTTCTTCTATGGCATTATTTTGAAGAACCTTTTTGGCAGTATGTGTACTTGAATTTTGAGTAAATCAGAACTATTCAAGCTTTTGGGTTGACTGTCTCTCAGCTGAAGGAGTGGGAAGATCAGATCCGGGCTGATGTCCGAGGTTTCCTGGCCAGTCGAAGTGACGAGAAGTTCTCTGGCCGTGCAGTGGCGAGGATTTTCCATGGGATTGGTGTGTCTGCTTAGCCTTCTCTTTCTCTCTTGTTTTCACTTTGCTATTCAGGCCTCTAAGGTCAAATTACTCACTTAATATCTGATATTGTGTATTTTATTCTGTTTTCAGGAAGTCCATGTTATCCAGCCCAGATGTATGGCCGGGATCGGCGGTACTGGCGAAAGTATATTCACTTTGATTTCAATGAAATCATTCGCGTAGCCACTCAGGAAATAATTAGAACAAGGTAACTGATCTGTGGTTTAATGGCTTCAGATACTAGATTGAGGTTTTTTTTATTTTATTTTATTTTTTTTTATGGAGCATTTTTCTGTCATTTCTTATATGTGTACTGACTAAATTATATCTAATTTTACAATAAAGACTATTTTTCTACTTTCCTTGAATGATCTCTGCAATACTGACCCATTTATAACCTGTTTGTTACTAATGGGGGGGCATCATTACAGCTCTGTGCCATTATCTAAATAGTTTTTATGTATTTGTAAATGCATTTGTGTGTATTTGCATCATTTCAACAAGGAAGCCCAGTTAGTTTATTTGCGGTGTATTCTTTCTTGAAACCTTGAGGTTAAAAAATATGCAGACCTGAGCTTTCCTTGTTGGTTGCCAAGTTTGTATGTTGTGGATCATTTTCCTACTACGTAATGCGGCAATTTCCTATAGGTGAACTTATTAATTGTTTACTTTTCCAATGGTACATGTTGGTTTTGTCATACCTAATGGCTGTTTGTTTGGCTATTTGACCGTTTGGTATGTTTTTTCAGGCCCATTAACTTTCATTGTGTTGTGCTCAATGGTCCAGAAGTAAGGAGGAATGGGTCAAGATTCTTCCAAATCTATGTGTGTAGCTAAACAACAGTTATAGGAAGCCATTGTGTGGAGTCAACACTGCTCACTGCCATTATCTAAATAGTTTCATGTCTTTGTAAATGCATTTTGTGTGCTTTTGCATCATTTCACCAAGAAAGCACAGTTAGTTTCTTTGCGGTGTATTCTTTCTTGAAACCTTGAGGTAAAAAATACACAGACATGAGCTTTCCTTGTTGGTGACCAAGTTTGTGTGTTGTAGATCATTGTCCTGCTACGTAATGAGGTCATTTCCTATAAGTAAACGTCTTAATTGTTTACTTTTCCCATGGTATATGTTGGTTTTGTCATGCCTAATAGCTGTTTTTTGGCTATTTGCTTGTTTTGTTATATTTCTCAGGCCCATTAACTTGATTTTTTTTGTGCTGAATGGTCCAGAAGTAAAGCAGAACAGGATTGCCTGATGCATATTTTGCCGAGCTGATTGACGGCACATGGGCATATGTTCTCTTTAACCTTGCAGTTAATGAAAATAAGGTTTCCAGTCACAAGCATTTTCAGAGTGCATACACTAGAGAGCAGTATTTCATGTTGTTGTTTTTTGATTCTGTGTGTCCATTAACTGTTAAACGTGCTGGCACATGGGCTGTAGTACTTTTTGTGTGAAGCTGTAAAGGTAGATTTATTTTTCCCCAAGGTTTATGCTTTGTCCAATAATTAAGATGAAAACAAACTCATTCAGAGTGGTTTCATGTGATATGGTTCTTTAAGAAACCTAATTTTAAGTGCAGTTAATTAATTATCAAAAGCTGCACAGCAAATCCTGTATCAATATTTTATACGCCCAAAGCTTGAAACTGACCTGCTTGACCTGCAGGTAACTGTGTATTCATCATAATTATTATTATATAGCTGTGATTCAGCATGAATGGCGGGGTCCTAACTGAAGGTTGTATAGGTGAATACTTTGCTACTTGACAGTTTGTGAATCTTTTATCAGTTTGTGTATTTCTGGATAAACAGGATCATCAGGTATTAAATATAAGTCATAATAAATACATTAATAAATAGAGAGAGTCTTGAGCAAACAACCTGAGCCTTCACTGTCAGCATCTGGTCTGTACCACAAACATTTGTTAATGCATGTTATGCCTTAGTAAAATGAGATTTCTGAGGAGCTCAGAAAAACATTTGCCAAAGCTCGCTAGGCTGAAAGAGGTTCCATAACAGTTTCTGAAGAGTTTGGACTGAACCAATCTTCTAAGGCAGATGCCATACAAATGGAGGAAATTCAACTCTTTTGTTACAGTTCCCTGGAGTGGGCATCTAACAACGACTCCAAAACTCTAGGTTCTAGGTGTGAATCTTCTACACTGGCTGATGTCACTGGTCATGAACAAACACGGAACAGGAAAAGTATGTATGAAATGATTGCATGGAGAAAGCCACTGCTCTCCAGGAAGAACATTTCTGCCTGTTTAAAGTTTCCAGGTATATGAGCCAGTAGACTACTGGAATAATGTTTTGTGGAGAGATGAAGAAGATCTGTAAGGAGGAATGATAATCCTCCAAATGTACGTTGGTAGCCAATCAACAGTTATAGGAACCGATTGTGTGAAGTCATCACTGCTCAAGGGGCTTACACCAGTTCCTGAAAGCAAGGGTTTACTTGCTTTTACCCACAAATGAGTTATAATGTATTAATAATGAAATAATGAATTTAAAAAATAAATAATTCCACGTTCATCATGCCTTATTCGAACTCTGATAATTCATGGCACACTGTACAAGTCACTGTTCAACCTCACTCACAAGATAACACCTCATCACTTGTACAGTTGTGGGCGTTCCCAGACTGTCTCCTGAGGTAATGTCACTTCATAATCAATTTACATGCTGCTACCCCATGAGTTTTGGAACTTGGCCAATAAACCTGATTCTGATGTCAGTGTAAATGGGACACCACAAGATCAACATCACAAGAATGTTGAATTCAGAACAGGCTGATTTTTTAATTTTTTTTATTAGTATTCCTAAATTTGGGCGAAGTTCAACAAGGTCTATACAATTTGGATGTTTCTGATTTATTTCTTGGAAGTGAGAACAAATTCAGTTTGCTCTGATATAGGCCCTTTAAAGGGGAACTCTATATGTCTTCTACATAATTAAATGAATGATGTAAACAAAGCCTTTCAGAGTGGTTTGGTATGATGTGCTCTGTTACAGAAAAACTCACCAAGGTGGTGGTGGTGAACCAGACATCTGAATAGTTTAATGTCTCTAAAGCTCCCATGCAGGCCCTTAATACATCGCTGTCCAAAGAAAAACAGGTATCTTCAAAATGTCAACTTTACAGGAGAGGCCAAAAACCTCATTTAATTTCAATGGAAGTCAATGGAACCAGACATCTTTCCAAGCAGCTTTGGGCCATTTATGTTGTTCCATTCTTCATGAAATTCTCACACAGTGTAAACAGCTGCTCATGTGATCAAATGAAGCATAAAAGTAAAAATGGAGATACATGTTTTTCTTTGGACAGCGATGATTACATGAAATAATTATGAATTTTCAGCCTGATATCTGAGACTTACATGGAAAACAAGTATCTCCAAATTCGCAACTTTACAGGAGAGGGCAAAAACCTAATTTAATTTTAATGTAGGTCAGAGGAACCAGACTTTTTTCCAAGCAGTTTGGGTCCATTTTTCTTGGTCCATTCATCATGAAATTTTTACACAGTGTGAACAGCAGCTGCTGTGTTTAAATGATGCATAAAAGTATCATAAAAAGTCTGTTTGTATAGTAAATAAAATGGCTATATTTACAATGTAGATGTAGACATTCCGACTCCTGGGTCCCATCACCACCACTGTAAAGAAATCAGAGTTGGCATGTTTCTCTGAGGGGAAACCTTTCCCATCAAATCACTCCGAATGACTTTGTTCACATCTCAGTAACTGAATTGCACAGAAATCTAATGGCTTAGAGACCCATGAACTGGAGAAAGAGGAGCCAGTGGGTGCCATCTCTGTCAAATGTGCTCTAAATGTTGCAGGTGGGTTTTGGTAAATGGTCACTTGTTTCCTCATGTGATCTGCCAGCTTCTCCCTTTCATGTTTCTCCTCTTGTGGTTTGAGTTCAGATTTCGTAACTTCAGGCTAATCTCTTTTGATTAATGTTTTCACTGTCTGTGTCAGACGTGGCTTGCCTGGTTGTGAGATTACTTTTCAGTAAAGCTAATCTGGTTTTTACATTTACGCTAGCTAAGTGAAAACCAGATGTCTGTGCGACGAGGAAACAGAAGGAGGTAAACAGTACCACTTCTGTTGATTCAGTTCCTTGTTATTAATCTATATTGATACACTTTAGGCACGTAGTTGATTGCAGATTAACCCTAAAGTAAGCACAGTCTTTTAACACCAGTGTTTAAGTAACATGACTCTAGGATTTTGAAATCGGGCTTGGTGAATTCCAGCTTTTCAGCTTACTGCTGTTCCAGGCTGTTTTCCTACTAGACTGTCCTGGAGTCCAGCTCGTACTTTCTGGGTATGAGGAAATGCAGCTCTTTGTGCTTTGTCATCTGACAGCCACAAACTGGCAGCGCTGAGTCTGAAATAAATCTTTATTTATAGATCACTCTTGATAGCAGTGGCAGGTGAAGGTGCTTTATAGTTGGATGTAAATGCTTAACAGTAATGGAATAAACTATAGGTATTCATTTAAAATCATAAAAAGATAAATACACATATAATAAACATAGAATTTTAATGAAATACTAATTTAAATACACGCATTCAAAGTGTGCACTGAGCATGACTGCCTGATCTAAATTGGAAATAAGTTCAACAGCATAATAAGCATAATAACCGAAAGAAGCCTCTGTACATTTTCTGTTTTTATGTAAGATGTTTGCAGAAGGCCAGTATCTGCAGATCTAAGATCACATGCTGGAACATAAACTGGCAGACTTTCTGCGTTGTAAGCGAGTGGCAGGTCATTTAGAGCCTTAGAAAAACGTTTGCGTTTACATGCAGGATAAAACAGAGCTCAGAGTCTAAGCGCACACCCAGGTTTCTTACTCCAGGTATGGTGTAGGAAGCTAATGAGCCTCACTTCTCATGATGAAGCAGCTTTCTCTGAGTTTTAGTACCATGAATGAGTATTTTATTTATTTACTTATTTATTTTTATTTACTTTTTTTAAATGTAGAAAAATTTGCGGTATCCACTAAGAAATATCTGATACACAGCTTGTAAACCTGTCTACTGAGGTTTTTTTTATCAGAAGGAATGGAAATATATAATTGGGTGCCATGGTCATAGATATGTTACATAATGACATAACCTAGAGGTAGCATGTACAAAAAGAAAAGCAAAGGCCCTAAAACTGAGCCTTGTGGGACTCCACAAGAAATTCCCCACCCGGACATCCAGGGTCCTTTTTGTGTGGAGTTTGCATGTTCGCCCTGTGACTGCATGAGTCCAAAGACATGCAGTCAGGAGAGTTGGAGATACTAAGATTGCTTGTAGGTGTGAGTTTGCCCAAAGGGAAAACTTTTAGTGTGAAAGGATGTGCACCGCTCTTTTTTAGTAGAGGCCTCTCCAAGGCAGTTTTAGACGTATGTGGAAAAGTACCTGCAGATAGAGAACAGTTTATAATAGTTAAGGCATATTAGTAGGAACAGGGTCAGGATGACATGCGGATAGATGTAATTTGTTTACAACAGTTGTAAGTTTCTGATAACTGATAACAGAGAAATGTGTAATTACTAAAGTAGGTGGCCTGACAGGAACAGGAAGGTTATTGGAACTTGTTTCGGCTGGCTGAGCTGTGCTCTGTCCTATCAACACTATTTTATTTTGAAAATGGTCTCCAAAATAGACGCTCTGCAAATTCTGGAAAACTAAAAAAAGTGTTTTTGTTTTTAGGTTCCTGTCACAACTACCGTAAAGATATCTGAATCAGTTTCTCTGCAATTAACCTTTTTCACATCAAGGCACTCTGAATAATCTTAATGACTGAATTCTGCACATATTTACAATAAGAAAATTAGTGGAATTCTGGTGGAATTCTTTTTTTAAAGGAGCAGTGTGTAAGCTAACCTGTTGAATTCATAATCCAAGCAATAGGGGGCAACATATCACCATAAAATATACAGCTCCTCTTCCTCCCTGTCAGTTTACTAATCTAAAAGAAATGTTGTGAATTCAGCCAAAAACGTCATGCCTTTACTCACCAACAGCGTCTCCAATGGTGGAAAGTAGCGCCAATGTTAACTCTAACTATTTTTCTTTTGTTGGCTGCCGAATGTGGATTCGTACCAACAGCAGGCGGTGTTAGTTGTCAATGAAATGGTTGCTAACCAAGAGCTCCGGTGTTTACTGTTCCTTTCATTGGCTTCCTGACCTCAAACAGTCTAACCAGGAACAGAACCTTCAACACGATTGACCCCCGATTACAGTACATCCTCAGGGAAGTGCTACTCCTTCATACTCTGATTTTGGACTGATCTGACTTGACCTTACAGTGACTCACTATCACATCATGAGATACAAAGTAGGACTATGAGACAGGATGGGCCAGGGCTGGCCGGTTAGCATGCTAACTTCACTACATATCTTTGTACACACCATCAAAATCTCCTCACATTCTGTTGATAATTGTTGTTCATGTTGTAATGTTTTAAACTGAAAATCTTACATATTGCTCCTTTAACAAAAGGCATTTCTTCAAGTGTACCTTAGTAAAGCCGGTGATTACATATAGATTACATATAAACCTATAGAGCTGTTTTTCTTGTGTTACAGTTACAGATGTCTGCTTTAGTATTATTATTATTATGTGGAAATGTTGTAATCTTGTGTTCTTCTCAGTTATTTTAACACTAAAATTACCCATAGAAACCAATACAAACCTGATGCTTGTGTGTGGGCAGTTGTATTATTGTATTTAATGAAGAGCCTTTTTTTCTTCAATTGATTTTTTTTAAAATTTCCATAGAATTCAAGTCGTTCACAGAGTGAAGTGGATCACTGAAAGTGTACTGGAGTGCATCTGTACACAGGGGTGGTGATAGGAACCAGGAATCACCATGTTTACATACATGCATGCTGTTTGCATGCTGTTTTCCAAAAACCACCAGCAGACGTACATTTGTCTTGTAATGTTGGTGTAAAATACTTTTTCTTTAGCAGCTATTTTTTTAAGGCACCCTGCATGTATCCTGTATACCTCTTTAAGGACATACCTGTCTTCCTTCAGCTACGGCATCCATAACTTTGTAGATGGTCTGGCTGTAGGTGTGGCACTCTGCTTGCTAGGTCTCTGGCTGTGCTCTGCCATGAACTGCCAAATGAGCTGGGTAAGAAAATGCATGTCCAGCATTATGCCTGTGAATACACTGCCTGTCAAAAGTTTAGCTTCAACTGCAAAGGAACTTCCTTTTTCAGTCTGTATGCTGGGAACAACTGACAAAATCCCAGGAGTACAAAATACTTAGGGAGTTGCACTTTGTTACTGTTCTTAAGTGTCATTTTATAAAATTAGTACTTTATTAAAGTGTTAATAAAATTGAATACTTGAATTTTTATATGCATTTCCAGAAGAGAAGAAACAATTTTTACCTAATACAATCTTATTTAACCTTATTCTGTACTCTTTACAGGTCTTAGAGAGAGTGAAATTTGAATGTATTGTTGATTTTATTTAATTCATTGTTATTGTCCAGTTTCCTTTGGCTTAAGTGGGTGGGTGAGCAGCAGTCTCCTGCATGCTTTATTGGTGATGATGTAATGCATAGGGGTTTTGAGTGATGGTTATTACCAGTGGTTATCAGACAATCAAGTTTATGCTATTTTAAGTAGCATTTGTACCACCCTGCTGTAAAAGCCATCCTGCAAATCATATATGAATTGATTAGTGAACTTGACTTTTTCCACAAAGAGTATACCGTCTGACCTAGCCTTGCTGGCATAATTCCAAAGAGAGGTCTGAGAACAAAACAGGCTCTAACAACAGTTTCTCATGCTTTCCACTTTTGCAAATGTGCACCAGTCAGAATAAAGACAATCCTGAGGGCAGTAGGCCTAACCCGGTTTGTCTGTCCTTTGTCTGGAGTTAATAATTCATTGAAATTCTTTCTGTGTGCAATTAGGTCAGAGCAGAGATGTAACAGGCCTGTGTGAAGACCTGCGATAAATGACACATTTTATTTTGAAGCTGTTATCTTATAATGGGCAAATGAATTTGTAGAAGGATCATTTTTTCAGGGTTCAGCTTGGGTGGAGGTTTTGTCAGGTTTTTTGTTTTTGGGTGGAGATGTTACCAAACAAACATTCAAATTAGCATAAGTAAAGAAAAGTAGAAGGAGAAAATACAGCAAATACAGAGAAATAAAACAAACACCAGTCTATCTATAAATACACACATATAAAAGGCTTTCTTGATTCCTTTTAGCTCAATTATTTAATATAGAATAGAGATAGAATAAAGAATAAATAAAATAATAAATAAATAGAATAAAGGTGAGGCTTCAAACTATAAAATAGCACTCATGGAATTATACAGTCCACCTTAAAAAGCTCCAAAAAGGAACTTTACAGGAGGATAAAGCAGCTTTCTTTGCAATGGAGGTTGATATAACAAAATTTATTTCTAAGCAGTTTTGGGTGAATGCCATTGGTGTGTCTATCATGAATATTCACTAAACTGAAAGAGGAACTAGAGCTTTTAAACTGTGCATAAAAATATGATCGTACCTATGATCACTTCCGCTGTCCATGTCTCCTGTTTTATTTTTGTTTTGGTTGTCTGTTGCTCCCTATCCCTGTATTAAAGTTTTTGAGCAACAAATGACAATATGGGGTGGCAATATGGCAAAAATATAATGTGGTGGTATATCACAATATCTCATCAGTTGGGACTGTTAAGTGTAAGCCTGTAGAGTCTTTAAGATGACCAGAAACATTAATTTAGTTGGGTGTGCCTAAACTTTTGACTGGTAGTATATGTACTTTCTAATCTGTGTGCTGTAATGACAGTATAGCTCCTTTGATTTTTGGAATATATTTTATTGTTTTTAATTTATATATATATATATATATATATATATATATATATATATATAT
>CM067475.1:35345273-35418861 GCA_034552555.1 Semaprochilodus insignis
ATATATTACCGATGTTTTCTTTTTTTGGGGGGGTGGGGGGGCGTACAAGAGACATACAGTGCCGTGCAAAGGTACCTTTATTTGTTTATTTCCAAGGTCAACCACCATAACTATAGGGTCTGAAATTGTGAGAAACAACCAACTTCTAAGACTGAACTTCAGAGGTGTGGAAAAATATCCCTTCACATTTCTTTGACAGATATATGTCGTTTTTTGTGATGCTGAAAACTGAATAGCTTTTTTACATTTTGAACTTACATGAATGAAGTGTGGGCTCTCACTATTTGGTCTTAATACCATTACACATTCAGTGTGTCTTGCCTGCGTTTCTGAAATCCAGGTCAAATAAAATCAGGTGTTCAATCGTGATTTAGTGATTTTGCAAAATGGCAAATCTTATCTGCAAACTGCAATGAGCATGACAGTTTGAGGGGGTTCAAGAGTCCTTTATAGCTGCTGATAAGATTTACAGGCTCTTTGTCAGATTTGAACTTTGTGAGCCAACAGGTCCTCGCTGCTCAGTGATAATGGGATATCTTTGTTACTTAGTGCAGAGATAGTGGGTGGACAATATAGAAATCGTTATGTAAGGTAAACAGTAGATCATTTTGGACTTCATAGATAATGTACTGCAGTGGTAGAGGTTTAGTTATGAACTGTAACTGCTGTCAGTGAGATTATATTACAGGATAGAATTTAAACTCATGAGGAGAAAGCTGTCTAACAACTTTTAGAAATTTTGCTATTTTGATTGTTTTGAAAAATAATAAATGTTTAATTTTGTTGGTTATATTTCATATTATGCATCCATTTCTATCTACACATTTTGCACAGTTACTGAGTGTGTTTACACGCACTTAATAATTCAATAAGTGCAGAAAATTAGATTTTGTCAGTAATCTGACCACTGATCACATTAATATGCACTTGAATAATCAGATAATGGTTGGACAAAACTCTGAATCTACATGAGTCAGACAATAATCAGATTTCTGCTGGGTTAATCACTGCTTGTGTATTTATGGCACTGTGGGCTGTTTTTGCACATGCTCAGACTGAAGAATCTGAAAGAAATCAGAGTAAGAGTATTCATGTGCTGAGAAATCCAATTACTGAGCTAAAATCCAGCTCTGCTGATCAGATTTCATTATTGGATTTCTAGGCTTTAATCTGATCTAAGAGTACGCTGCTTAGATTGTCAAATTATTAAGTGCAAGTAAATGCACTCACATGTTGGAGGCAAACATTTTGACACATTCAATATTTTATGTTTTGCTTTATTTGTTTTCCATAATTAATAATTAGCTGGGGATGTTTAAATGTTTGCATACAAAAATATAACTGTTTTAAATTATTTGACACTTTTTTTAAGTGGACTCATGTCACTTTGACACACCACTGCAGATCTGAAGAGCATGTGTCTAGACAAGGAGATACACCATAATACTCAGCATGTGCCAGTAAAGTAGTGACCATGACTTTCCTGTAGCATGTCATTTGAAAGCTCCTGGCAAAATTGTTATGCATTGACGTAATCATCAGGAGATTGCCATTATCTTGTGGTTAAGATGAACTGTGAACACTGGCCTTTCAAACCACGGTGTCAGTCAAGCAAGGTAAATAATCTCCAGAGATATTGAAAATATGGTTTGAACCCTCCGTTCCTGCTCATGTTCTTTGGCTTACCTATTTCTGTGACATTACTGTTCTGCGTACAACAGCCAGTATATATGGGGCCAAAATAAGAACAATTGTGTTCTGGTCTTATATTGAGAAGGAACAGTTGAAATGAATGAGAGCGTGACATTTGTTAACTGATATGAGTGTTAAACTCATGTATTTATTTAATAATTTTTACAAATTATTATTATTATTATTATTATTATTATTATTATTATTATTATTATGTTACATCAACATGTATGTCCTCTCCCCATATGCAAGTGTACCAATGACCATCAAGTCAGTCTCATTATTAATGTCCTACTATTGGTATCTAATTGTAATTATTGACTCTATGCTGTACCTATTGTGAAGAACCTTACACGCTTATCGTGGGCTCTGTGAACATAGATCTTGTGTTCCATGTTCTTACTTGTTAATAAAAAATAAATATCCCAGAATGATCCCAGAATGAATCAATATACCACACCTTCAAGCTGATTTGTCTTTATTTATCTTTATTTAGAGTTTTCTTTAAAAGCATAATTTAAATATAACAATGCATACTCAGCATACCCAAGGCCTGTAGTGCCACATCACATAATATTTTTTTAACAACGGTTTGCTACATTCTCACAGATTTATCTTTGGCCAGTTCAAAAACTAACTAGAAACCAGAAAAAAACTAGAATATGAAACTAGAAAAAAGAAAAGTAATTGCACATGAGAAATATCTAGTATCTGTAATTCTTATACTATTAACAGAAAAATACAGATCTAACAGGAACAATATATAAGAAACCGCCTCTTACCATACAATTCTTACTACAGCTACAAAAAAAGTGCATAGTTGGGACAGTAAATAAAGCAGTTACACACACAGCAGCACAAAATGTCTTCATGCATGTGATATTTTCCAACTCTGAGTGACAAAACCTACAATGGCATGTGTCAAGTTAAACTTGACAAGTTATAATGTCATCTATAGGCACGATTTGATTACTAGATCCATAATTACGATGTTTTGAAAGTGTGAAAATTCTAACTATAATCATGCTGTTGCATGACTTTGTAATGCGCTGGGATCCATGAGGAGTGCAGGAGCAAGGTGCTGATTGGTGCTTAAACAGTGGTGTTTAAAAAGAGCAGTTGATGGCATAATTAGTAGAATGCCCATTCTCCACACTGCATTGTTATACTTCCACAACACACATTCTCACAGTTTTGCATTGTGATATCATGATTTCATTATGCATTGTTACATCACAAGCTGTGTATAGTACTGAACAAAAGTCCGAGGTCGCTTTCATTTATTTAAAAAAATAGAAAACTTTACTAGGGATGCACCGAATGTTTGGCAACTGAAATTATATGAATGGCAAAATAAAAAAAACACTTTTGGCCTAAAAAAACATAAATTATAGAACAATGACGTTTTTAATGATGCCGTTAACTTTTTCTAATTCCTTGGTGTAGACAGAGTGTTATACAGTTTAAAGCATTCAAGCCAAACAGAACTCCAGAAAGAGTAAATAACAGAACAGAGCTGTTAGGTTTAACAAGCACTACAGTGACAGGCTTCTAAAGAAACACAGTTTTACAACAACGTGATAAAATCGCAACCAGTGTGGAGTGAGGCGCTCTTTGTGGCTGCCTATTAAGACTTTGCCTCAGCAAAAAGTAGGCAACTCTGCCGTATCTGTGCCAGAAGTGGACCAGATCTGTTATGGGACAGGTGGGTCAAATGCATTTTGTAAATTTGTGGGCCACCTTTGGCTCACAGCAGATTGCCAGTGCCAATAGTGGGCCAGCAGCGTCGTATCTTTGCCAGATGTGGCCCACATCTGCTTGCTATCTGGGATTTAGCCTATTTAATTTATGCAGTGGTGAAAAAGTGGCAAACACTGTGAAAAAAAGTGTTCAGTATTCTGCCTTCAGACAAATGTTCGGTTTCAGCTTCGGCCAGAAATGTTCAGTTCGGTGCATCCCTAAATATTACACAATATGTTTTAACAACATTATTTAGTATGTACTGGCTCCACTCTTGACCTTTATTACAGCTTTATTTATTACAGCTTCCATTCTTTTCAGCACACTTGCTTTCATTAGACATTAGTTGCAGTGTCTGCTTCTTGCAATCTAAGGAATCTCAGACATATTCAGGGGTGTTGAGGTCTGGATGTCAGTCTATTGTTCTTGGAACTTCAGTAGCTTTTGCTGGTGTTTTGCAAATGGTGTCTGTTTCCTTTTCTCAGTAACAGCTTCTTGACAGCTACACAACTTTTACAAAAAGGTCACATTTACATCACATGTGATTTGCGCACACTTTACATGTGAAATATATGTGATAAGAGCTCCTTTCTGACCCATATTGTTGAGGTGTGAAAGGAAGACCTGTAGATGTGTTCTGATCTGAAGTATGATTGGAGCATGATTTTCTCCTCTTTTTCAAAGATGAAAACTGTAAGTACTGTTTATCTGACGGTGGTGATTTTGGTGGTCTACCAGATCTTTTCTTTTTCTTTCTTTCTTATCTTTATGCAAGTGGATTATCCTCTATCTAATCTTCCTGAAAAATGAGCAACTTATAAATAAAGCTGTTTTGATTGGAAATTAAATAACTTGAGGCTGGTTGCACTTTTTCATAGTACTGTGTGTTTGCTCTGATATATCATGAGCATGAGCTTCCAACAACTCATGTGGCTGCATCAATATACCAGTCATATTTCCCAGCTATTCATTGGCACACTGCCAGAGCAAAAGGCCACTCGATGTCACTGGACATCACTAGTTTCTCCACTACATTCATGATATTCTGTGTGCCTTTGTGTGTGTTTATCCATTTAAAGTACCAGGAGCTTTCAAACCTCCAAACGGCATCTCTAAAAACCTATCTTATCTTCATAAAATGACAGCAACAGTAGAATGCCCCAGCCAGTCAGCAGCCCCAAGTTCTGCAATGCAAACATCAGCCATGGCCTCTTGCTGTTCACATGGATCATGGAGGGGAGCTATGGATGACAGAGAGAGAGAGAGAGAGAGAGAGAGAGATGGATAATGGTATTTAGTAACTGGCTTGCATTGTACACAAATAAAAGAGTAATTGAAAGTGCACTGGCTTCTATATATGTTTCTTTAATGGGTATAGAACTTTTACACTATGTTGGGGGTCTAAATTTCCTTCGAGATCAATAAAGGATCAATACAGTATCTATCTATCTATCTATCTATCTATCTTTACTGTCCCACATCTCATGTACAAATCGAATCATTGACAAAAAATAGAAAAAAAAAGAAATCTTGGATTGTTGCAAAACAGTTGCAGTTATGCCTTAGGAAGATATGTAAGTGATTACAGTTGTGGCCAGGTTACGTGAGGGCATGCACACACAAGCGAATCCGGATCAGGATCCAGATGGCCCAGACAGACCACCAGTAGAGAGTCAAACACAGGCAGCTCCCACATTTTCCTTGTCCACTATCCAGACACAGGTGGCACCTTCATTACACACCCCTGTCTCTGTCCATGTAATTTCCCGGTGCTTAGCAGAAGGAAACTTGGTGTCACGGTGCCCATTACATGTCCTGCAATTGACAGCCAGCCACTGTTGCCTTTGTTTGCAGTGTTGTCGTGAACGAGAAACCTGGACTGCTACAAATTGGACCCGAATCGTCTTTAGTGACAATTCCAGGTTCAGTTTGAGAACCGTCAATGGTCGGGTTTGAGTATGGAGGCCTCATGGTGAACGCTTCAATCCAGTCTTTGCTGTGGAGCGACACACTGTCCCGACTGCTGGTGTGATGATCTGGGGAGCCATTGCACACATTAGTCGCCCCTAGCAGTGATACGAGGGACACTAACAGCTTAGTGATATGTGCAGGACATTCTCCAGCCATGTGTTGCCTTTCATGGCATGGCTTTCAACTGCTAGTTTTTCAGCAGGATAATGTTCGCACATGACAAGGGTTTCGTTAAATTCTACAGAGCTACTTTAAATTCTACAGATTTCCTCAGAAAACTTTCACTTTTTCTTTTCACTCTAATACTGTAATCACTTACATATATTATCATTACATTCACACATATGCAGTTTTATTCAGTTCCAACAACTCCCTCTTGGTGTGTTAAGTTTTGTCAGTGAGTAAATAAAAGCTTTGAAGAACCGTGCTGTGAAAGTTTCCTTGTAAGTGGTTCTTCTTTGAATTTTTGTATGGTTCCTCACTACAAAGAACCCTTTGTAGCACCTTTATTTAACATGAATCTTTGGTTTTGATTATTTTCTTTTGTTTGTATAGCTTTGTCTACTAAAAAACACCATACTTATATTTTTATTACCATTTTTTAACGTCTTAGTAAATTAAACAGGCTGTTTTTCTTACTGCACCTTTAAGACTTTCATATGTAAATGATCACTGTTCTGATTAGTCTGCCCTTTGTCTTTCTCAGTTCAGCTTACAGTTACAGTTACTAACTTGCTGTAAGTTGAATAGGTAGATGCACTGTATGTTAATACGCCACTTTTTGTGACATCACAAAAACAATGACTTCAGAACTGGCCATTTACGCAACTCTCATGCAGTTCTGAAACTTGTTTAAAGCGTTCACAAACTGCGCCAAACTGATTTCAACAAAGCCAGGAAAATTTGCTTTCTGTGAAATGAGTTTATGGTGCTGGCATCCCATACCACTGATGCTTTATTTTTGGAGTAATGGAAACCTATCACGCATTGATTCATTGATAGATTGTGGCATGATTCCACTTGCACTGGCACCTTGAAGAAGCGAGCATGAAATATGGCAGATTATATTTGAGCAAGAAGTTTCCACATACCATATCTGCAAGCCCCACATAGAGGAACAGGCCACTGGTCACCGCTGCTATCCACTCTTTGGCTACAGTATCTGTGGAGACTGAGAGTGCAATGTAGAGCCCGATAAAGGAGGTAAGGGCGCTTCCAAGGTTCAGCAGCAGAGCTTTCTTCACCGACACTCCACAGTGCAGCAACACAGCAAAATCACCTGGAGAGAACATTGTAAGCATATCTGTTAATGCATTCTAAGGTGGCTGTGCCACAACAGCACAAATGAGTATGTGGAAGTATCTTGGCTTGGTGAGTATAGTTCTGGGTAAAAGACCTTCACTGGCAGGTTCTTTACATGCACACATCTCATTTCTAAACACTGTAGTTCTTCTATGACATTGTTCCAAATAAGACATTATGGCATCTTTATATTTGCATAGTCATTCTTTTTCAGCCTGAATATTTGTCTTTTATTTATCTCATGATGAGCTTGTGGTTAGCTCACACGTGTGTAATGCAAGTTGGAATCTGTTGAGTTTTTCATGGGGACTTCCTGCAGATCCTTTATTAAGACATAATTAATACATTTGATTGGCTATGTTTAGGTTTAAGAGATTATATGTGATGCTCTAGTTCAGGGGTCCTGATGACCCAAAACTATACATACTTATGGGATCTAGAGTGACCAGGGTTTGAAATACTATTAAAGAGAAATGAGGACAGGGTCAGATATGCAGATTGTACTGTGTGAAAAGTGTTGACTTTTTCAATGTTTTAAATACTAAACTACTCCGATTTACATGTTTAAATGCTCTTTGCATGGTAAAATGGTTCTTCAAAGGACCGTATAGACCTATTTTCAAAAAAGGTTCTACATAGAACCATATGCAACACATTCTCCATCAATCTGATTTCACCATGCAAAGAATCATTAATGCATGATGTGGTAGGGTCAAAAAGAACCATTGCCTTTACTAAAGAACCCTAAGAGTGATACCTTAACTAAAGTCTCTAAAGTCTGTCATAATCTCAAATGATGTTCTCAGTGACCATAAGGGAAATTTCGCTGGAGTTGTTTCAAAGGTGTGGCCCTAGTGTTCTTATTTATCTGAGAAAGAAATACCTTAAATAAAAATTTGACAGTTATACAAACAATTCATATTAAAATTCTCTTGATGTCACAAGAAGGGATAAAATGCATGGCCATTGTTTCAAGAGTATGGCTTCCCTCAGTTTCACCTGTATTAAAATCATCTTGAAAAGCTAGGTGTCAGTGTAGGGCAATGTATGTCCAAGTGTAATCCTGACCCTGTTTTTTCTTACCTAGCTCATGCGGCAGCTCGTGGCAGAGCACAGCCAGAGAAGTGGCCAGTCCTGAGCGCCAGGAGACTGAGAAGGCCGCCCCTATAGCCAGACCGTCCGCAAAGTTGTGGATGCCGTCGCTGATGGTGATCATGTATGGGAGCAGTTTCTGTTCTAAGTTGGGCAAAGGAAAGAAAACTGTGCTTTAATTACACTGAGGAGAGATACGTTCTTATTTTACATTTTAAAACAACTTGATTATATATAATGTACTGAGTTTACAACAACTAGCTATGTCAGAAACCTAGTTGTTGGTCAACAGTGTTATGTTACGATTAGGGTAGATTTTGTTGTTAGGTTAAGGTAAGAGTGTTAAGTCTAAGGTAATAGGCTAATGGGGCCAGATGTGATCTTGTAACAAGAAGGTCTAAAGGGAACTATGGGATTTTTTAGCTACATATGGGCAGGAGTCTAGACTCATTAGGGTAGAAGTACACTATCAGTGTGAAACTTCTAAACCAAGCCAATCCATCTCAAAGGTGGAGCTCAAAGTAGGGGGCAATGGTGAACACATCAGCATTTACCAACTCGCAATAGGTCTGTCATTAGTACGTGGATATAACATAAGTTAGCATGGATGAAAAGTCCTCTTAATATACTCCAAAAAAAGGATGTAGGTTCTCAACATCACATGTGTGGAAGACACAACATGTGCTAAACATGCACATTACTTGCTAGCTAGAATTTGGGGTGGTATTTAGAAAGGGCATGACCTTGTTAGTAGTTCTTTTGCCATGATTCAACCACAGATTGTCTCTTAACGATAGGTGGTGTTGGTGGAAGGGGATACTGTTGGTTAACCCATAAGGGCCCAGACCCATTTCCCCTTTAAGGAAAATGATTAGGGATCAGATATAAGATTATAAAAGATCAGTATTACTGTGACAGAGTTCACATCGCAACTTCTGTAACTGTTTTAAGGTCAAAATACTGATGTAACGTGTCTCGACAACCATTTCGTAACTTGCTTTCTTTCAAGTTTCAACAATCATTTTGTTCTAGAAATTGGGTTATATGCAACACAGAACATGTAAATTAAGCATTAGAGTGGTTACATGGGAACAGACCTTATAGATACGAAAAACGAGCTATTAAATCTGGTTTTGTCTCATGAACTAACTTAGCATATTGCCTTTTCGTGTTAATGAGGTCACATGTTCACAAATTCACAAACTGCCATGTGACTGTAACCAGGATGTTCAGTATAGGTCACCTAAGGACATCCTGGGTTTAAATGAAAGATAAAGCTGTATAATGAACTTTCCAGACTTTTTAAGGGCTTCTGACCAATATGTCACTGTGGGGTCTTATGGACTAATATTATTTTTCTTTGACCCGCTGGTGCCTAGCAATGTAATCATAACTTATTCTATTATATTATGATAAACTGTGCCCGGTGAATGGACCAGCAAGGTCAATTTTGATTCCATTTCGACGTTTATAGTTGAATGAGAAGGTGATCTACAGTGTGGGTCAAAAAATATAGTTCTGCTAGTAAATCTGTATGTGTGTACATATTTTGCCAAACCTAATTTAACTAAAACAACCCAAAACTCCATTTGAAGTCCTTTTTTGACTAAACGTAACTGTCTCAGTGAAATACCATACTGAGCCGCCTTTAATGTAAGTTTTTTTTCAAGCACTTCCTAAAACCAAGCTACGCCCATGTACTCCCAGCTCGGTTTATTAAGCCTTTCCCACTTTCTACCCTGGTGCATGTGAAACAGGGTGATTATGTACATATAATTAACAGGGGATGATTGTGTACTCGTTTGCCAGCACGCTAAGTGAGCTTTACTGCATGACTCAGAATGACTTGGCACTGGCAGCCATAAAGCTCACCTCTTGTGCGCGGTGCTGGTTCTGGGAAGGACTTAACTTTGTTCTCCCCATCGACCTGCAAGCCAAAGAAAAGCAACACAAGACTATTATTCACTCAGCAGGACCACTACCAGAGGACAAGATCTCAAACCCAAGGAGTGTAATTATTGAAGAGAAGGACACTCTGTGCAAGAGGAGCCAAAACAAGCTAGAGGAGCTTTACTAAGGATGTTTTGGGATATACAGTAGTGGATTACTCTAGTTACTGTTCATGGTGGACTCTGTGTAGAGTGGACAAATATTTTCAGTCATGAAAATTAAGATTCCAATAGGTTTTTTTGGAGAAATTCCATAGAAAAGAAACCTTTCAGTGGATGGTTCTTAAAAAACATACTATAGAATGAGATATCCAGGTATGAGAAACTCTTCTTGCAAAAATCTTCATATACAGGTTCTTCAGATAACCAAAAGTTATTTGCCTATGGATTTTCTCCCAAAAACATTTTGTAAATGGAGATATCTAGTATGAGGAACTGTTCTTAAAGGACCTTCATATTATAGGTCTTCAGATAACCAGAAGTTGTTCTTCTATGGATTTGTTAACATAAAGTAATACACTAACAACGGCTAACTAATGTTAGGTAAACATGTAACAACTCTGACGTAGTTGTTACATGCTTACTTCACATTAGTTAACCATTATAACCACTGTTAATGTATTACTTGATGTTAACTAATACAGTTAGTTAGTCAGCATTTAATGTAAATTGTTACCAAGTTTCTATTGTGTTTTGAACTAAGATAGTAAAAATAGTGTAGTAACACTAGATCGAGAATCTGATTTACAGTTTTACAATTACACAAAAACATTTGTAAGGAATTAAAACAACACAACAACTACTCCATTGCTGGTTAGAATTCCTGTTGCTGTTCAACTCATATCATGGTCGGGTTTTTAATATTACATTTACGTTTTTTTTCTGATGGAAGTGTTTTGTGTGTCTACTTTCCATGCAATCTTTGCTGGCTCATTTTCCTTTCGCTTGAAAATTCCACAGATTCCAGTTTGACATCAATGTCCCCTTCTCCGCTTCCCACTGACTCTGGGTCAAAGTTTTCGATCTCATATTTCTTCAGAATTAAGTAGTGTAGAGAGAAAGTCTTACCAGGTCTGCTTGTGAAATGGACAAATTGCTCTTTTTATCTCTCTGGTACATCTGGAGGACTTTGCCATGGTCACAGTGGTGTGGATCTCCTTCCTCCTACAAGCAGCAACAAAAGCTACTATTAGCCTGTTCTGGCAAAGGTTTCTCACGTGTGTATATATGATAGTGTCTGGTAGCTAGATATTTCCTCATAGAAACAGGAAAACAGCTCCTGCTCTCAAGCCAGTGATTTGTTTTCTTGGTCAAGCATTTGCCTTTATGAAACCTCATAAACCTGATAGCAAAGCTGTAATCTCAATAGATAGCTGAATAGATCTGTAATAATTCTCCATTATGGGACTTCTGAACAACAAAGCAATAAGAAGTTTCAAAATTCACAACTGGCATCATATGACACATGAATGAAACGGAAGAAAGAAGTTGAGTTGACATTTAGGCATTTGGCAGATGCTTATATTCAGAGCATTTTATAATGTAATGGTGCTACAGAACTGAATGTAGTCTTGGCTGAGGACTCATTGCCAGAATGGGGAATCATATGGAAGCCAACTGCATTGGGCAAATGGGCACATTTTGTGATTATATTATACCTTCCAAGTTATTGAAGTTACACTGCATGCATCTCATTTCTGGAGCTACATACTATTTACACAGAGACCGGTTGGACAGATGGGAATGCTATTTACATCTATGCTGCCTTTTCCAGAACATCATGATGCAGGGTTTGCTTTGTTGCTCATGATTAATTTCACCAATAAAATGCAAGAGGTGTCATTAATGGTGAAAGAGGATAAGGTAGGTACTTTCACTGACAAGTTATGAAGCATCAAACATTTGTCTGGGAGAAATACTGTATATTATTAATGATTGAGTATTCATGATTACTTTTCTGGCTTGAAGAAACAATACATTTAGACTTAGCTAAGCTGCATTCTTGGGCTCCAGATACGCCTGGCATTAACATGCATCCTGAGTGATCTGATCATAAATGGACAGCTCTAAATACATTTGGGGTCCAAAGCATCTCAGAGATGTATTGTGATCTAATCACTTACTGTATATAAGCTTCACAGGTGTTCAGGGACACATACAACCACATAACACTTGAATTTTAAAGCTCCCGATGTGTCCAGACTACATCCACCTTATTAAATGCTTCATCACAGCAAAGACGAAAGCAGCTTCATGGCATCTTTTTAAACATCTGTTCTCACCTGTTTATTTACTCATGACCTGAACGTTTGCAACAGCTCATACATTTACACAAACTAGTACACTGCATCTGGCATAGCTGCATGTGGCATGCTTTTAAAAGTCATGGAGAAGCTTTTGAGAAATGCCAGGTGTAAATGGCTATACATCTTGACACCTGAGACAGATTGTATACACAGAGCCTTGGTTGCATTTACATTTGGCTGTTTCACGACTGAAAATAAATTCTGTCAGCTCAAGACGTGTGAAGTGTCTAAGTAGGCTGAAGTGTGTAAACAGGCTCCTTTATATGATGTGGTTAAAGATTGTCCTGCCTTATTGTGATGCAGCTTTTTTATTGTTCCTGAATCATGTGAGTAACTTCATTCAGTTCATTTAATGACCCTCATAAAACCTTGGTTTTTGGTCAGGATGCTCAGGACATTGTGTGAAAAATTCTGTGATAGGTTTGAATGGTCACCAACCATTGGTCCTGGAGATCTACCTTCTTTTCCAGCCACTATGTGCCATAATGACTAAATACTTTCTTCATGAGTTTTTGATTGACAGGGCCAGATGCATTAATGTTGGGTAAGGGGGCATCATGTTAGAAGTGTCACAGAACTCTAAATGAAAGGAAGTCTCCACGAGTGCATGGTTAGTGACCACTTGGTTAGAGGCTTATTCACATGCTAAACACTTCTGCAATATTATTACTACAAAGACTTATAATTGAGGAATGATATATCATGCAATTCTAGCTTTAACTAAGACCAAAGTCAGTCCTGGGCACCCTTCATCCTGCACATCACCGTGCTTCTCTAGCTCAGCTAATTTAGATCATTAAGCACAAGCTCTCCATGTGCTGGACTATGTATTGACCTTGGGATCCCATGTACTGAGCTTAGGAATCATTGGTTTAACTGAATAAGACTTCCTACTTATGTAGAACCAATAGTTGGCGACTTACTTCATGATGATGAGACTTGCTCTTTTTTTGCGTCATGATCGAGAAGATGGTCTCCATCAGGAAGAAGTAATAGATTCCTCCTAAAACCACCAGCAGCTTGAAGATATAAGTCATGTTTTCCTCGGAATGCTCATGTCCATCACTCTGTCCGTTCCCGTGCACATGGAGGCCCAAAAACTACACACATACACATACAAAAAAGGCACAAGGCTATCAAATCATAACCCTGCTGATGCTATTAACTCCAACCAAAACTCTGCTTTCTCCCCTGATTCCCCCGGAAGCAGAGAAAAAGCAATTCTAGACTTGGGTTCAATTAGAGCCTGCTGCCTTTTTGCCAGTTAATCCTGTTACTTCCCACTCAGGCTGCTGACATTGTGTGACAGGGCGCCCGTTATGTTGTTATGACAAGCATCAGAACGGATGAAGCGGTGGAGGCGTTACTGCAATGAGCGTCAGCCCAAGGGAAATAAGTGGTAGGAGGTCTCACGTGGGCCCGTGACTGATTCTTCCATGTTCCACAGCAAAATGGGCCAGTGTAATGAGGCCCAGGCTGAGCTTTTATGGGTTTAGTCCTACTAAAGGTGAGTAGGAGGGTATGAGTTGGTGGTTAGAAAAGAGCTTAAGCACTAACTATGGGTGGCTTTGGAGGACAATGTAATGTGGTTCAGTGCATTCTGCATCCAATGCAAACTAATCTGTTTAACCCTCCTGGATCCCAAATGACATATACACTGTGAATTCCTCTTCTTGCTATATATTTAACAGTAACTGACTTAGTTATTTCTAATGTTCTAAACTTACAGGTGATAACACATTTGCAAAAATAGAAGACAAGACATTATATTATGATTTGAATTTGATAGAAAGTTATTGGCTATGGTATGTCTTATTTTGTGGAAGGAAAAAAAATGCTATTTTTGTTATTGTTTTGTCAACAAAGCAAAGTTTATTATTTAATATGCAATTAAGTTATAGCCATTATAAACGTGAATGGGATGTTAATTGAATGTATAGTAAAAGGAACATAAGCTCCTATAGACCATGTGGGTTGAACTACAGTCCAAGTTTGTAAGGCACTGACTGACTCACTCACTCACTCATTCACATTTGGCAGGCTTAAGGTTAAGGCCAATCACATTGAGCTTTGTTTCTAACACCAGTGAACATACCTGAATGCAGTACTTTATTTGGAGCTGGATGTTATTGGGAAAAAAGTCATACTGTGATATAAATAAAACCAATTACAAACAATGGTACAATGGCTGTAATTTGTTGAATTGTCAGATTAATCCAAGAAAACCAGACTGTTGTATATGCCATAAATGAAATATAAAATGTATATTCTCCCTGTCCAATGAAAAACATGTACATATTTTTGCACATTTTTACTTTTATACATCATTTGAAAAGCTGGTTCCATGGACTTACATTCAAATTAAATTAGGTTTTTGCCTTGTCCTGTGTAGTTTCCATTTTTAAAAGACTTATTTCTCTTCGAAAAGTGACGACATTCAGCATATTCCAAAGACACTCAATGACAAATGAGTTTTGAAATCCCTAAAACTTTATGAGAGAACCCTTCTTTTAAACCTAAAAATTAAGCAACCGAGTTAACATGCTGAGTTCACTGAACTTTGAATACTAAGTTAGCAAATTTAAAAACACAGATTATTCATCTGTTAACTTAATATTACAATTTCAATGAACTCAATTCTTTGCATATTTCATGTTAACTAGGTTACTTACTTTTCTAAGTTTAAAAGCTGCATCTTTTTACAGTGTAGCTCCACCTTGCTGGAGACCCATCTGTTAATACACAATTTGTGTTAACCATCCTGTAAATTTTCACCAGTGCCTGACTGCAGAGCCACTATTGGCTGAATATGTTTGGATAGTGGTTCACTCTCAACCTAGCAGTGACCCTGATGTGTAAAAGCCTGTGCTGAGAATGGTCCACTAAACATTAAACATCTGCCCAACAGCTGTTCTGTGGTCGGAAACTGAATTAAATAGAGGGTGGAGGACAAATAGCCACAAATGGGCTACCGTTTTTATTGTACATCTACATAAAGTAATGTGTAAAGCAATGAGTCAAAGTACAATGTCTGTGTCTGTTTTCCTAGCATATAAATAAACGGATGAAAACCCGGTATGGGTTGTGCTGTGTTGGGTTGCATGTGCACTCTCACCGTGGGCAGGAGATGCAGCAGTGCGTCACCGGTCAGCGAGCCCACGGCCAGGCTTATGCAGAATTGGATGCAGATTTGGAAGAGGTTGCTGCAGGATGTACAAAGCAGCACCACAATCCCAAACATGGCCATGAGGCAGATCACAATATTGGCCAATGTGGCATACAGGTAGCCTGCAAAGGAGAGAGATAAGAGAAGAAAGGCAGTAAAGAGAGAAGCACAGGAGTGATTATATTGAAATAGGTCTGTTTATATGGTATATCTATAAAATCAGTCATAGAGACACACACATGTAGAAACACATTCTGTCGGGATTTGATAATGTCAGGTTCCTGGTTCCTCCCTTTTATTGATCTAAGTGAATAAACAAAGTGAACAGCTTCCAAGTAAGCAGGAACATCAGTGGCGTTATCTTTATAATAGAATGCAGCACCCACAAACAGGAACCTAAATACACTAGAATGCACTGCAACACTTCACAACACTATTAAACTCACATATGATAGCATTTCCTCAATTCTCTCTCCAGTTTTTTATGCTTTGAGAGAGAAACTCCTATAAAGGCATATGTAATGACAAGTTCAAATACACTCATAGTTGCACCCAGAAGGAATCAACCAACAGGTATGAAACTTGGTGGGTAGGTTTGACATTGTGGGACATGCAAATGATTCAAGTTTTGCGCTCGGCTGCACTTGTGACGTAAGCAAGTACGGGCCTTATCACTGCAGCTGACTGACCCAACAGCCACAACTGCAGACATTCAGCGAGCAGTGATGCCCTCCATGTGTCGTCCTGTTAGTGCCAGCACCATTGGCAGACGGCTGCATGGCTCAGGACTACATGCACACAGGCTGTTACGATGACTGGCCTAAACACCACATCAACATCGCCAATGGTGTCGTGCCAGACTGTTATGGAGTGACTCAGAATGGCAGCGGGTCTTTAGTGATAAGTCCCACTTTTGTCCTGGTTCAGAGGACAAAGGAATATGTGTGTGGAGGTACTGTGGTGAGAGCCAAGATGAATGGTTTGTTTGTCATGCGTCACATGTCCAAAACGCCTGTTATTACTCCACCTCCATGCCTACCATAAAATGAGCTCTAATGGTCTATTGTGCCTCATTAATTCATTGCAAAATGACATACTAATACAGAAATGGTGTTTGCGACAGGGATAAAGGTCAGCAATTAGGTCCATTTTTTGGGGGTACAGAATATCTTGTAAACAGTTTAGAGACTCACGCTCAGTGGTGCTGAGTTTGTCACCCGTGTTGTCCGTGGTGGGAGCGGTCTCACTACAGGCTTTGCTAAGGAGTTGTTGGATCAGGGCAGGACTCAGCTGGGTGAACTGATCTCTGCTGAGTCCTGAAGCGTTCAGCTGGTAGATCCGCAGTAGCTCCTGTGCACTGAAACATGTCTGCAAGCAAAATTGCAATCAATAAGTTTCATTTTGAAATAAAAATCAATAATAAGCACACTATTTGTATCAGTGCATCTTATATCCCCAAGTTTCTGACAACAGAGCAGCTCTTACCAGGGTGGCACACTGTTTTCAACCTGATGCATGGAAGCACAAGGATGGCATTGCTGATTAAGTGGATAGTAAGTAATTATGAAATGTGATATGAAAGTAAATTAGGAATCAGAATGGATGACAGCATGCTGTTCTATTAGATGATAATCATGCAGGCCGTGCTAAACTTAAAACACATTATGGCTGTGTCTCCGAGTGCTGTTTACACAGACTGCAAATAACATATTTCCAAATTTAGACACAACATTAGGCCGACTAGTCATGGACCGGGTGGAGGATGGCACGTGTGAGACTCCATTAAACACGCTTAAACTGTGATTACTGAAGACGGAGGAAATCGAGTCCTCCATATCCGTCCGCGCAGATCAGCCACTGACACTTCATGTCAGAAACTTGAACATAATTTCTTGCTCTGCCAGATGACTGGCCCCCATGTGAAGTGTCTCCACTAAATGATGGTTTTACCCTCCAAGGCCTCAGCGAAACGCATTTCATTTAGCTTTCTGTCGCGCATGGAAATTTCCCATGTGGTTACGTGTTGCGGGTCTGAAAGCATTTTTTCATAGTAGACCTTATCCACTGGTCTATAACCAGACTTCTCTTTAACAGCTAAGGGAGAATTTGATTCAGCTGTGGCAAATCAGCTAGATTAGCATAGCTGCATTTGCTTGCATTGAAGCAATTGGATTGCATTGCTTTGAATTTACTTCAATCAAATGTGTGCATCAGTTACACATGAATAAAACGGTAACAGTTTACTAAAGAGGAGTGTGCGTTAAGCTATATGACATAAGCTTGTCACAATAGCTGTTGTACAGCGGTGGTAACTGGGTAAAACCATAACTTTGGAGTGGGGCCTTAACTGGCCATATGACGGCAGACGGTGTAGAGTAGACTAAAAGGCAACACTGATGGAGCTGAACGACCTGAACATAATCGCTCCAGTGGCTCAGTAATTACCTTGTCCCAGCTGCTGTTGAAGAGTTGAGGCTCCTTGTGACTGTGCCTGGGGCCCTCTCCACCATCGTGGACCTCCTGACTATGGTCATGGTCATGGTCATGATCACCATCCCCTCCGATGTGACCCAGGTTCAGAGCATTCATTAAATGATCTAGGTCTGCATTGAGATAAATTTGACGGATATGAGCCAGTATAACGCTGTCAGTACAGTCTATTCACATGTGAACACATCGAAGTAAGTAAGAAATTATTACACAAATTAATTAAAACATATTAAATGAAGGCTAGACATGTACAGAAGGAATAGATTCACTAGGTTTATTGACTAGCTCCTTAGCTTACATTAGTTAGTTAGCTAACAGGCAATCATATAAGTAGTGGCTTACTTTACGTTTAAATTAACTTAAAGTTAAATCAAGTTTAATTAAAAGGCATAATTCTTGTTACTATAAAATGGCAATATTAACATAAAGAGAACACAAAAACCATCCACTGAAATTAGCTAGCTAGGTGATTGCTTGCTCGGGTTTCGAAAATGAATGGTGAAAATAGTTCTACGTACATCATGTTGCCTCAGGGAAACATACCCATTTCACTCACTAATCAATAATATGATAATTAATGATGACAAAAGATTTAATAATGAAATATGTTTTTATTTTTAATTTTTAATATAATTAGTTAGCTTCCCAGTTGATTGCTTGCTCAGGTTGGAAATTGAACTGTGCAAAAAGATTACCCTCATGATGTTGCCTCAGGGAAACCAGCCCACTTTCCCCACTTTACAATGATGTGCTACTTAATTAATAATGATAAAAGCTTTACTACAGAAGGGAAGGGTAAAACATGTATGTTCCTTAGAAGCAACACTGTGCAACAAGGCACATATATAGAGAACCATGATTATTTAATTTAAAAAGGATTCTTATTTAGACTACTGTTTATGTTTTTCTTTATTCTATAGTTAATAACATGCACACAGATTTAATGGCCTTAAGCCTATTTTATCATCTAGCCCCCAGCGTACACTATGCTTGACTAGCGTCATCTGTAGTTTAGTTTACTAAATATATGTAATACTTAAAGATGAATTCATTTCTGAAATATTTTATCATGACTTTAACAATTATTAGTGGTTTCAAGTCATTGGTATGGAAAAAAAACAAAACTTTGCTTCACAATAACTGCATCATGATAATATAACTTCTTTAAAAATGAATTTAAAATTTTATTCTTTTTTGCATTTTTAGTACTCAAACATCCTGCTTTTACATCACACAGTGTATCATTCTTTGCTTTTGTTGGACACTGTTACCTCAAGGCAACATACCCCAGAAGGACCCTCTTACAAGTTATTAGATATTGAAAGATATGCTTTTGATTTTAATAACCAAGTGAATCAAGCTTTTTCTAAACATTCCTCTTGTAATGCATGAAATAGTAATTGAATGTTTCACTAAATTGCATATTCATTCAAATAGAAGTAAATTACTGTGATTTCATTGTATTTAACTCTTACAGCACTCAAACTAAACAGAGGCCCGCTAATTCCTAAACACAGACGAAGTCACCACAATGATGCCAACGCAGCAGTGAGCAGGTGTAATTAGCTGCATCACTCATGTCAATGACAGGTTGCTTTCCTCTCATTCCACATCATGCAGTTTACTACGTCACTGTCCTACCTCCAACACTGATGTTGCCCGAGCCGAAGTGGTTGAATATGTAATCCATGAAGAACTCCTTGTCTGGAAGGCTACGAGCTGTCATGCAGTCTCCCTGCAAGACGTGATAGATTATAATGCCCAACACTTCGTCCAGGTCGGTGTGTGGGTCAGCTCCTTCATGGTCTTTGTCAGTTACATTGCTCTCTTGTAGGATGTCAGTCAACGAGAGACAGTGCTGCAGAAGTGATAAAAAAAACCCATTGCCGTCAGCGTCGGGTGTCAATCATTTGTCAGTCCAGATTCTGACAGGATGCACAATCAGCTTTTGAATTTTAGATTCAGATGTGGTCACGTCTCTGGGTTACTGTTATACTGAAACTGAATCTTGATCACTTCTTTCAGTTTTACCAAAAATTAACATGAAATTAACATGGAATTAATGTGGAATAGTATGGAGGTCCAGAGATGCCATGCGGAAGTTGTAATTTCCCAGACTATTATCTTGAGATTGTGATTAAATTGTCGTTTCATGGTAACAATTGTTGTTTTCTCAAGAGCAAACATCTATCTATCTATCTATCTATCTATCTATCTATCTATCTATCTATCTATCTATCTATCTAGCTGCCTCTACTTCTTGAAGGAAGCCAAACAAAAAAGTTTTTGTACAATGCCACAGACAAACCACTTTTGATTTCCCACCAGTTTATATAAGGGTTATGCTAGCTAGCTAGTGTGATAGCTAATCCTGCTGAGATTTTGATAGTTTTTAAGTAGTAGTTTTTGTGATCTGTAACTTACTACACCTTCAGATAAATTAGTTGACCGCTTGTGGTAGATAGCATACTGACACACTTGCCACCCAAATTACTTGCTAGCCAGCCTTTTCAAGTTGTTTTGCTGAGTCTCTGACTCAAGTCCTCATCTCTGGTAAAGAACTTGGCTCTTAAATTAATCTTGCCTTGGATATCATGGTTGGGGGAGGAACCTTGGCATGACGTTGGCACTCACAATCTCACATCTTTACAAAATAAATTCTTTAGAGATGAATCAACTGAAAGCTTCTTCAGGAAGCCAGGATCACTTCAAATGAACTTTTTGGCACCTTTTGACACCATTGTAAGAGTCTACAAGGTGTTTTTTGTATATGTAGAAACTGAATGCTATATAAACTAAGCCCATCTTGTGGACTGCTGTAAAAGACACTTTTTTACCAGTGAGGCTCTGCTGGTTAAATATAAAACAATAATGATAAATATATAAATAAAATAAATATATATAACAAATGAATACAAACACTTGTACTTACTTCATCGTGTCCTTCAGGGATGTAGTACTTGTCCATATCATGAAGCAATTTCTCCAAGCCTTCTGTTCCCAGGCTGACCTCTTCCTCATGGCTATCATTGTGGTCACTGTGGGCTAGGACTGATTGGATGAAGCGGTCTGTCTCTTGCGCCCAGCGACCCTCCTGGATGGCTGTGCAGGTGCTTGAAACAGAACTGAGGAACAGGCAGCACCCGGCAGCCACCCTGAAGAAGCCTTCAACCTGCAGACCGCTGGAGCTGGTGTAGTTGCTGACCAATTGGCCTATGTTGTCCTCTAACATTGACTACAGACAAAAGAACAGGAGAGCGTGATATATTCAGTGTTTTAAGACAGTCTCTATCATACAATAATTACATTTTCAAGGCAAGGCAGCTATTCAAGTGGCCAGATGACTGAAGGAGGTCAAGTATTCTGTGGGCAGATTTAAACAGGGAGAAAAATGCTTTTGCCATGAGATGAAATTAGATTTGTGGAGCCTCTGGCCTAATTATATTTGTCCTGAGGTGTACATTGTTATTGAAACTGTCTGTATGAGTTCTTTAGTGAACACTCAGCTTTTGTGTCGCCTTAAAAATAAAAGCTTTGATACACATACAGAAGCCTAAACAACTATGTATGATTTCTACTGTTCAGTGTTTAGTGTGTCATGTCTTTGCCTTTATTGCAAATTCAGTTCTTTACTTTTCCACACCTCCAAAGTTCAGGCTTAGAAGTTGGTTGTATTTCTGCTTCTCATGATTCAAACTATTCCAAACACATTTAGTGAGGTTGAGGACTGGATTCCGTGGTGGGCAGGCAATTATTCTGAGAATTCCAGCAGTTTCTTTGTTTTATTTATATCATGTACTTTATTGATCCTACAAAGGGGAAAGTTGTTGTTTTTCTGCCCATCAGGGAACAGGAAAACACTGCTAGACAATCAGCGCCGCCCGGGGCAGTGGGCAGTTAAGAGTTGGGAATCATATTGTGCCTATAACTATGTATTTTCTTCATTTTCTCAGTATTTTGTAGAACTGTGAATGCTCAATGAACTATGTGAATGTATTAAAATTTGATATATTATGAAAATATTTGCAGAAAAGGGTTCAGAATACCAACAAAGGTTGAACATTAAGGTTCCCATAACTTTCGTAATCTTTGCTTTCATGTCTGGTTCTTTAACATTGCTAAAAAAAACCCCTTTGGGTTACCTTTTTTTAGTAGTCATTGTCATTTGCACTATATCTACCAGTAAGTAAAATTAATAAAGAATGTTCTGATGTAATATATTTTCTTCATGTGAAAATGAAGTAAATTCAGCAAATAACCCTTTTGTGCTAGTTTAGGAACTTGTTGCTATATAACACTTGCCTGCCCCTGACCCCTTCTCATTTTCAAATAATGAAGCACTTCAAATAAGCCATTGTTAGTAAAAAGCCTCCCCTGAGCAGTTCCTCAAAGAACCCTTTCTTTCTTCCACAAGCCCTTTTTTCATTTTGAGAATGATTCCACCAAAAGACCTTTTATATCATGTTTGTTTTCAACCCTTATGCTCGAGACAAGGTCCAATGAAGAAAACGCGCAGTTCAGAAACAAGGTAAAAAGAAAAGGAGAAAAGAGCAGAAGGTTAGCTTTATTCTTCAGGGGGCTTTTAATGTATTAAAGAAACAAAAACAACAAAAAAAAGTTTAAAAATAATAAATAATTGAATAAATAAGTAATGTAACTAGACATTAAAATAAACACAAACTGATAAAAGGCCTGAAAATAAACCAAACTAAAAGATAAAAGATAATTCTGTCAAATAACATGAATAATTATTAATGTAAATACATAGAAATAAATAAATATAAAAATAATAAAAACACAGTGTTTTTCATTTATTATTCATCTTATCACTTGTTTTCTTTAAATTCAACTTTTTGCCATTTTTGTAATCGCAAAATCATTTTTTTTCTTCTAAGTTAATACCTTTTCCATATATAAGNCTCCACACGAACCAGCACAGCTTTAAATCCCTTCAACGGATTTTAAGTGTTTATGGATTAATAAGAAACTCTCGTCTTAAACGCGCTCTGCTCACGGCCGGTGTAGCACACGGACCCGTGGCAGGAGTGGTGTTGGACCTCGACCCCAACCGAAAGCAGCCTGCAGAAGCAGTGTTGAATAAAAAGCCGTACCTTTCCACACGACACGTCGGACCATTGCACACGTTTCTCCAGTAGCTTGAAAAAGGAGCGGACGGCGCTTTCACTCAGGTTGTCTGCGCCCGGAGACAGCAGGCTGACCACTTTCCCGTACGCGTCTTGTCTGGCGCCGTACGACTCAAAGCAGCACGCGAGGCAGATCAGAAAGACGAGAAAAACTCTCTTCCCGTTTTCCATTTAAGCTGTTCTGGTTAACAGAATAAACACTCCAAAAAAGACTTTGGTGAGATTTGTTGGAGGCTTTGGGTGGTGGGAGCAGTTTCTGGTGGAAGTGCCAGCTTCTCACTGGTTCTTAAAGGTGCTTCCCAATAGGGAATATACCTGCTCAGGTAGAGACTCCTCGTGCCCTCTCCACTCGATCCTGATTGGTCCCCTGCTTCACTACGTCTCGTCAAAGCAGCAGTTTGTTCCCTAAGCTTTGGCCGGATGGGGGGCCTGTCTTAGCTAACATCTGTCCTGCTAACTCCTAGAAACTCCTGCCTCTGGCTTTCCAAACATAAGCCTGAACATTTTTGACATTACATTAAATGCACCAAGTGCTATTCAGAATAAGCTGCACAGAAGTGGGTAATAAACAAGTATGGCCACTCATGGTGAACTGAATAGGCCTTTATAGGCTCAGTGGCCACAGAGCTTATAAATGACCCTTAATAAGCCAAAAGAAGACCAAAAGACCCTTTGGCTTGTAATGTAAATCTTTTTTTTTTGTATCCCCACCACACAGAGCGGGTTGTACAGGGTATTTGTTACTCATGCTTATGACTTTTGTATGTATTAACATATTTAAGATAAAATAAGTGATAAATATATCTTCTTATTCTCCTTCTCCATTGTTATCCCCATCAGCCATACTATGTGGAGATAAAGCATCAAAACAACATGAGCGCTGACTTTGGTTCCAGACTGTGCAGTCCCCCACCCCCCACACCAATATACAAGCACATCTCTATTTGGTTAAAAGTTCTTGGTTTCTGACCTGAGATCAGCTAACTGTACCACAAGTACAGCACAAATATTATGGGATTATTAAAAGGAAAGCAAAACTGGCCTCATATCAGCATAAAGGGCAATTTCTCCCAACTCTGCCACTACCCCACCACCCACCCCCAATCCAACCTCCAGCGGCTGAATCAGCTGTTATGAAGCTATAGCAGCAGAGTTTTGCTACAAGTGTACCGGTCAGCGTTTTCTCGAAAGTGTGCGCCTTCACACTATGGACTGCTACAGGACACAGGTGAATATGTGACCTATTTCTCGGGTGTTTGAAGCTCAGAGTAGAAAAGGCCTGCGCAAAAGCAACAGCAACTCAGGCTCCTCAGCTCCTCAGCTTGAAAATGTGCTGCCTCATCAGCCCACTAAAACTTATCATCTCAGTCTGTCATTACATTTATTGGACACTGTATTAGAAACGCCTACCTCGTACTTCCACTCAATAGCTACCTGATTAGAAACACTTACCTTGTACTTCTACTCACTGGCCACTTTATTAGAAGCAGCTACCTTGTACTTTGACTCACTGGCCACTTTATTAGGAACACTTACCTTATACTTCCATTCACTGGCAACTTTATTAGGAACACCTACCTTATACTTCCATTCACTGTCCACTTTATTAGGAACACCTACCTTATACTTCCATTCACTGTCCACTTTATTAGGAACACCTACCTTATACTTCCATTCACTGCCCACTTTATTAGGAACACCTACCTTATACTTCCATTCACTGGCCACTTTATTAGAAACATTTTATTCTTTCATTCACTGGCCGCCTTATTACAAACACTTACCTTGTACACCCACACACTGGCCGTTTTATTAGGAACACCTACTTTACACTTCCATTCACTGTCCACTTTATTAGGAACACCTACCTTATACATCCATTCACTGGCCACTTTATTAGGAACACCTACCTAATACTTCCATTCACTGGCCACTTCATTAAGATCACCTACCTTATACTTTGTTAGAAAAAAACGTACCTCATGCTTTCACTCACTGGCCACCTAATTATAAACACCCATCTTGTACTGCTACTCACCGGCAATTTTATTAGAAACAGCTACCTTGTACTTTGACTCTGGACACTTTATTAGAACCACCAACACCGTGCTTCCACCAATTGGCTACTGTATTAGAAACTTAACCATAGGATTTATATTGTCCATAGCCCAAAAAATCCGAACCCAAAAATATCCGGCCGTGAGAAACTCTGTGGTCAAAAACTGAGCACAGAAGAAAGGCTAGAGGATGGCTAACACAAATTGTGCATCAACAAATGAACTGGTGAGCATAAGCTGATAAGCCAAAACATTATGACCACTCACAGAATAAGTAAATAATATTGATAATATTGATAAACGAACAGTCGGCTGTCATAGTTGATGTGTTGTTTGTGGGAGAATTGGACATGCAAGGAGACCTGAGTGACTTCAGGAAATCGTTATGGTCTGAGCCCAGAAGACTCTGCTGCTGGATCTCTAAGAAGACAAGGCTTGTAGGGTGTTACTTGTCAGTAGAGGTGAGTCAGAGGAGGGACAAACCACAAACCAGCCATAGGGTGTTGTGCGCCCAAGGCTCATTACTCCTCAAGGGCAACAAAAGCTAAGATACCTGGTCCGAACCAATAGAAGGGCTACTGTTGCCAAGTCAAAGAATCTTTTAATGATGGTTACAGTAGGAATGGAGGACCAACAGCATGTTAGGCCATAATGTTTTGGCTCATCGGTGTAAATCACTTTTCATACGCTTGAGGTTACCATATATATTATACTTTCCATTTCAATATGGTCTTTAGAAGAATGAAGAACAGTCTTCATCTTTAACACCCTGTAACAAGGAACGTAATAAATATATTTTTCCTTAAGTCTGAGTAGACTGATACATCAATGCGTGATCTCAGTTATACCAAGCTCTTCTGTGGGATGACTGAGATAAACAGTCTTATTGGTAGTGGAGATGTTTGCGAGAGCACGTTTACTTGGCATTGGTGATGTACTGAACTCAAGTTTGGAAGAGCCAATTTTTAATGAAGGATATTAACTAGTAGCGAAGTGAATAGCAAGGAACAGTGTGAGTTAATTACAACTGACATAATGTTCCTTTTCCATAATGTGCCTTATTAAGATGTATTCATACCACCAGAAATGGCTAAAAATGGAAAGTCTGGTTCCATTGACTTACATTAAAATTAAATTAGCTTTTTGCCCTCTCCTGTAAAGTTGCCATTTTGGAGATACTTGTTTTTCTTTAGACAGTGCCAGTATGTTATTATAATGGAATACATTAATGAATACATTTAGGATAGTGTACTCAGTGTTCAGCTATCGCTGCTTTTACAAAGTTGAACTCTGGCTAGATGTGTGTTATTAATCCACATAACCTGAGGGGACTAAGTATGAGTGATCATCTGAACTCTGCCCAGCACCAGACTCTGCCCAGACTGTAGCCATAAAGGAGCCCACCTGCTTTCACATCCTTGTGTGAAGCTTTCACACCTTTGTACTGCCCCATGTGTGTCGTTGGCTCTGCTCTGATCCACTAAAGAGCTCAGGGCACTTATCACTTCACTTTAATTGCTTTTAAACCCAGTGACACAGGGTTATTGCACTAGGCCTGATGGTTGCACCTTCATGACTTCTGGGAATGTTCAGTAGATATCAACTTTATGCGGCAGCAAACAGGGATAAATGATCATGTAACTGCAGGTATGTATGTTTGTGATTTGTCCACAAGAGGGAGGCATCGGCTCTTTTAATCCAGTGGCGAATGCACAGCCACCCATCAGTTGACCTCACACTACTTTAGAAAGGGTATTTAGCTCTCTGAGAAGGATGAAACACATATTCTGCATTTTGAGTAACAGCATGTTCATTGCATGCTTGACTTTGTTATTTGCAGAAGAACTGTTGCTTGTGTTCTTAATAAAGGCCAATTATCCATTTTCATGTAACTCAATGCTGTTGATGGTACAAGCAAAAGCATTTACTTAATTTGATATTGCAGCTCACTGTAATAGTCACGGAAATTCAGGATTGCTACATTGTTGCCAGTACTTGACAGAACAAACAGAATAAAGTCTAAAGTGGAGGCTCAAACTTAAATCTGTAATACCTATGTAACTAACCATTAATGTAATGTAATTAAGCATATAAGTGAGTAATTGCCTTTAGGGGGCCACTTTGGCCAGGATATACAATCGTATGTCTCCTCACCTACTAGAATAGTGCTAAAGTGGTCTCTAGAGTGAGATTGTAATGGTCTACAGATTGGAAAATCACCCTTTGTGATGTATCTTGAAGGTTTAAGGAACTTTAGAAAAACTACAAACACTTTGGGGGGTACCCTGGGGGTGGGATGTTTGAAATGTTTTTGTTTGTTTGTTTGTTTGTTTGTTAGCTGCTAGGAAGTGAAATAGCATATCTGTATTTATTAGCTGCTACAGCAATGCAGTGCTGTATCATTGTGGCTGGGACATGGGGGGGATTCCCAACTGTTGTATGACATGGTTGCGAAATGCATTCTGGGCCTACATATGGAAATGGCCTATATATGGAAGTCATAAAAGACATTTTGAATTAATTGTTTTTTTATGTCATGTGAACAAATATATTCACATATACCTGCCTATTTAGCCTACAGCACTGCCAGTTCGCACTGAGGCTATTAGGAGTGTTTCCTGGCCTGGACTTCTTTGAATAGATGTCAGCCAAGCAGAGCAGAGCTCTGCCAGGATAAAGAAATGTTGGGAAATGATCACTTGAAAAATGATTGGTGAGTTTTGGCCATAAAAACCTGCACGAACATCATAAGTAAACATTAGATAAGGGCAATTTAAAGGATATAGCTATTAGCACAGCTTTGCTATCTGCTGATGTGGAATTTCACTGGGGGAAACTGTCACAGCTGTTCACTGAGAACTTTTATCATAACATACGACTTGCTGTGACAAACTGAGAGTGGACGAGAGTGCATTAAAGCCAGCTAATAAGCTCTGCTCATTGACAGTCCACTATCTTCCTGGTCAATAACATTAACAGCGCTGGCCCTTGAGAGTAGAGACAGAGCAACAGCAGCAGACAAACAGCCATTCATCACATTGTTTTATTACGAGCAAAAAAGATCCATTACACACTAAACATAGGCAGCTGCTTTCTCCTGAAGCATCTCCAGCAAGGAGAGAGAGCGAGAGAGAGAGGTGTAGAGAGTGCTGTGCTTAAAGACAGTGACGCAATGGAGAGAAGAAAATGAGCTCCTATAGCATTGATCTGAACAAGGCTTCTGCTGAGGGCAGTGGAAAAAAAGCCTAAAGAGCCGTCCGACCACACAGAGCGTCTGACTGAGCTGATTGGTTCCTGCGGCTATTCTTTTCTGGACAGAACGGACTGGCCATCCACCAAGCGGGCGGGTTCCCTATTGTTATGCTAAATATACATTATTGCAGACTAACAGTCTTTCTCAGGGCCTTGTGGGTAGATAGCTGCTTTAACTGTGCAGATGGGAGCCCATACTGCGTTTTAGCTGGGGAAAGCTTTTAGCGTAATGTGGGCTTTTTTCACAGCGGATATGTCAATGTATGTACAAACATGTTTCATATTCAGTGGTACATGCAACATTGCATGAAATACTGTGGCATTAGCATGCAGTAAGCCTCAGGAAACATGGTGCTTTATATAAACGCTCTTTTCCTGAGCACTCTTTAGAACACAACTCCTGCTCTCAGGGCTGACTGGTATGGCTGAGATACCCGGCAGGTCACTTCTAGCCACCCAAGTTTTGTATAAGGTGGACAGGGTAAACACCAAACCCACACAAACTACCACACATCTCATTCCCAGAACAGCACATGCGACACATTTACCCAGCTTCATTTACAAGGTAAAGTCTCTTCTACCACAGCCATGGCGCCTCCCAAAGGCCTCCCAAAGGGCGTCAATGACCACGCAAGGCAGTAGTGGGACGCTACCCACACCTCAAGAAGAGGAACCTCAGGAACGTCACCAAGTCTGACCAGAGTCTTTGAGGTATGTGGGGGCACGCTGTCCCTCGCTATGGCCCCAGGGACACTGGAGCAGAGAGACTGATGCTGCATTCTCCTCCCCATGCGCAGCACTTGAAGGCCGGTTGGAAGGCCGTGTTGCACATGTTGACTCAGCTTCTCCGGCAGCAGCCCTGCCGAAGTATCCCACTCAGCTCTGTTGCCAGCTGCTGTGCTACCGACTGCTGTCCAAGCATTCTCGTTGCTACCTTGTTCCCTGTCCTCCCGACGGGGTGTGCTGCTGGCCTTTGCTGCCAATTGAGCTTTTCATATATGACAGCAACTGAGATTTTAAAAAAGGTGTGAATATTTTAAGAAAAATACATGTGAATACATACACATTTCTATTCGGATGATTCAGGTTTTGATGTTTTAAAGACTTTTAAAGTTTTGAGCATGGTTATGTGCAAATTACAGAGATAAAATAACTGTTTAATGGGTGCTTGCATTGTAAAAAATCATATTTTAGACATTATATGAATATATAATGTAAACCATCATGTGTATTGTCAGAGATGAGGGGGACTGAATGCAAATGCAGGGTTTTTAATAGAACTGAAAAGGGAAAATAGACGGTCCAAGTCTAGATGAAGGACGTTGAATGTTGGAGAGAGGAGGTGGGCGGAGCCCTGGTTGTGACAACAACGTGTGTTCACTGCTGTTGTTTTCTAAAGTAAATTAAGTGCAAATGAATGCTAATTAATATATTTATAAATCTGGTAATATCGTATTTAATATGTAAACTTGTCGTAAATGACCAAGTTGCATTACTTTTGCAGTTGTCCTGTAAAATAAGGCATTTATGACCAAATTTCTCCTCTGCTTTCATTGAGTGAGAGCTTATTCTTCATATCATGGTTTGGTTAACTTGCAAGGGTTAACGATCACTTCTGAAAAACTGCGTGTAATCTAACATTCTGAGTGGGAGTTTGTTATTATGCGGCGCCCTTTGGATTCTGCATTGTGTGAATGGAAGATTTATTGTGTGTCCTCTTCTTGTGTCGGGCCCCTGGTAGGCTGATACCGTGTGTTCATCTTTCTCCTGCAGTTAATGATGCGCCCATTAAGAGACCTTTAGAACCCTGCAGTGGAGGGGACACGTCCCACATGGGGATGAGCCTTTGTGTCTGGGTAGACAACAGAGAGACTGAAGATATTAACACCGTCCCACCATCAGACCCTCCCTCCTCCCTCTACTGCACACACTCACACACATACATGCACATTTGTTATCATGCCTTGTCAGGACATGGATTGATACATATGCGTCTTATATATTATATATAGTATAAAAAATAGTCCCAAAGTGTTGCAACTAAAATTCTCATAAACTCCCAGTCAAAACATTACATGTGACATTATCACATGTTCTATAGGGAACACACTTAAATGTGGCATTTCAATGTCAGTTTTAGTGCACAATGTCTATTAATGTGTAAAACATTTTGGGTTAATATGTTAGATTCAGCAAAAGTAAATTTCCATCTAACATATTTCCATCTAGAAAATCAGCAAAACATGACTTTTGACCAGGGGTATGCATACAGCTGTATAATAATACTGTGCAAAAGGCAGAAACCACTCATTTACTGTTAATCTGATTTAGTTATATACAAGTTTTTCATAACATATTTCTGAGGAGATTATAGATATATATGATTTACACAAAGAAGGAGAACATCAGAAAAAAAAGTTTTAAAAAACCCTAAAACTGCAGTTCAGAAAGTGATTAGAGCTACAGATGGGACTCATAACAACCATGCAAGACATGGTAGACCACCAAGACTGCCCCCACCAGATAAACAGCACTTAAAGCTTTCAACTTTGAGAGAGAGAGGAGATAATCATGCTCCATTCTTGCTCCAGATCTAAAAGCATCCACAGGTGTTTCTGACCATCCTTCCACTGTGAGAAGATAACTCAATGCTATGGGCTTGAAAGGATGTGTAGCTGTCAAAAAGCTCCTCACTGAGAAAAGGAAATAAGCACATTAGATATAGGATTTGCTGGTGTTCTCAGAACAATGGACTGAACATCCCAGTATCCAGACCTCAACATCATTGTATGTGTTTGAGGTTATTTGGATCGTGAGGAGCAAAAACTTCTAAGACTGAGCTTTGGATGAATATTCCTGCAGATTTCTTTAAAAAACTGAAAGTGAGTCTCATGAAAAGAATGAAAGCTGTGATTAAGAAAAAAAGATATTATATATAATGATTAAGATACTTACAGCATGAACGGAAATATGTCCCTTATACATTATATACATATGTAAGTACTAAGATTGACTTCAATGGGGATCACTGGTACTGGCCATCTGATACTGGTAGGGAAAATGTAGTAATGTAGTAATAATGTAGTAATAAGATGTAGTAATAAGTCCCATATGAATTACATATACAGTATTTTATGATAATATGTTCCACACACTTTACAACACTGCTGCATAGAGCAGACACACACCTGCAAGCACACACACGCATATACACCCAGTCTTATCATGAATGCATTCTCGCTTCTTTCACAAACACACAAGTGTCCCGCTCTGTCTCGCTCACAAACACACGCGCACACGGGCCTGGTCTGACAGCAATCACAAATGAAGCGTTAAATTAAGAAACAGATAGCGCTGTTCCCTAGAGAGAGGGGGGTCCCTACACAAAGGGAGAACCCGGCTGAGACCACACCATCATTAGCCTCAGAGACACCCTCCGCCTCTCCACTTCAACTACCAATTAAAGGTTAGCCTCTCTCTCTCTCTCTCTCTCTCTCTCTCTCTCTTTTTCCCCGCCTTTCTGTCCTACTGTCTGTCTATCTGCCTTTCAAAGGGGGCTAAACCAAACCACTCCCAAAATATCAACAATGCCCCCTTGTGCTTTCTCGCTACATTCTTAAGAAGAAAGGTCGTAAAAGGGGTTCTTCAGAGTGAGTCAAACATGTTTTGATTCTATAAAAAGCATTTTAAAGGTTCTTCAGAAAGTCATTCTTAAAATTGAGATGTGAGTATTGGAATTGACTATATGCACACTCTCTTCCGCATTCCGAGTCAGCCAGCTTCATCACTTCCTGTCTTGCTAGTAAACAGCGCAGCTATGGCGTTTTTCACTCGCTCGCTTCAGGATTTGCCCAGGATTACGGTCAACGACGTCACTCGTATTATTCAGACATCGTGTCAGACGTCAGCAATGTTCTGTCGAGGCGTCCTACCTTATCGAAATGTCCTACCGTAGCGCGTATTTATAGATATATCTGTCGAACCGTGCTACCGTGTCGGATTGTCCTACCATGGCCCGCATTTACAGTGAGTGGCAGTAAATCAAAAGGAAAAAAAAATTACTAGAAAAATGGCATTACCATAAATTACTTTATAGGTAGGGTGATTTTATAGACTAGATCACCTTATCAGAAAACGCTTCCATATTGCTAATTGCATATTGCTATTAATATTGCTCTGGCATGCATATGTTATATTAGAGTTATACAGATGAACAATAAAAATATACTTAAGATTAGAGAAATCACTCCGTTACCAAACCATTACTAATTATAAACTTTTTTAGTTTGTAGAACTAGTTAGTTAGGCAGAACACGTTTGTAGTTACATGTAACGTGCTCTCTCATTAATGCTGGACCAAACAAAAACATGCAGATGGCTTTATATAACATATTTAAACAAAGCAATTAACATTAAAACCACAATGAAAAGTTATAAAGACCAAGTTACCTGACTACACTGAAGAAACGTCCAACACAAGGTAGGATGAGTTTATGGGCGTGACAGTATCTTGACGTAATATTGATCTGCGCATGCGCAGTAAGCTTCGGTAGGACAGTTCGATGGGTAGGATGCATTGTTAGAACACCCCGGCTACACACGCGGGTATGTGGAGTGACTGTGAAGTTCTCCCTCCGGATAGCAACAATCCATTTATGCCGGTTTTCCGCATCGGAGGGAAACGTATGAAAACTAAGTACTTTGTTGTACTTACTGGAGGCCTGACATAAAGGTACACAACAATGTTCAGCTGTAGCGCTGTCAGTTCGCTGAAACTTAAACTTCTTTGCTTGAGACATTATCGCGATTTCCCTAAACTCAACACAGTAGTGTGGATAGCGGAAGTGGCAGAGCTGGCTGAGATTTTAGCGGAAATACGTCACCACCCCCGTGTGCATGTAGCCTATTGGAGCGTTGGAAGTATTGAAAGAACCACTTCCAATACTTCCAATCTCCATAGTCATTAATTGGACGTCCAGGCTAAGAGCTATCTGGGAACCTTCCATATGGCGTACTGACAGTGTCTGGCTTACTGTACACTATTAAAAACAAAAGTGCAAAGGGTTCTCCGCACAGTGCCTTTGAAGACCTAGGTTTGTTTCCCTAAAAAATGATGGTTCTATAATTGTAAATAAGATTTTTGAAAGATTCTAATGTAAAAGATTCCATACAACTTAATGTAACATTTAAGCCAAGAGCCATTTATGAACCTTCAGTATGACACTGTGAAAGTGTCTGACTTGCTGTGTACTGTTAAAAGTAAAAGTGCTAAAAGCTTCTTTATATAATGTTTTAGAAAAAAACATATTTGACTCTCTTAAACAGCTTTCAGTACATGTTTCTATAATGAACCAGTTTTGTAAATGAGATCTGTCAGTGTGGAGAACCTTTCAATGAATGTTTCAAGAATGTAGATGGTTGCATGCCAGTTAACAGAAATTCCAAGCCAAGAACTACTTGGGAACCTTCCATACGACACAGTGAAAGTGTCTGACTTGCTGTACACTCTTTAAAAGCGGTGCCAAGGGTTCTTGGCACAATGCTTGTTTGTTGAAAAAAAAAAACCTTTCAATGGATGGTTCTATAATTAGCCATTATTATAAATGTAATATAGATGTGTGGGTGTGAGGAACCCTTTAAAAGTTTACCCCCGTATAATGTTAAAGGTGTTAAGCGTCGATGCCAAGAACTGTTTGGGAACTTTCCATATGACACAGTGAAGATGTCTGGCTTACTGTGCTGTCTTAAAATAAGGTGTCTTGGCGCAATGCCTTTGAAGACCCAGGTTTCCCTCAACAGACTTTCACCGACTGGTTATATAATGAACCAGTTTTATTAATCAGATGTGTGAATATAACAAACCTTTCAAAAACATTTTTAGAATCACTATATAATACAAATGGTTCCATACCAGTAACTGGAAAGCCCAAGAACTATTTGAGAACCTTTCACATGACACAGTGAAAATGTCTGGCTTTCTGAACTCTCTTATACAAGAACATTTGTTTTCCTAAAAGCTTTCAATGGATCATACCAATAATTTTATCATTATTGTAAACAAGGTATGTGAGTGTAAAGAACCTTCCTGAAAGTCAAAAGAACCTCCACAAAATGTAAAGGACTGCTATCAAGTTATGGTTACTCTAAGAACGGTACAAGCACCTGTACAGAACCTTTCAGGAACCTTCTATATGACACTGACTTGCTATACAGTCTTAACAATGGAGATGCCAAAATACCTCTTCATGCAATGTCACAGAAGGACCATATTTGATTCTCTATAACACCTTTCAATTAATGTTTGATAATAAACCAGTTTTGTAAATGTGATGTGTACATGTGATCAAAGAGTGTTTAAAAGGTCTCCATATTATATAAAGGGATCCATACAAGTCCAAGCCAAGAACTTTTGGGAATTACTTGCTCTGAATTTTAACAAAGGTGCCAAGAGTTCTTTGCACAATGTCTTTGAAGACCCAAGTTTGTTTCCCTAAAATATGGATGGTTCTATAATCGTAAATGATGAGACATGTGAGTTTAAAGAACCTTTTGAACTATCTGGGAACCTACCATATGGCATACTGACACTGTTAAGGTGCAACTGGTTCTCTGTACAGTGCCTAGGTCTGTTTCCCTAAAAACTGATGGTTCTATAATTGTAAATGAGACATTTGATTGCAAAGAACCTTTTGAAAGGTTCTGATGTAAAAGATTCCATACAACCTTTTGTAACATCTAAGCCAAGAACCATTCACAAACCATCAGTACGACACAATGAAAGTGTCTGGCCCAGGTTTGCTTCCCTGGAAAATTGTTCAATGACAGGTTCTATTATGAACCATTTTTGTAAACCTTTCAATACCGGTAAATGGGATTCTCAAGAACTATTTGGGAGCCTTCCATATGACACAGTGAAAACGTCTGGCTTGCTGTACTCTTAAAAATGACAGTGGCATACAAGAACAACATTTGTTCTTCTAAAGCTTCCAATAGATCATACCAGTCATTAACCATTATAAATGTAAATGTGAATTGTAAGTGTGAAGAACATTTTGAAAGTTAACAGAACTTCCACAAAATGTAAAGGTTCAATAGCAGTTTATGACTATTCCAAGAACTGTACAAGCAAATAATCCTCTGGGAATCTTCCTTGTGTAAGTATTTGGCTTGCTCTACACAAGAAGCCAGAAAGTGTTCTTTGTGCAAAGAGCCATGTTTGGTTCTTTAAAAAGCTTTCAGCATATAGAAACTTTCTGAAGTTTAAAGAACCTCCACATAGTGTAAAGGTTTTAGGAAGAACTCCTACTAGGTAGAACTCAAACTAGGTAGAACCTTTATATTTGTTTATACAATGTACTTTTCATTCTAAATTTGTTCATCAGTGTGGAAACTTCATCAAACTAGAAACCTTACTTTTAAAGTCACTATTTAAATGTGAATTTCCACGTACAGTCATTTTAAGCTCAAATCTGTGCTTGAGAATGTTTTATAAGTGAGGCCTGTGGTTCTTCAGGGAACTATAAGTGTTCTTTCCATGTAATCAGTTAAAGAACTCTTTGTTCTGCATGTTTTAAGGGTGTACAATCAGTCTCCATAAACTAATGCACTTACATTAATTCTTCTTGCTCTTCACTATTTCTCTGTTGCCGTGATGGTTTTGTGTACATACATAGATGCTGAATACTGACACTGCATGTCATCTGGGTTTTTGAGTGATTAAAAGTGGTGGTCCGAAAATCAGAAGTGACAGCAAGGTTTTGGTCAGATCAGAGCCTTCTCCGAATCATTTTGCATGCGTCTGAAGACAGCTAAATGATGAGGGGTACAGTCAAATTAATCTCCTGGGTTGCAGACATTGACAGCTCTGCGGTATAAAAAAGGCTCTAATCCAGTGAGGATTATCAGTTGTGTGTGTTAAAAAGGGAAAGGAAAATAAGGAGGAGTATATGTGTGTGTGTGTTTGACATGGGCAAGTGAAGAGGGTGTGTAAGGGCAAAGGGATATGCCTGGCTAAAATGAACCCTTGACAATCCAGCAGAGTATCCATCTTAGCAGTTCACTGTCCATGGTGCCGATCAGTCCATTTGCCTCATGGCTCTGATTTTGGCTCATCCTCCAATTTCATCCCAGTCACTGATCTCACGTCAGCGTGAAAAGGGCAACTTTTACTCAAAAGCCTTATAAGTAGCTGGGGGGAGGGCAGCTCAATGTCTGTCACACCAACATCCCCCATCCCAATCTTTTCCTTTACAGATTCATGTCTGTGAAGGTGGTGCTTATGTTGCACCAAAAAAAAAAAAAAAACCTCAGATTCAGTGCTGCCGTCCTGCCCTGGGATTGTACTATTGCATAGCTGCTTGGAAAAACAAATAGCCAAGCAATTTCAATGTAGGCACACCCCCATTAACCCCTTTTTAATTTACTTATTAATCTAAAAGGAGTAAACAGAAACATTCTCCTCACATATACAATATCCGGCCAAAAGTGTGCGTATGCTGCTTCTAATTCTTGACTTCAAGTGTTACAGCCACATCCGTTGTTAACAGGAATATAAAATCGAGTACGATGTAATCTCCATAGACAAACATCTGCTGTAGGATGCTGTAGGCTGGGTCACAGTGAGATTAAACCCGGAACTGTCACAGGACGCCATCTTTGCCATTTTTGCCACGGCCAACTGTAAGTGCTATTACTGTGAAATGGAAGTATTTAGCCGCTACAGCAGGTCAGCCATGAAGCGACAGATCACTCCAACTCACTGAGCACAGCCTGCTAAAAAAATGTCAGGACTTCCATAAAATAGGATCCATGATTGACAAATTGCATATGAGCCTAAGATCAGTATGTGTACTACCAAATGTCGGCTGGACTGGTAAAGCATGGTAAAGCTAGATTTAGTGGAAACATCCTCTCTGAAGAAATGAATCATGCCTCTGGGTTTGGCAGATGCCGGGAAAACGTTACCTACATGGTAATGCATAGAGCCAAAAGGAAAGCCTGGTGGAGAAGGGAAGATGGTCTGGGGCTGTTTTTCAGGGTTGGGGCTCGGACCCTTAGTTCCAGTGAAGGGTAATGTTTGAGATATTTTAGATAATTGCATGCTTCCAACTTTATGGCAACAAGAACATCCTTTCCCATTCCAGCATGACTGTGCCCCTATGCGCAAAGCATGGTTCATAAAGACATGCCTTGACAACTTTGGTGTAGAGGAGCTCCAGTGGCTTGCACACAGCGCTGACCTCAACCCCACTGAACACCTTTGAGATTAATTAGAACACTGATTGCAAGCCAGACTTTTTCGTCCAACATCAGTGTCTGAGCTCACAATTGCTCTTTTGACTGAATGGGCACATATTTCCACCAACACACAGCACATCCTTGAGTGGAGAGCGTAGGGTGTTGTAGCTGTACTGGGTGAGTCAACTCCATAATAATGCCTATGGTTTTGGAATAGAACGTCCAACAAGCTTATTTGGGGGGTCCATATAATATATGTTATTTACCATTGTACGTGCCATTTGCAATATTGTGAAACATGAAATTTCTAGTGTTTTGCTGTATTTCACTTCAGAAAGTATATGATTGTACAGGTTGCTGGCATTTGCTAACTGATGCTAAGTTTTACTATGTGATGTAATGTCACATATCATTAACATTTAACTTCTTTTTAAATAGCTGATTCAGCAGACTCTTTATCATTGATTTTAACAGGATTTCTTCTGACTAGTTTGTAAATTGCGCACGTAGCTAACAGGCTAACAGGTTACAATAACATTCAGAAACAGGCTTTATGTTTTGTCTGTTTATGGTCTGTGTTTACTGTTATATTTTAACTAGAGGAAAAAACCTGCACTTTTTACCAGGTTAATTTTTAAAAGAGGATTTATATATGAGCACACTTAGGGATTTGTATAGTTTAACCACCTCTAATAGGCTACGCACATGAAAAAGTTTAGCTTGTCAAGAAATCTTTCAGCCAGTTTGAGGTCATGTAAAATATTAGATAGAAAATTGTTTACTTCACATAATTCTTTTTCCTTGTAAAATCTGTAAAAGTGACCTAGTAATGTGTGAGAGATGTACACATATCGTAGTTTAAAGGGGTAAGTACACTGTTTACCTCTACACACTTTTGATTATGTACATGTTTATGCCTGCCATTTCCTAACAGGAAACTGCATGACAGTCACATTAGTGAAGCTACATTTTATAGCATAGCAAGTATTGTCCTAATCAGCCATGGTGGATGATGAATCTGTTGGCTGGAGAGAAAGATGATGTGGATACTGTGGTGACTCAGGGACGAGGACGGGGACACAAACAGAGTAAGATTAATGCTCTGTCTCTGAAACCTTCCCCTCACCATCTCCTGCCTGCCAAACTAACTCTCTCTCTGTGTTTCTGTATCACTGTGTCATTGTCCATTCCGCTTTGCTCTGCTATGTATCAAAGACTGACACAATCAGTTATTGGAAAAAAAGCAGTGGAGCTAAGACCAAGTGTTTAGATCATTTTAATAGTTTTAACAGTAAAGAAAATCTACCATGATACCACTGTTGTAATAATATATATATATATATATATATATATATACACTCATCATCAAAAGAATAGTTACAGAAATAGTTGCACCCAGAAGGAATCAACCAACAGCAATGAACCTTGCTGGGTAGGTTTGACACTGTGGGACATGTGGATGATTCAAGTTTCACACTCGGCCGTGGCCGTAAGCAAGGACAGGCCTTAGCGCTGTACCTGACTGACCCAACAGCCATGATTGCAGACATTCTACGAGCAGTGATACCATCCATGAGTCATCCTGTTAGTGCCAGCTCCATTGCCAGACGGCTGCACAACGGACTACATGCATGCAGACCATCACATGTCTAGAACGCCTGGTGTCACTCCACCTTGACCCCTGTTACAAAATCTGCAGAAACTGTGTGAGAATATTCAAGCTGCATGGGATGGATTATCACAGGACACCATTAGGAACCTCTACAACTCCATGCCGAGACGTCTGGCATGTTGTGTGTGCAATAATGGGGGCCCTACACTACACTGAGAGACACTATTTCTGTATGTGTAGCTCAATAAATATTGCCTATATCAGTCTAAATTTATCATCATTTATTGTTCCTGGTAACCTTTATCTTCCTTCCCAATAGCACTGCAATCCTTCTGGGTGCAACTATGATGATTGTTTTGATGATGAGTGTGTATATGTATAAACTACAAAGAGCATGGGATTAAAAACTGTTCCCATCAGATAAACAGTACTTTAATGTTTGAGAGAGGAGAAAATCAAGCTCCACTGTAACTTCAAATCTGAAAATACCCACAGGTGTTTCTGTCCATCCTTCTACTTTGAGAAGACAACTCGGTGCTATATGCCTAAAAATGATGTGTAGCTGACAAGAAGCCCTTGATCTGGGCCTACACTACATGATTTAACTCAGATTTGCCCTTTCTGACAAATTTTCATAATCATAAGTGGTTTTCCAGATGGGGACCTCGATCTCAGAAGCTCAGAAGTGATTGAGGGCGCGAATGATCTGTCAGCGTGAGATGAGAAACGAGTCAATCTTTGGCCTTCAGATAGAGCTCTGAAGTGATTGGGGGCCGTATGATGTTTTTTTTTAACATATTTAATTTTTACAACTCATGAGATGGTCAGTAATGTAATTCAGTGTATATATATATATATATATATATATGTGAGAGAACAAGGTGGACAAGAGCAGCTTGTTGAGTTCAGAGTAAACAATCACACTCTACATTTTCAGATCAGCAGCCAATTTACTGTGATATCTGCATTTCAACCCCATATTCATCACCAGTTTGCATGTTCATTACACATCTTATGCGTACATCAACGGATCAAATGGGACTGGTCCAGTTTAGCCTTGTTAGGATCATGGGATAACTGTGGAGATCTGGAATTTTGAGTGCTTTTTATAGCTGAAACCCACTATGGGTGTTGCAACTTCTTTTTGGCCCTTTTTTTCCTAAAAATAAGGACACAGAAAAGAAGAGCATTTGCGAATCAAATCAAACAACTGCTGGAGTTCTCAGAAGAATGGACTGACCACCCCAGAGTCCAGACCTCAACACCTCTGAATATGTTTGGGGTTATTTGGATCGTGAGAAGCAGAAAATGCAACTTCTTTCAGCTTCTTCTTGAAAAATATCCCTGCAGAACACACTACTGAACACACTATATATGCAACAGTATGTGAAAAATTAGGACGCCAATTGCTGATAGTGGTGCAGTGTGTTTATTTAATATACTTCTCATTATTATGCTTGTTGGTGAATAACTTGCTCATATTTGCCAGAATCTGTTTAGAGGCTGTAATTAGCAGTAAATGCAATTGGTCATACTGAGCTACACCTGTGAGACTGGGAGCAGGAGACTGCATCTAACCAAACAGGGCAATCTGGTATATCATCTCTACAGCGACACTGGCCAGTGGGTGTGTGTGTGTGTGAGCGCAATGGCTGCTTGAGTTCCCTTAGAGGCATGGGACCCTGGACATCTGTACACTTCTGCCATGCGTGGTCAGCCTAGCATTTCTAATCCACCACCCCCACCAACCCCCTCCTGCCGCTTCCCCATACCGTCATACTCTCCCCTCCAGTGACCTCCTTTCTATCTCGCTCCCCCACTCCTCCTCGACCTCCTCTCTTCATTTTTTTTAGCAGGTTGTTTGATATACAAACTGAAAGTATGTTGGCATGAAATACATTTCCTGAGTTTTTTCAGTTCTACATAAATCATTTCACTGAAAGAAATTCATTTATTTTGGCAACGAGAAGCTTTCATTCCATGAAAGATAAGCAAATTCAAGCGCAATGTTCCTGTTTTGTTTTATCAACAACTGATCAGAAATGTGGTCCTGCACTTCTAGTGTTGCAAGGTTGGACAAGTGTTACAAAACATAGCCAAAGTTACAACTGAGTGCATCATTGTTTTCATTCATTTGCACGGATGTTAAAGGTTACACTGTTAGCGTAGACAGGTTTAGTTATTGCTAGAAGAATGCAATGTAGCTGCATAGCACAAGGTTTAAAACCAGGGGACTACGCATTATGTAGCATCTCTAAACAAAATGCACTACAATTTAGATTTAATAACTTGTTCAACTTAGCAACAAGTGCTGCAAAATAATACTCCTGTGGATGGCGCTAGGCCTTGGCTTTGAGTCATAAACATCAAAACAGTTAGAAAACACGGTGCCACTTTATTTGCATTCAAGATTCAAGAGTGTATCGTCATATGAACAGAGAAACAAGCAGTTGCACTGTACACTGTAATGCTTACTCTGCACGACCTCCCCAACTGCAAGTTCTAACAATACCAATATAAATATGAAGTACTAAGTAAAGAAACACAAAAAGACGAAATAACATAGTAGTGGCATTTTACACTAATCCATCAGACGCTTGGCATTGTGCTTGGTGATGTATGACTTGTATACAGCTGATCATCCATGGAGATCTATCCCATAAAGCTCCCTGCACACGTTTGTTTGTGCTAACATTTATGCCACAGGAGGTGTGGAACTCTGCGGTTATTGAGTCAGCAGAGCGTTAAAGACTTAGCACTAAGCACTATGTGCCTCAGCACTCAGAAACTTTGCTCTGTAACTTTACATGGTCTGCCACTTTGTGGCTGAGTTGCTGTGGCTCCTAAACACTTCAGCTTTTCAATACTACCACTCACAGCTGATCATGGAATATCTAGGATGGAAGAAATTGATTTGTGGCTAAGAGAAAGATTCTTAAACTTCCACACCTTTGAAGCATGGATTTAGGAGACCACTGCACACTTCTCTTCAGTGCTGCCTGTCATGACTTGTCAGGCCATGTGCATTCATGTGTTATGGGGGAGTGGTTTTGGAAGTGTTTTTTTCAAAAACTAGCTTACAATTCCTGGTTTATTCTTAATAATCTGCACCAGCTTTAAACAAGTTTCCATTCTTTCATTTCAGTAAAGAACCCTGGCATAGAGCTGCCACTATTTGCAGTCAGTGACATATCTGGATCTTCTAGAGGCTGAAAATGATGTTTTCACTCACAACATTGGTCGCACTTATTGAAAACCATCGCATGATTGGTTAATTCCACCTTCATTATGTTGGTTGTTAGCAGTAAGCAAGGCATTCTGTCCAGCTCCTGAAGTCCTCCAGGGGAATCTGGAGTGGATGATTTTATACTGGTCATTTTTTATGATGTTTTTTCCAACCACGATGTAAAAGCAAATGAGAGTAATATTACAATTCTTGCTTATAACACATGTGAGAATGCTACTAAATAAAAGAATTTAGTAACCTGAGATGGTTTTAAAAGGCCCTAAGGGTTGCTTGTTGATAGTGACGTTTCTCTATTTGGTTAAAAGGAAATGTGCAACATAATTAAAATTTGTTTCCATCCATTTTTTTTATCTCCTTCACTCTACCAAAACCAAAACCAATGAGATATGAATATATCTGTGGAGATCAAAGCTACTTGCAGCAAATCCGAATCATGTTCAAATGACAGCATCCTCATGATCCGGCTGCATATTTTCTGCAACTGCGACTGCAACTGCCCTCTTCTGGAGTTCACCCTCAAGCCCCTTTTCCGGAGATGATGTTACTGTTACTAAAATAAAGCGTGACGCTTAATCCGTTTAGTTGTTCATAAAGTGTTTTTTCTCTCTCTCGTGCTATTTTTCAAGAGCACGGCCAAGTACAGAAGCAAAAAAGCCAAGGGTCCCCTTGTCTCTGAGTGCCGGTTTGGGCTGATTGAAGCTGGAACCCCCCGCTGTGCTTTCACACGAAGCCGCCACGCTACCTCTGGAAATAAATAAAAAACACTGGTAATCTCAGTAGGCCCCTTCTCAACACTGCTGCCTGAAAGTGTGCGCAGAAAACACTGGCAGGGCGGAGAGGAGGAAAGTTTTCCTCAGATCTAATCTGCCTGTAGCTTACTCCCTCTCTCTCTCTCTCTTTCTCTCCCTCTCTCTCTCTGGCGATGTGTTCCACTTCCCTTTGTTTTGGTGAGTGTGCTCAGCTGTTGGACGAGGAGGCTGTCGTGCGTGAAAAAAGCAAAGGGGAGGAAAAAGAAGCCCGGGCTGGAGAGCATGATTAACTTAATTAACGGCAGCCCTGTCTCACATGTCAGAGGAGAGTAAAAAGGCTACAGTTGCTGCTACAGTATAAGGACGGAGGAATGAATGAAGTAAAGTAGAGGCAGAGAGGTACAATTAGCAAAAGGCCCCACCAGCTGTGAGGAAGCCTTCTGCTTATCTCCTCCTGTCCTTTCGCTCCACTTTCATGAATTTGCACCCTCTTTGTTGCTCTTTACTATTCCAAGTGTAACCTAAATACTCAACCCTCCGTGCAACATGCATTCAATATAATGCACGTTCATATATGTTAAGTGACCCACATGTCCCGCATTTTTGCCTTTTGAAATAGCATCTAGTGCAGGGGTGGTGAACGACAGTCCTCCAGTGCTGGCATTCAGCCCGGTTTGATGATTTTCCTAAATAACTGCTGAGACGAATCAGATGTGTTTGAATAGGAACTGTACTGGATTCTGAGCCACTAGGTCAGTTATGCACCCATATATTTGGCCATTCCCTTAATAAGACTTCAGAAACAATAATTTAAACCCTGAAGAAAAACAGAGATAATTAATTAATTAATCAATTGATTAATTAAGTCATGGCCAAACACTGTGGCCAAAGGTATTTGCCCTAATTATAGAGTTCAAGTGTTTCAGCTACACCCTTTGCTAACAGGTGTATAAAATCAAGCACATAGACATGCAATCGGCATAGGAAAACATCTGGAGAAGAATGGACTGTGCAAAACACCTCAGTGATGTGAAAGTGCAGTCATAGGATGCCACCTTTTGCCTGAAGTCAGTTTGTGAAGTTTCTACCCTGCTTGATCTGTCCCAATCAACTTTGAGAGTAGGGCAACCAAGTGCTAAACCACGTAGCCTGTAAAAATCACCCACCCTCTGTTGCATTACTCACTACATAGTTCCAAGCTGCCTCTGGAGGTGACATCATCACAAGACCTACATATTAGGAGTTTCATGAAATTCCATTGCTAAGGTTTCCATGACTAAGCATCTGCGCACACGCTGCTGCAGCATCGGCTGGAGTAGTGTAAAGCGTGATGCCACTGGACTCTGGTGCAATGGAAATGTATTCTCTGGAATTCTGAATCACAATACACCATCAGGCAGTCTGGTGGATGAATCTGAGTTTGGCATATATCAGGAGAATGCTACCTACTGAAATGCATAGTGTACATTTTGTTGGATGGGATGAAAGTCTAGGGCTTGGACTCAGCCCCTTACTTCCAGTGAAGGGTAATGGTGATATTTTTGGACCATTATGATCACACAATGTATAGGTGGTCATTTCAAAGGATGCAAAAAAGTAGAACAAAAAAGTAAGCCACCAATATGGACAAGAATCAGCATATAGTAATCATTTCTCAGAGGCTGTGCCCACACGAACACTGTCTAATTTCTGTTTTGTATTTTTGTCCAGTGGATGCTGATTGGCTACCTAGTGGTGTAGCCAGAATTGTATTTTAGGCAGGCTCTGGTTAAAGATAGGGGGCAACTAGCAAGCATAGACATCAGAGACATATCTATAGTGAGGATGATAACCATTATCTTCTCTACTTCATTATAGCTAAATCTTCATATAATTAACCATTTTTTATTTCTTAAATGTTACATACAACATTGGTTACCTTAAAGAAAATTCTAGCAATACATTTGTAAACAGTTATTCAATTTTCTTCAATTTTCAGTTATTCAGTTTTCTTGAAGAATTTAGTTGCTATTTGTAGCTTGTTTTATGCTGCATTTTGTTTCTTTATGATGCATTTTGTTACACCTACAGGATGTTTTTGTTACATACAGTATTTAACTATATCAAACCCAATGGTTTGTGGTTGGTTGTTTGACATGTCAGTCAAATGCAAAGACTTTTCCTGACAAAGTAGGCGGTTCTTCACAAAATATTGTGAAACTCCAGTAGAGACTTGCCATTACAAGGACTAAAACTTGTGCTTGACCTTTTGCCCAAGTACATCTGTATTTACAGAATTTCAGGAAAATATAAGGGAATGACTCATACAGTCAGTTCTGAGAACCACTGGAAAAGGTTTACTTCACTCCAGATACTGCCTAATTATGTAGTGACTAGCAGCCAACTACAGCCTTGATGTGTAATACGATATTTACAGATGTACTAGAAAATGCTTAATTCAGTCTAGTTACTACTCAGTAATGAAGTAGTACAGTGCCACTTAAATAGCTTGACAATTAGTTACCAGCTATTGTACAGCTTAATTACTAACCACTGCCTTGTTAAAGATTAATATAATATCCCTCTATATTATAGTGTTACCTGAAAATACCTATTTTCTGTCTATTCAGATCTATTTTCTGTCAATGCATCCATCTATCTGCCATGCCACATCCCCAAAAACAGCTTAAGATGCCTGCCCACTTTTGATATAAACTATTCAGAAAATGTTTTCCATTGCTGTATCTGAGATTGCAAGGGCGAGTAAGCTTTATTAGGGCTTTTCCAGGAGACAGGTTCATAACGCTGGCAGACAGAACAATCACAGGCCGATCCATACTCATAAACTCAGAAACAAGAATAGAGAACCACTGAAATAGCATACCTGGCAAGTAAGGGCACACGGGAACAGAAATACAGCTTAGCCGAACTACACAAAGAAACCGGACTGTCAGCACCACTCACAACTTTGGACACATCTAAATGTCTGCTGGAGATAAAGGCCTTGTTCACACACATCCAGATATCTTAAAGACTAAAAGAATAAATATAAAATATTCAGACCAGTTTTTAACAGTCTCTCTATCTACAGTCGAACAGAAAAACAACTCGCAAACTGGCCCAGTAGAAGGTGATAATAACCGATCAAATTGTGTCAAATCCCCCAAAAGTAATACGTTAAGCAAGTGCATTGCACAAAATATCAAGTGCAAAACTGAATGTAAAGTATGTTAATAAACACTGTATGCTTCGACTTGCAGGTAGTCAGACCTCTGTAATTCAATATTTAACACAGAAACTCAGAAGTCTGACTTTTGTCAGCTTAAAGAGCCCATATAAAAAAAACCCATCATTTTTTGTGAATAAAATTGTTAAAATTGTTAAAAATGTTAGAGTTTCAAAACGTACCGGTCCATATAGTCTGTATTTGTAAACTAAGCTGCAAAAACAGCTTGTTTGAAACAGTAGTTTTTGTGATGTCAGCGGTTCATTTACCCATAGCCTATGTACTTATTGCACTGCAGTTTAGCAACACCCATTAACACCGAAACTATAAGGAGTATTTTAACCTGGACATACACCAGTCTTAAAGGCATAGTAACAAAAATGGCCTGCTCTGTTTAATAAAAAAAAGGTTAAAATTGTCATAGAAAAATTAATGTTAACATTATGCAGAGGAAAAACTAAAAGTCAAAAAGAATGTAGCTTAGCTCTTTATTTTAAGACACGGGAAGTAATTAGTATTTAATAGGTATATGTGTCGTACCTGCAGTAATATTTGGTGCGTAATGTGTACGTTCAGCATGTAAGCACAGAGTAACTAATGTGTACTGCTGTACATACCTGGCAAGTACCATGTATTTGCAAAGTACATACCAGAAAAGTACTTTCAAATACAATATATTTACCCATTAAATACTAGACTACTGTTCCATGAGACCTTTAACAGTGAAAGAAAGCTTGCCATGGTGTTTAGTTACACAGCTACAATATTGTCTCTGAAACCTCCACACAATCCTGATCAGAAATAAGCTTTTCTGAGATTTTCTAGCTTGACATTTTGAATTAAGGACTTTTACCAAAAGTGATTTTGGTTAATGATCACAAAGTCCCATATCTATAAAACCATTGTTTGAATCAAAGTGGCAACCCATTAAAAAGCAGTGCAGTACATTGTGACACTTCCACACTACAGAAAAAACAAGGCCCCATTCAATTATAAACATGTTTCAAAACACAAACTATCAAGCATATGGAAACAACCTAGTCGCCAGTCATAGTTCTGGATACGTAAACAAAAACAGCCACATTAATGGTGTGATGCAGTGTTTTCAAAAAGCTGCATTTGCCCATCCACAACTGTAAGTCATTGGTTTTTGTCTTAAAGACTGGTTAAAAGCTGCATTTCAATACATACATCATCCCCAACATGCCTGTATTAATCAACACAGTCTTTCATTATATCTTCCTTTTGGCACTAATTGAGTTGACACAATATACACTCACCAAGTACTTAGGAACACCTGCACACCTACTCATTCATGCAGTTATCTAATCAGCCAAACGTGTGGCAGCAGTGCAGTGCATAAAATCATGCAGATGTGGGCAGCTTGTTCACATCAACAATCAGAATGGGGGAAATGTGATCTCAGTGATTTTAACTGTGGTATGATTGCTGCTGCCAGATGGTCTGGTTTGAGTATTTCTCTAACTGCTGATCTCCCGGGATGTTCACACACAACAGTCTTTTCAGTGCATGGAGACGCCTTGTTGAAGAGAAGGTCAGTGGAAAATGGCCAGACTGTTCAAATTGACTGTAAGACTAGTTTAACTAATATAACCACTCTGTACAAGTGGAGAAACGAAAAAGCATCTCAACATGCACAGCATGTTAACCCTTAAGGTGGATGGGCTACAACAGCAGAAGACCACATCAGGTTTCACTTCTGTTAGCCATGAACAGAAAACTGAGACATGCAGTTGGCACAGGCACATTAAAACTGGAAAGTAGCCTGGTCTGATAAATCTCAATTTCTGTAAAAGCACACAGGTGGCAGGGTCAGAGTTTTGCACCAACAAATCCATGGACCCAACTTGCCTTGTGTCACTGGTCCAGGCTAGAGAAGGTAGTGTAATGGTGATGAGATACCACACTTTGGGCCCGTTAATACTAATCAATCATCACTTGAATGCTGTAGCCTGTTGTGTACTGATGCTGACCACGTGGATCCCTTCATGGCCACAATTTGTCATCTTCTAATGGCTACTTGCAGCATCATAATGCATGTGAGAAAGCAAAAATCGTCTCAAACTGATTTCATGAACATGACAATGAGTTCAGTGTTTCTCAGTGGCCTTTCCAGTCCAACAGAACATGTCTGGGTGTGGTAGAACATGAGATTCGCAGAAAGGAAGTGCACCTTTATATATGCAGGATGGTCAACATGGACCAGATCTCAAAGGAACATTTCCAACATCTTGTAGAATTCATCCCCATACACCTACCTAGGAATTGAGGAGGTTTACAGGGAAAAGGAGACTCCCAGTATTAGTATAGTGTCCCTAATAAAGTGCCTGATCCGTGTATACTATTCATGTGGAACTTACGTACATATTTGAACCTAGTACATTCAATGCTTTCATTATTTAATGTCTGTTTACATGTCAGTATGTGTAAAGTTATGGAAGAGAGCAATTCTGTGCTTGTGGGTGGCAAACGGCTGACATTTGCCTTATATGCGTCAAAGATAGGTCAACCGAGTTAATTAAACCTATCACTATGGGTAATATGCACTGCTACGCAAATATTGAACTTAAAAAAGACCTGCAAAGCGAGGGCGATTTGCTGAAGTCCTTATCTGTTAAATATGTATTAGATATTAATTGGGATTCGTTGCCACTTAATGGAGCTTTAATTAACTAGAAATAGCCCCATTCCTATATGTGATTAAACGCTGTTGAACCACTTAATCGCCATGGTCCTTAAATTGTTATTTTGCTGGGGCACATCTGAAACTAAGCCCTTCGGGAAAGGTGATGACAGGATCACAGGCATGCAGCTGGAAGTGTGTGTAAGGCATCAAAAGAGCAGGTCAAGCTGATTGTCCTTGTATTCCTGCTGGAATGTCAATTTGATGTATCCTTGCAGAGCGGTGAGGGGACCTAAGAACGTCCTTAGGTCACCGTCAATTGTCTCACTGTCCCAGGCCAGTAGACAGCCACTGAAGTCCTATTTAACCCTTATCAGTTATTACTGTTGTTCTGCTACACTATTGAAAAGTTATTACTATTAATTAATCAGTAATTACATAGTTAAATCATTACATAGTGACGCAATTAAATTTTCATTTAACTTACATTCTGGGCAAGTTCTACTCTGCACTTCTACTTTTTCCTGTTTGTTTCAAGGCAGCAGAAATGTTAAGTTTTTGTTTACTCAAAACAATACTATACACAAAAGAACAACAATTTACAATCATGACAAATCATTATTATGGCATTGCAACACATGAATAAAACAGGCAACAGTGATGCCAAATAGTGGCTCACATTCATCTATAGTATAAGAACTCACGTACCTTACTTTGTTTTCTCCATTAGTCAGTATTAAACGTGTTAGATATATCACATATTCATATCATCAGATGTAACAGGTCACTGTTGCCAGTGTTATAACTGCTTTTTAAAAAGATTTTAGAGTGTCTATGACTCTAATTCATTATAATAATAATAATTAGTAATGAACTAATTTTAAACCATTCATAAAACTCTTATTAAATAGTCTTGTAAAACCAATGTTCTATGGATTGTATGGATTGAAATACAAATGTTGGCACTGATGATTTTTGCACATTGGCAATCTGTAGAACATGCCATCTTGGAAACCTTAAGTTCATTGAGGTGGATTACTGTTGTCTGATGTCTCTGCCATGGGTCTTTGTTGTTGATAAAAAGGTGAAAAATTAAAGAAAGAGATTAAAAAAAAAACATGTTCATGCCCATGGGTTTCATTGGACCAAGGGGTTGTTTGACTGTGAAAATACAGCAACATTAATTGTAATGCCATTTTATGTTGAGGTAACACCATCTATATGTGTTGACACTGCTGTATTTGCTTGAATGTACATTGGCCATTCAATACATTGGCCATTTACAGTCAAAAGGCTATCCTTGTATTTAATTATGAATTATTATTCACTATTTTTGCAGAATGCTTCTTGTCCTCTGCCAGTCTTAAGATCTGACAGATCCTCCAAATATGCATGCAGGGTTTCCTGTACTACAGTTAGCCACACAACCCCAAAACATAATAGATCCACTCCCATGCATAACAGTTGACACAGCGCTCTTTACCTTCTCTGCATACCTTTGGTGATTGTGGTCAAAGATTTCAAAGAGAGAGACTATTTTTACTTCATCAATCAATATCATAAGCCTCTGGCTTATGTCCCAACTCAAAAAGTTGTGACAGTATGTGAAGCAGTAATAAAAACAGAAATCACTGATTAGTATGTTCTCTTTGAACTGTAGTTGTAAACTGAAAACTGTACAAAAACACAACAGAACACAATATATCCATACCTGCTCTTAATGCAGTGGGGGCTGACGGTCATGGCCGTTTGTGGTGTTCTCCCTTGTCCTTTACTCACAGAGATGTTTCCAGATTCCCTGAATCCTTTGATGATGTTATGGACTGTAGAGGATAAAAATGCCTTATTGTAACCCTAGCTGAAAAATGTTTTTTTAAACTGTTGGATTTTTAGCTGATGCATTTTTGTTAAAGTGGCAAACCTGCCCACCCTTGCTCCTAGTCTTAAATTAGCTCTTCTCCAAGCAATGATAGAATAGTAGAGCAATGCATCACCGGTACTGTCAGTGAAACCTTCCTGTAGGTTCTTTTTGTCACATGGCGGTTTTGCTTTTCCTTTCTGGCCAGAATATGAGCAGATTTTTTACATGTTCCAGACCTTCTACAGCTTCTCATAACTGCCATTTCTTAAAGACATTTCAGACCATGGACATTGTGAGTTGGACATTGTGATTGTAGGCAACAATTAGCTTCAGTTTCACTTCCTCAGTGAACTGCTTGAGGGAGCCCATGGTTATTGGAAGTTTGCCCAAAGTTTTAAGTGCCTAAGAAATTCTAGAATTCAGCTAATAACTCCACACAGTTACTAGTTAACTGTATCAAATATAAAAAAACATTCATTACCATTACAGAATTATATTATTATTTTTAAATAAGCTCCATAAAGTAAGTTTTGTGTTTAAATGTAAATGAACCGATATAGGTGGAGGGTGGCACACTATGTATTTAGACACCTAGCTCAGTTTTTCTTTCATTTTCTCCTTGCTTTTATATGTATAGTGTTCAGGCCATGCACTTATATAAACCTGCTTATATAAACCTGCATCAGTACCGCCAAAGCAGAATCAAAGGCAGGGCCCCACATGTTGCAATGGGGGGTGGGGGTGTGTGTGTGCAATATACAGGATAGTGTACTGGATGTAATTAAATCCATTGCATAAGCTCCTCAATTATATGCACCCTGATGAGCATGCTTGGCTTTTCATGGTCACTCTAATACGCTCACTCACTTTGAAGAGAGACAAGAGAAAGCGCAATAATTACCGCCGTGCCATATGGTCAACACGGGGATTGGGCACAGAAATATTTACTCTCTCCTCCATGCTTTTAATTTTTTTTTCTTTCCTGGAGTTGAGATTATGTCTTTGTTTGTGTGTGCCAGCATGCACTGTCAGACCTTGTCAGTGCTTGCCGGTGCTGCGGACCACCATCCAGCACTGGGCTTTAATTAGCGTCTGTGCGGCAGTCATTACTGCAATTAGCGCGGCTGTGTGTGCCTGCCTGGGGTACCTGTGCACAACCGCACTCTTCCCACCAGGACCTCCCTGGGCCCAACAGCTGCTTTTCCTGCATGTTTATGTGTGTGTGCATGCGTGGCTGACTTTACTTAATTACCCTCTCCTTGTTAATTTATTTATTTTCCATCTCCACACTCTGAAGTTGATGGGCGCCTAAGAACGCAGAAAGTTTTCTTGCCCTTGTTTTTCTGTTTTTCTTTCTTCCAGTCAAAACAGCCGTTAAGTACGAGTTATTCAAAAGTAATCGTATTTTCAGCAGATATTTCTGGGGGGATTAGACATAAAAGATGATCCACTTGCATAAAGAAGGAGAAAGTTAAAGGAGTTTCCAAAACTGGACTAAAAATCTACAGAGACAAAAGGACTCTTAACGACCATGCAAGACCTGGTAGTCCACCAAAACCGTCCCCATCAGATAAACAGCACTTAAAGCTCTTCACCTAAAGCTTCATCTTTGAGAGGGGGAGGAGAAAATCAAGCTCCACTCTGGCTTCAGAACCTGAAAATATCCACAGGAAGTCCATCTTTCCACTGTGAGAAGACATGACCTCAGCGCTATGGGTCTGAAAGGATGTGTAGCTGTCAAAAAAAAAACCCTCATTGAGAAAAGCAAACAGACCCAAAAAACACCAAGACTGAACATTTTAGATATAAATGAATATGGACTGAGCCTAAATTTGAGATCTTTGGAAGTGACAGAGGGTTATGTAAGGACAGAAGGACAGAAGTATGTAAGTCAGTAAAGCAACAAAAGTCCGTGAACAACCTTAGGCTTGGTGGAGCAAGTTTGACGATGTATGGCAACTTCAAGAGTTTGCATTTGATTGCAGGCATTGTGAATGCCTTTTAGTGCATGCTAATGATATATTAGCAATACCTTCAGGTAAAGTGTTTGACTCTGCAGATATAAAATATGCATGACCTTTAGACATGCGTATCAAACAAAGAAGCTGTTTGTGTTCTAAGAACAATGTAGCCACAACAGATTCCAGACCTCAACTTGTAAGGCTGCAATCAGACAGCGGAGTGGATGCACCTGGTGGACGTTTCCTCCCTGTCTCCAGAAAACATATTAAGTGTTAGTTTCTTTAGTATACCTGTTTAATGATGTGGAGTTGAACTTCCCAGTCCCAAAGCTGCCCATAAAGATCCATTCTGCTCCTTTTCCTCTTTGCAAAAGTTGTCACAGGTGGATTCCTCATGGTTCAGATGCAGATTTTCTGCAGAAGTTGCTCCAGTGTCTGAACACAGCCTGAACTTTGGAGCTGTGGAAAAATATCCCGTCAGATTTCTCTGAAGTTTCCCAAATTGATGGAATCTATAATTAAAGAAAAAAGGAGATGGTCAGGATGTTACACCATTTTCCTGATGTTAAAACTGTTGTTTTGACTGGAACATGAATAACAGGAGATTAGCGTCTGGATTTACATTACTGTATATATCTAGAGCTGAGTTGTCTAGAGCTGTATCTTGAGCTGAGTTCTTTCCAGGCCACAGCTCCTTAGGGTGTAGTATACTTATCATTAAATGCTCCATCAATTAGGCCTCCATGAGTTGAATATGGAGTGTTGGATCTCTCTTCCCTGGAAGGAACCCACTTTGATAACCACTGTTATCTTGAAATTCCTCTTTCTTCAGCTTACTTCCATCTACAGGAGCAGGAATCCTATCACCAGAGACTTCTTTACTACATGTAGTCCATATAGTCAACGCATTGAAATGCTTTATTATGTTTTCTGGTTGTTGTTGTTGTTTTTTGTCTTGGCTCTGCAGTTTGTGCACAACAATCCCTGTAGTATTTTTTTAGTGAAGTTTTTTTCCTCCCCTTGCTGAGTCTGTTTCAGAAGATTATTGAGTTTACTATTTGGGTCACAGCTTGTTCCTCTCTTTCTCTCTCTCTCTCTCTCTCTCTCTCTCTCTCTTTCTCCTCCCTGTGTCTCCCTCCTGTGTCGATTCGTTCCTCCACAATGCAGCAGGAAATAGTTCTGGACAAGATGTAAATCTCAGTAGCCTCCTACAGGACCAGCAACTTCAGAACCCCATGCATCCCTCCCTTCATATCTGCCTCTCTTTCCCGCTCTCTCTCTGGATCTATCAGCACTGTCGTCTGACACTGGGAGATAATTAGTTAAACAATTAGGCAAACAATGAGCTTAATTGAGTAATCAGAGAGCAGGGCTAGACACGCAGGCTAAGATTACCGCTCTTTAGTGGGTTTGTTTGCAAAGCAGAGTAGCAGTTAATCCATGAGATTCCTCAGAGAGACGTGGGCTCTGCCCTCCGGATAGCAGAAACGATTCAGGAAAAAAACTTCCCGTCTCAGCAGCAGCAGCAACAGCAGCAGCAGCAGCTTCAGCCTTCTCCCCAGCCCCCTCGCTACAGATGAAATGATTTCCTGATTTAAAGCCACGCTTCCGCCCCAGGCGCAAAATCTAAGTTCATGTTACAGTTGGCGGTGACAGATTTCCTTTTATTGCTCTCGTGCTTTTCATGTATCACTGTTTCAGTGCTGTATGGAACCACACACTGAACTGATTCTGACCACGTTCTCCTTAAGATGATTGAAAACCTGAAAATGTTGGGCAGTATGGGGACATTTGGCTCATTTCCACAAGCAAAAGACCCACTGTAGCCCATCTGTTGATGTATAATTTGTATCATTTATGGTCAATTTGTGGTCAGTCAGCCACTCTTGGCTCCACCGCTTGCAAAGTGGCAGTGACACTGACATGTGTAAAACCTCTATCAACACTGGAAATAGTCAACCTCCGTATAGACTGCTGTGCAAATAATGATTTGCCAACTAAATATGTGTCAATCACACACTGCAATCACAAAAGCGTGCCCCACCTTTACCTATCGGCAAAGTGTTCTGCAGGGCTAACTTTCCACAATTCCAAAATTCAGTCTTAGAAGTTTCTTTCTAGGTCTTATAATGCAAACACATAATGCAAACTGCCTTCTGTTAGATCTCAAATTTAGACTTATCAGTCCATAAAACCTTATTCCGGATATTCCAATTAAAAGTTCATTTTCAGTGTTCTATTGCAAACTTACTTTTTTGGTCCATTTGTGTTTCTAGATAAAGGCTTCTTCAAATCTCCATGACAGTCACAACACAATACCATTGCAGGCACAACACCATCGCAGTCTGGCGATGTTGACATGGTGTTAGGGGCAGTCATCCTAACAGTCTGCACAGCCGTCTGCCAACAGGATGACTCATGGAGGGCATCACTGCTCATGACTGCAGTCATGGCTGTTGGGCCATTCAGGTACAGCGATAAGGTCCGTCCTTGCTTACGTCACATGCAAGTCCGAGTGTGAAACTTGAATCATTCTCATGTCTCACCATGTCAAACCTACCCACCAAGTTTCATTCCTGTCGGTTGATTCCTTCCGGGCGCAGCTATTTGTGCAACTATTAGACAAGGAGTGTACAATATCCCTCAAGTACAGGAGCACAAACACGCCCTTAAAATGGAGACAAGTCATTTAAGTGATGCTGATGTCATGCAAACCCGTGCTAACCATTTAAATAAGCCAGAAACACATATGCATAAAAAGACACCAAAACAGAGCCTCCCCTGCAGAAGCACACAGCTGTTAAGCGAGCATATTCTTCTCCATTTCCCAGTAGTCCTCAGAGCCTGGACACAGGGCCCCAGAGACACACACTCATCCATCATGTGCTGTCGGCCGGCCCACACCACATTGTCACACTGCTGTTGATTTAGCACGAGGGCGATTGACACGCAGAACCTTCATCTTCCCATAGAGGACGACTGGCCAGATTTACAGCGCACAACAAAGCTCTACATCACCCACTATCACTCAGCCTCACAGCTGTAAGGCCATGTAAAGGGCTATCATTTTCATAAACGACACAGTCGAAGAAAAAAAACATGACTTGTAACGGGGTGTGTTGGGGTGGATAACCTCTAAGGACTGTCTCTGTTTTAAACACATGGGGGTTATTTTGTCCCCGGGGGGGTCGGTTAGAGGCCAAGGAATACAGAAGCCAGTGCTATGTATCTTCTGTCCTTTACTGTCTGTCAGAGACATACAACACACAGGCCTTAATACGGTAGAACAGCATGCCTTAACTTGTGGATCAATGTGCGACTGAGTGTTAAGGCTTTGAAGTAGGGGTTTAAAGGAAAAGCCCAAGACAAAAAAAAAAAAATCTTATTTTTTCACACTTTTCAGTATATATTTGTTTACTTACTGTACTGAAGTATGAGCTTCTAGAGTAATCTATAGCACCACATTTACCACTCACTGAGTATTTTAACGTATTGACTGAATTCTTTTAGCATAGAGTAGAAAACATAAGAAGAAGCTCTAGCTTTGTCTTCATAGTGCAGAAAATAAAATCTTTAGAAGGGTCCGCTTGACCCCACCTCCCCTTCCACCCGGAGTAAAAAACCTCCTTGGCCAATATGTTTTCTATGTTTCACAGAATGGACTAAAAATAGATAATTCACTGTATTAAGAATACAAAATGAAAATGTATTAGATGAAACTTATGTATTATATGTTATATATTAATTACTTTTATTAATTGTAAATAAGCTCACAGGACAAAAAAAATGTCACCTTGAGTGTTTAAGGAGCTAGTAACGTCGGGCTCCTGCAGATGGCATTACACAAGAATGATGGGTTTATAAATACCTGCGGAGTGTGAGTGACGGGATTCATAGGTTGAGAAGAGGTGCTACAGTGCAGTGATAGTCTCGTTCCATGTGTGGCAAATGGCTCCAAAGCAGATGTTAATGATTGGTAAAAAGGATTGGTTGCATTTGGGCGTGGCAAAGACCATAGTGTAAAGGAAGCAGCTGAATCTGCAGGTGTATGGAAGCCTTTGGTCATACAGGTCAACCAGCAGTGGCAAAAATCCCAGTCTACAGGAAATTCTCCTCAGAATTCTGCCAGGGAAAGCATCAAGCAAATTTGGCCCAACTGCATAATTGTTTGATGCAAGAGTGGCTGAACATCGATGTGACCTACATCCAGATACTTGTCCAGTCTATGACAAATCAAATTACAGCTGTTATTTGTGCTCATTGAGGTTTTACACCCTATACGTTTCAGGTATGTTTCAGTCACAGGTCACAATTTTTTAACATTACCGTACTGATGTCATCACATTATGAAAATGTATTGTTGTTATTATTATTATTCGCATAGAAACAACAACAACAACAACAACAAATACTTGACCAGAAAAAAGTTATGAAAAATTATGAAATTATTCGACCACCTACATTCAATAACGTGTGAGGATCAGATCTTATCTCTCTTATCACATAATCTAGAGAGAAAATATGGGAGGGGGGTCTTACCTTGTGGGTCTTCCTCCCCCAGGTTAAGGCCTCAGTATAGTTTCAGCGAAGGAGCACCACTGTGCTTGTACAAGCCCACATACTCCTGCAATCTTTTTGTGCTAAGCTTTTTGCGTAGTGCATTTGTCTATGTGGTTTGTCCACCTTCATGCATGAATGAAGCCTTCCTTAAGATGTCTGCAATTACTTCATTGTTAATGAACACTGTCTCGACAAAAGGTATATTGAAGTCTTTAACTTACTCATTATTTACCTATTAGATCAGCTTCATTCAGGAAAACAATGTACAGAGATGCATTATCCACAATGTTCAAACAAACGCTCAACAAAGACCAACAAAACATCCCAGTTAGAGTTCTAAGATTATATGGGTTCTTCATCAGATCCCAACATAAAATGGAAATAATAGCAACTACTGGACTGGATGTTAGCAGGGTATACTGTACATCTACAGCACCAACAATCACAAACATAAAAATGGTATTCATTTTCAGCATGTAACTCAAATCAGAAGTGACATCATACAATCAGAAATGAAATCATCCACTTGTTGGTGACTGAACAGCCTCCAATTCAATCAAACCCACTTGTGATCTAACTACTGCTTTTAGTAATCAGTTGAAGTGGTTAGTGTACATTGTATGTGGTTCATATGTGTTATGTGTTTGGGGTGATCTCAGAGCCTATGTGACCCTCTCCATAACACATGCACCATTCCCGCATCTTAACCCCGGGCCAGTGAGCAGACCCGTGGATTAGCCTGCTGCTTCATTTTCAATGCACAGCAGTCAAAAATGCATTTTAACAGTTTCACTCCAATTTCTCACTTGGTTGATCTAATATGTAAAAAGAAACGAATCGACCCATGACACAGGGTTATTATTTTGCTAATGTGAATTTTTTTTTTTCTTTTTTTTACGCTAATGCTGTTTCAAAAAAAAAAATCCAATCAACATTCTGACCACCGAGAAGGCCCCAGAAATTTTTCCGTGAGGCGAGATTAGACGCCCTCCAAATTAATAATCGTTAGCTTCTGACTCAGGAAGCAGCCACTGTGGAAGCTCTTAAGAGGCCTCGTTTGCATATTTTAACGTGCTTTGCGAAGCCTGTCCACTTCAGCCTGAATATTGCTGCAAATTCGAGCTGCGATAAGGCCAGCGCCCCTTTCCGGAGCTGTGTGGTTGCCAGATGTTGTGGAATTATGCATGGACTACAGAAGGCTGATCTGTCAGCTGTTTGTTATAGGGCAATGATAGGTTGTTTATTTTTGCCTCGGTGACAGAGAGGGCTTTGAAGCTGGGGAGTGATGCTTCTGAGTGCGGGTGATTACAGCCTTGTTGCTGGACAGGACAGGAGAGAGGTGAGGGAGGGAAATGAACCCCAGCCCACGCGGCTCAAGGAGAATGGAAGGTCATTGTGGGGCACGGCGGCTGAAAGGCTGTCAGAGAAAAGTCTCTGTATTCAGGGCAGGGATCCACCCTCTGCTTCTAACTGCCACCTTTCCCCTGAGCACAACCTTTCATTGTAGAACAGAGTGGACACTCACCTGTGGCGACTGCCCTGGCTGTTAGCCCAAAAAGGGGTGCAGTGGATCAACACAGCACTAAAAAAAAACCCTAATGAAAAAAATGAAGCAAGAATTGTGCTGTAGATCTGTCCACACATTCAGCAAGACAAGAAAGTCACATTTGCAGCATACAGCTCTGGAAAAATTTAAGAGACCACCTCAAAATGATCCGTTTCTCTAGTTTTACAGTTTCTGGGTTTGTGTTTGACCAAAATGAGCAGTTCTGTTTTATTCTATACACTACTGGAAACATGTCTCCCAAATTCCAGATCAAATATTGTATTTTGGATCTGTTTATTTAGAAAATGACTAATGACGCCTCCAGAAGCCTGTTTTTTGAACCATGCTTGCTGTGCATTTCACCCCAGCCACCGCTCGCCAGTCTTTCTGTAGGTCACTTGAGATCATCTTACAGTGGTTAAGTGACATTCGAATGAGGTGGCGCTCATCACGGTTAGTAGAGAGTGGTTTTTCGCCCTCTGCCAGTCTGTAGCCATGTTATCCTGTGTGTTTGCTGCTTGACCTTGTTCTTATGAACCGGACGCTCACTCTATCTGCCAGTAAAGCTAGAACCGAAGCTTCTGTTCCTCACTAAGAACCTGCTGTACATGTGGAGATGCTGATTTAAGAAGAAACTGGAGTGGTCTCTTATTTATTTCCAGAGCTGTATTACCAAATGGTGGCTAATATAGGGCATCGTTGGTTTATCTTCCTACAACATACAGAGTAGAGATGGCTCAAAGGCATTTTTTCATGTCCAATATTGATGCTTACACCACAACCACAGGTATTTGTTGATACCAGTCCAATACTGTCTCTTTCCCTCTTTTAAACAATTAAGCTCTTAATAATTGTCAAATGAATAGTTGCACAAATAGGTGCTCCAAGAAGCAATCAGCCGACAAGAATAAAACTTGGTGGGTAGGTTTGACATTGCGAATGCAAATTTGAATGATTCAAGTTTCACGCTCAGCCGCGCATGTGACGTAAGCAAAGATGGGCCTTAAACAAAATTCTGTATAAGTTGGAAAGTAGCAAAGGAGTTGCTGTCCATGCAGTCTTGTTTTGGGGAAATAATTAAAAAAAAAAAGTTATTTTTTGCTTTTTGACATATCATTTTCTAACATCAAAACAAAGAAAATCAATGACTAAGATGTTAACAAAGTCATTCAGATTGGTTTGTTCTATAGAAACTTACACAATCAGAATGGTGCACAGTGGTTCACAGAGTTTAATGCCTGTAAAAGCTCCCTCACAAAATGCTATTGCACAAAACTGTTACAAAGCTCATCACTGTACTAAGAAAAACGAATCTCCATTTTTGTCGAATTTGACTTTTATGCATCATTTGAACAAAGCAGCTGCTGTTTACACTGTGTGGAATTTTATGAAGACTGGACCAACAGAAATGGCCCTAATTGCTTAGAAAAAAGTCTGGTTCCATTGACTTACATTAAAATAAATTAGGCTTTTGCCCTCTCCTGTAACGTTGCCATTTTGGAGATAGGCTACCTGTTTTTCTTTGGACAGCATACAGGCCAGTTCAGCACCCGCTAGACTCTCTAATTACTTAGCCGTGTAGAATTGCACTTCTTGTTGCAGAATGTTGTGAATGTTGCGTCTTGTTGAAATAAGCATATACATCCCTAAAAAAGATTCTAAATGCCAGTATACACTGCTCCAAAGTGTGTTCAGTATTAATGTTGCCTTCACATATGTGCCGGGTATCCACTAAAACCCCCTTTGTACCACGGCAGATGTTGGTTTTTTGAACTACATTGTTTTTTTTTGATGCTTCACAATCTTGATGCTCCATTACTTCTATGGTCCACAGAAGCATGGAAATAATTTGTAAGGTTGACTTATCAGACCACATGATCCACTGAGCATTAGTCTATACCAGGTAAGCTCAAGGCCAGAGAACTCCAGTGGTGTTAGTGGATGCTGTTGATATATGACTTCCCCTGTGCATAGCACACAGTCTTAACTCGCATTTGTGGATGCAGCGACAGACTGTGTTGATTCACAATTGTTTCTCAAAGTATTCCCGAGCCCATACAGCAATACCCATCACAGAAACATGCCAGTTTTCAAAGGAGTGCTGTCTGGAGGATCAAACTTCACCGCCATTCATTGTGGTGTTTTCCTTTACGCACTGAGATTTCTCCAGATTTCCTGAATCTTTTGATGAAATTTGGCACTCCAGAGGGTGAAAGCTTGATTGCATCACCTGTTTACAAGGCTTCTAGTTTTAAACTTCTCTTTTCACAACTTTTTTGGAATGTTTACAACCGTCTCTACGTCAGAATTAACATATACTTGCAACAAAATAATTAATTTGAAAAAGTAAAACATTAAATATTTCATCTTCATACTGTTTTTGTTCAATTACAGGTCAATGCGAATGTTTAAAAAGCTGTTTGCTTTATTTGCATTTTAACTACTGTTCAAACTTTTTAGAATTGGATATGTACCACTGATTTACTATTTGTAACATAACATATTGTAGCGACTCCCTACCGGCTGGCAATGACCTATAGAAGCTTGTAAGGCTTGGCCCTACGGATGGCCATGCCTGGAGGCTCATGGGAGGGGCAGGTGCTCCTGAAAAGGGACATTTTGTGTTGGTCATATTGGTTGTTCTCCATGACAGTCTGGCACGACACCATTGGGCAGTCAACGTAACGGTCTGTGTTCATGTACTCGTGCGTGGTGCAGCTGTCTGCTAGTGGTGCTGGCACTAACAGGATGAATCATGGAGGGCATCACTGTTCGTGGCTGTTGGGCCCGTCTTTGCTTATGTCACATGTGCGGCTGAACGTGAAACTTGAATCATTTGTGTGTCTTACAGTGTCAAACCTACCCACCAAGTTTCATTCCCTGTCTGTTGATTCCTTCTGGGTGCAACTCTTTGTGCAGCTATTCTTTTATAAGTAACAGCTATATGTAAGTTGTAACCATTGCAACCCTTGATTCCGGGTTGTACCTGCAACAAAATAGGGTACGTTTCTCTATAACAAACCATTTCACATCAAATCACTGAGAATGACCACTGATATAAAATAAAAAATCAGTCAAATATCACTTTCATTATGAAATTATTTAATTACAGTTAAATAGCACAGCAAAATGACATAGCATACGTCTTCTTCTAGGGGCTAATAAGGACTAACAAAAGCAGTAAGACTGTGCTACAGGTGTCTCATTGAAAAATAAGAACTGTCATTGTGCTTATTGTTCTCATAACACTTCATTCTCCGCAGATGAGGGAATGTATGCAGATCCCCAGCACATGTTATGCAAGCTATTTAACACAGACAGACAATTTCCTCCACTATAAATAGGTATTTATGCTGTTATGCTCTTTCTTATTAAGTGTCAAATTAGGCTGTTATCAGCCTATCAAGCTTGAAAGGAGTGCCAAATAAACTGTTTCCCACCTGGTCTTGAATGACTTGACAATGTTTAAATACCTGTATCCCAAGTACCAGGGATACAATGCTGGGAATATTCTTTTTAATTTGTCAAACGGAAATCAAACTTAATTAAGGAGAATGGCTGCATCTGTTCCATGTGAAGCTTGCAGGGTCCATCAACCCCCCAGGTGGTCTGATAATTAAAAACATATTTCTTCCTACTTAAATGAAGTTAGGCCCTTAGTGAACATCTGTTTGGAGACAAGCGGCAGGCTTGTGGAATAGGATATGTCTCAGGCATGCGTTGCTTATGAGGAGCTTGGAAAAGGAAGAATAGCAGCTTTAGTTCCAGTATGATGGCCTCTTAAATGTAAACAAATCTTCATTTGAATGAAGAACTACAAGATAAGCTGAGTAATGATTTCTATATCGTCGCTGTCCAAAGAAAAACAAGTATCTCCAAAATGGTAACTTTACAGGACAGGGCAAAAGCCTAATTTAATTTGAATGTAAGTCAATGGAACCAGACCTTTTTCCAAGCGATTTTGGGCCATTGCTGTTGGTCCATTCATCATGAAACATGTTCTTATCTGGACAGTGGCGAGATGCTTGTTGGTTTGCCATTAAATTCCTCTTTGATCACACACTTGGTTCACAGAATTGCACCAGTGATTCAGCAACAGTTCTTCCATCTCTAGCCATTCTGTCTTATCCACTCTGACAGCTGTTGTTGGAGTTCAGCTCATATGACCCCTCACACCATCTTCTAGCCACACTGTTTCTCCTACTTCTGCCCTCTGGTGTCCAACAGGCCTCTACTTTTTAAACACCCTTTCTTCTCTTTGTCGCGGACCTCTAATTGTGCTCTAGGACGTTTACACTAAATGTTATCAGTTCGTAAAAGACTGACATAATGGGATGTCATTATATTATTACAACTATGCCCATAGAGAAGAATAGACATAAAGAGACCAGAGTATTGTTCATCAGAAGAGAAAAGGAACTAGGGAACAAAAGAAAAATGGTCCCTGAAAATATTACATACATGAAAGAAGGCCCTTTCAGAAGGCTCAGGAAGGCAAAATATGCTCAGCTTGAAGGTCCACTGGATCATTAAGAACCCCATCCTGCAAGTGCTACCATACTATACCATGGTGAAAAGACTGTTTGCATATATACACACATATATGATGCATGTAAACATAAAATTTTCAAAAAGTCAGGGCAGTATGTGAAATGTTAATAAAACAAAAAAAAAAACAGTGACTTGTAAATTCTGTTTAGCTGATGCATGATATTTGATGTTTTACCTTGAATTGCCATCATTATTGTATTTTGAGCTTCATAATGCACAACATATTTGAATGGGAGACAGGTCTGGACTGTAGGCGTGGCAGTCTAGCACCGATACTCTATGATTACACAGCTATGCTGTTGTAACCTGTGCAAAATGTGGCTTGATGTTGATGTTGTTCATATAAATGTAGATATCCCTAAAAAAAGACATTGTCTAGAAGGCAATTATATAGTATAGATATATCAGTGTTATATATATATATATATATATATATATATATATATATATATATATACTGTATATATAATATAGCTATATCAGTTAGCACCAGTGGTGCCTTCACAGATGTGCAAGTTACTCACTAAAACACCCTGACCCTGGCTTTTGAACTTTATGCTGGTAATAATCAATCTATTTGGTTCTTTTCTTCTTTGGCCCAGAGATTACAAAGTCAGCCATCAGAACCCCATACATGTTTCCACCGAATACATGTTTCCACTTTCCAGCCATCTATTTCATATGAGCTTGTGCCTGTAAAAGTCAGTGCTGTTTCTGAACATTGTTAACTTATGGCTTCCAAGGTGCATAGTCTAATCTTAACTCCTACCGGAACAAAACCTTGTTCCTCCATTTTTGTTGTTTTGTAGTTTAGTTCGTATAGTTGGAAAATACCTGTTGCCTTTTACAATGTGCAAAATGCAAAAATGATGATTGGATCAAAGAATATGGCACTAAACTACATGGAAAAAATATGGACTTACATTAAAAGTAAAGTATGTGTTTTCCTACACCTGTAAAGTTATATTTTGAAGTTACAAGGTTTAGTTTCAATAGGATTGTGGATGCAGCGTGAACAATGTTTAGTGAAAACAGTATGTCAAAGTATTCCCAGGCCCATGTGTTGATATCTTTCAAAAAACCATGCTGGTTTTTAAGGCAGTGCTGTCGGTGTCGTGGCCTTGTTTTTGGCCTTGCCATTTATTTCAGAGATTTTTCTGGATTCTCTGAACTTCTTGAAGATATTATGCACCGTAGCAGATAAAATCTTTGCATTTACTAAGGAACGCTGTTCATAATTGTTGGATTACATGTTGATGCTTTTTTTGGCACAGCGGTGAATCTCAACCCACCCTTCCTCATAAAGGAAGCATTTCCAGTATATCCTGTTTATATTCAAGAATGACTGTGTTCCTAGTCTTAAACAGCTCTTTTTCTCAACTTTTTTGGAATATGTCGCAGGCAAATAATTAATTTTAATTATTTAATTAAAATAAAAAAAGCTAAATTTTACTGTTAGAGGTAAAGTTCTAACTCACTCTCTCACGTTTAGCAGGCTGAAAATTTTACACAAGGTAGAGCTATTAGCACCCAAGCAACTTGCAATGTTTCATAGGCATGGATATGCAAGATCATTGTTTTTAAGCAGGTGTCATTTTACTAACATGATCAATTTAATTGAATATCATCACCAGAATATACTCGCAATTCCAATGGCTAACTGGCTTCTTATTAGGATCTAATTCTATCACACTTACCCAGGCATGGTAGTGTATGTCTGGCCCTGTGATTTGACCTGCCCTCGCTTTGTCTGAGTAGTTTGTGTTCAGTGTAGGATGTGTTCGTTTTGGAGTTTTAATTGGCTTGACTAAAAAAGAAAAGTTAATGAAGCTTGTGAAGCTTGATATAACCATAAAACACCATGTGATATAATGTACGGTACTTTCTGCTCATGTTATAGGCTACTGTAAGTGGTACTTCATTACAAGAGTAATCATATCCCTCCATGAAAATAGGAGTTGTATTATAGTCATGATAAAGGACAATTCCAATGGATTAGAACTCCCAAAGAGCCAGGACGTTCTCCAAAAATGCATTGTGTGAAAACACGCAGCTCTCTGGAGCCGGTAGAGACTAAATTGGACAAATGAGGTGTTCGGGGCCTTGGGCTGGTCACTGATACGCAGACGGAGAAAAAGAGGCTCGAGATCGTTCTGTTTCTTCAGCGCTAATCCTGTGCCAATTAGTTTCAGCCCAGGAGGGCTGGGCATAATGGCTCAGTACAGAATTATCACGGTCTCTTTTCCACCCGCTCCTCCGCCATCAAATTAAATACGAGAGGGCCCGTGAACAATGTCTTATTAAAATCAACAACTGATCTCCGCTTCCCTCTCACGGCTTGTTCAATTAACCGAACGTGTACATCAGACTGGCATGTTTCAGGGGGGAAACTCGTCAGGTTCGAGAGGAGTTCTGTGCTTTGCCTCTTGGCTCTGGAGTCCGCTTGGCTTTGAAGTTGCTTAAACTCACTGGGACGTGGTGTGCTAAATGTGGTAAATTGCAATAATGACAGGCAGAGCCGACAAAAGGAGTGCATTTAAGTGTATGTGTTAGTGCTAATAAGACCACAATTACTGATTCAGCAGACAGAACTTGCCTCCCTTCATAACAAAATGCTGGAATAATTTGCTTCAAAGTCTAACATACACAATTGTCTCCATACCTCAGGCACTACTGTCAGGCAAAACGTCTGTCTTTAGATTCACAGTGGAGTTATGAGACTAATGTAGCTAAACTGTAATGGAAGCTGATATCCCACCAATTAGCTTAGTGTGTAGACTCTCATATGCAATTTCTGACAATAAAATAACAATTTAATTTAAACACTGATGTTACTGCTGCTTTGGTAGCTTGTATGGAAATCAGGTCTTGGTCATGGGTGATCTCCCTCAACAGTAGAAGCCTCCATTGGTTGAGCTATTGTGGTTAGGTGGTAAAATCATGGCTTCACTAAAATGCAAGTGTCATGTAGAGAGTGGTGCAAAATGTGAGCTCTTTATGATTGGGAAGAAGTGTGGAGGTGTGCACCAAAAGCACCAATCAGGATGAAGAATGAAGAATATCTGGAAGAACAGAATGCACATAGTATGAACTCAAATGATTTTAAAAATGTGATGAGTATAATATACAGTACATAATATACAACATATAATAATAATAATAATAATAATAATAATAATAATAATAATAATAAATGTTTATTTATAGAGCATCTTTCATACCGTTGGCAGCTCAACGTGCTGGATTGTTTTGGAGAAAGCACACAAAATTCTCAGTTAAACTGACTATTACACAAAGTTTATTCAAAGAGTTATTCAAGTAAATGTAAGAGATTAAATCTCTGTTGTCATTAATAAAACTTAATATTATTTAAAATTAATATGCTGCTGCTGTTTTATTTGCTCATGCCACACCAATGCAAACTTTAGACAATAAGCGTGTCTTGGCTTGTCTTGACTACATATGAGGCAATTATGGGCACTGACTGTGCTGGTAGTGAAAGGTTTAGCTAATTTTGAATATAATGCTTTCAAAAAAAAAAAAACACAATTGAAAAAAACACTAGCCACTGAATAACTAGCAAACACAGCTTTAAAAGGTTGTATCCACATAAAATTATACAAAAAATGTACTTAAATGCAAAAAAATTGACATTTCTTAATGTTACACAAAGACTTTCAGATTTTAACACACTTACTGCTCACCATGTGGCCACAGGGGTGTGGTCTCACTTTCTACTGTAAAGTACAGAGGCGTGGCTAAAACGAGGCTCCGCCCACAGACTAAAAGACTGTGTTTCAGTACTTACTGACTGTGTAAAACACTGTGTTTCAGTAGTTTATATAGTAGTATATATACTGTCCACAAACCCATACATTTCAATTTGTAAAAAGAATATTTTACTATATATATATGTATTCTTTTTACAAGTTGAAATGTATGGATTTGTGAACAATCATTTCCCAATAGACAGTACCCTAAAAAATTATGACTACGTATATATATGTACCTCAATTAATGTTTTGGATATAAATAGATCATAAGTAGTTTGAAAGGTCCATACTTAATAGAAAGTGCAACAGGGTGGAAAGTGTATATCAGGTTTTATCCTGATATCAGCCTAGCTTCTCCAGCTCTTAGATTCTGAATCAACCATTAAGAGCGCAACTGCATCAACACTGCTTTACAGTATGGCAGTCTGGGGAAGTGGGAGTTCTCGTGGGAGGTATAGGGAGGAGGTGTTGGAAGCAGCCCCAGGAGGAGGAGACGTGAGAGAACACAGTGAGTGTGGCACGATCGTCCCACCATCATTAGGACCTGTCATTTCCACCGGGAAAGCCTTCGCAAGTTTCAACACTTCTGTCAGCAGCGTCATCTGAACGTTATCTCAGGCCTGGATTTGCAGGCTGCACCTGAGAGGAGATGAACATGGCTGCAGTTTGAAAATCGGATCTGAAGGCCTGGTTAGTGCTTCTGTTAAAGACTCACAATGAAAATCATCACACTTTATTTTGATGGAACTCTGTAGCTTCAGGGCTGGAATCGTTGACTGGTGAAAGTGCTTTATGGTTAGCGTTGGGATTTTTACAGGGATTAGGATTAAAAGAAAACTACAACTGTACACACATTTTTACTTACCCCAGATAAAGTCAATCAGCCATGTGAAGCCAAACCAAGACATGCTTGGTGTCTAAATTTTGCTTCTTTAGTTCAGTGCCAGAGCTTTGAGGCCAGTGTTGGTAACCCTCAATACAAGTCAATAGTCACCCAATTTTTTTTCAATAAATACATCCCCAAAACTTATCACAGACCTGCACAAGTGTTTATAACATGGCTACATCACTGTCTATCACTTTGTGGTCTGAAATGTTCACACCATCCTGATCTATGGAGAATGGAGATTTTTCTCTTTTTTAGCTTTCTAAAAGGAAGGCGATCTTCTATATTGCATCCAAAGTCGATCACAAATTAATCCAAAAATGTCTGGCGTCTCATGCCTACAGTAATTTTCCCTCTCACCTCCATATGGTGACTATTGTATGTTGGGTTAAGTAAGGTCTTAGTTACTTTCCTCTGGAGCTCTGGCTGTTGTGGCTGTGCAGGCCCCCTCATGGTGAGCACTCTAGGGGGATGAACCACTGCTGGCATCTGCGTCTGCCTCCCTGTGGGAATGTGGCCTAGGAGCCCTGTAGAAGCCTGGGCCTGACTTAGGCTCACAGCAGAGACTGGGGCCACACTGATGGGCCTGATGGCACATCTAGCTGCCCCTGGACAGTTCTCCATTAGGGAATAAGGTTGGCAGAATGAAGAACATACCGCAGAAGGCACAGGGGAGTTCAACACCTTGGTACTGCTCAGCCCAATTCCCTGAAAGGCCTACATTTGCACACCCATCAGCTGGAGCAGTGTACCCACCCTTACACCACTGTGAACAGTGTGCTAGTGGGGTCTGACTGGGATTTGTTTTTCTACTGGTATGGCATTCTTTAGAGTAATAAATATCTCACTGGTTGTAATGATAACATTGTATTCTAGATCTAAACTCAAACAGGAAAAGTAACAGCTCTTGTCCTTCCCAATGGTGTAAAAATATGCCTGCCAAAAATGGTAATTTCATAGAAAACAAAACAAAAACAAAAAAAATTATATTAACTCTTAATTCTACTTTGACTTTTTTATTATCAAAAAAAAAAAGAGAGAAAAAATGTAACCTTACATGATGTGCCCTCAGGGTAATATAATTATTTTTATAATTTTACAATAAAATTATACATATTTATTGATGCCTAAAGGGCTAATAATGACAAAATTATTACTTCTATAAACTACATTTGAAGAAACTATTAAAATGCTTTCTTTTATAAAATGACTACCTGACAGTTTCCCTCATAACAGCATTTTACATCCATCAAAAATAATTTACGTGTTGAGTGTGAAGTTATTTGTTTTAGCATTCAAATAATTAATTAGCACCAAACATTTAAATAATTGTTATGTTGTGAGAAATTCCTTAAGGTTGCCTACAAACAATGGTAAAATAGACATAGTCAGTAGTATGTGACAGTGGTAAACCACGACTATTTGATCTAAGCCTTCAGTTCCGTCAGAAACAAGAAAACCTCTAGAAAACCTGTACAGCTGTATCAACACAGACTATGTGGTCATTTCGAAAGCGAGCTTGATTAGACTTATAAGGCTGAGTAAATCAAAATGTGTGTTTTCTAACTGTTATAACATTGTCTAAGATGAAGAACATGTGGTCATTAACAAAGTAGTGTACCTATGCATGCATAACAAATAAGCTTTAAATAGCAAGAGTTGGGATCATGATAGGCTCAACACAAATTACACAACACCTGGTATAAACACCAAGGACAGCTCTGTCCACTGTCTCACTAGGCATTAAATCATAATCAGAGATAAGGAACTCTGCCACTTAAAGCATCAAAATAATCTAAATGAATCAACAATAGACAGTATTGAAGCACCAGTGTAAACCTTCACTTTGGGTTTAAAAGCAGCACCCATCAAAATCAACATGCTTTACGACAAGTCTGATCTACCTTTAAGAAATCAGCTCTGGAAAAAAAACATAGGTCACTCACCATTTGAAGAGCTACTTAAAAATGTAATCCATTCTTCGATCTTTCTTTGTGAAATGATCAATAGCAGCATCATAAAGTTTGTCTTTTGATTTAAGTTCCACGAGAAGTGCTTTATCTGTTGAGACCAGTGCCAGTGCTCCCAGTCGATTCTGTCCTGTTGTGTTCCTGGAGTGAGGCTTGATGTGCTTAAGGGCCCAGAAAGACCTCTCAAAGGAAGAGGTAGACACAGGAATAGTCAAAACCAGACTGGTAAACTGACAGAGCTGATGCTGATGCATGCTCTTTCAGCTTCTTCTGTTCAAGAAAATGGAACAAGTCAGCTGGACTCCTTTCTTCAAAGTTAGTCGTGGAGTATATTACCGTCAATTCAGTTTTGAGTTGAGGCAGGTCAAAGTTGAGACAGGTCAAAGTCCTGCCTTGAAAAAGACAAAGCTAATAAATTTGCCACAAAATGTTAGTTAATAAGCCACCAACTTAAGCCACCAAATGCTCACTGCCGCAGCTTTGAATTCAGACAGGAAACTGCCCGGCTTTAATAGCTAACATAGCCTGTCCAGCTTATGCTCACAGTCAGTGACATATATTGGCCTTCCATAAGGCTTAGGGTGCTGTTTATTTTCTCTCAACATTAGTCCTATCTACTGCAAATCAAAACATGATTGTTTCATTCCACTGTCACTTTATAGTTATGTTTTTGGTTAAACGCACCGCCAGGGCCCCTCTCAAGAACTTGAAGGCCTCACCAATGGGAATGCAAGCTTGGCTGTATCCACCTATACTTTGCCAATATATAACACAAACCGAAGTCTCTAATTGGGTTATTTCTTTTGCTGGTTCAAAGGTTTAGCTGTTTTATGCCCAGTCAAAACTAAACACTTAAAAACATAACTGTTACAACAGTTACAGACATTACACACAACCAAAATATGAAATGAAAATGTACTGCAATGGCCTTACCTCTGTACCTGACTGACCCAACAGCCACAATCGCAGACATTCAGTGAGCAGCGATGTCCTTCATGAGTCATCCTTTTAGTAGCAGCACCATTGACTGCATGACGCAGGACTACATGCGCACAGACTGTTGCGATGACTGGCCTTAAGACCATGTCAACATTACCAAAGACTGTAATGGTGTCATGCCAGTGTCATGGAGTGACTCAGAATGGCAGCGGGTCATCTTCAGTGATGAGTCCCGCTTTTGTCTTGGAGAAGACGACCAACAAATCCATGTGTGAGGCACCGTGGCCAGTGCCAAGATGAACAGTTTGCTGTCATGCGTCACATGTCCAGAAGGTCTGGTATCACTCCACCTCCATCCCTACAGCAAAATCTGCAGGAAGTGTGTGAGAATATTCAAGCTGCATGGGATGGATTACCACAGGACACCATTAGGAACCTCTACAATTCCATGCTGACACGTCTGGAATGCTGCATTAACAAACATGGCAGCCTGACTCCATACTGAGAGACACTCCTTCTGTATGTGTAGCTCAATAAATATTGCCCATATCAGTGTAAATTTATTATCATTTATTGTTCCTGGTAACCTTTGTCTTCCTTCCCAATAGCACTGCAATCTGACACTTCCTTCTGGGTGCAGCCATTCTTTTGACAATGAGTGCATTTAAATAACTTCCTCTAAAGGCCAAGAAGACCTTAAGGGTTCCCCTCTTGTATATGAAGCATTACTGTCATGTTGTCTTTACTGCCCTAGGCTCCGCCCACTTGCACACCTGCACCTGATCTTGGACTCATTTAAAGCCCTTTTTTATACCCCATTTGTATGGTTTAGTTGTTGTGAAATCTCTGTGTGTCGTTTGAAATCCTAGCTGGTTTCTTTGGGTTATTTTTTGTTCTTGTGTTTTGACTCCTGCTTTGTCTCCTCTTTATGGATCTGCCTCTTGTGGGCCTGCCTTTTGTGACATTGACTGCCTAATAAAACCATTTTGCATTTAGGGCCAATCTAGATTATTAAGATTTTCTGTTGTGCAAGCTCGCAATGTTTTCTCACTGAACAAACCCAACAAGAGTTTGAGAATTCCTATAACCAGCACACCAACTTTTCATAGGGGTTATCATCTAAAGCTTACCTGATTTACAGAGGTTTTGTGCTGGTGCATTGTTCTTAGCATGTGACTTTTTAAAAGCTGAGACTGACTGCCTTGTAATAAGCAGACGGATAGCAAAAATTAGAAAGTGTGAAACCAAATTCAGCACTAATATATTGCATCTACTCAGCTGCAAACGATATTATGCTAAACTGGCAAAAAATATAACATGGTCAAGAAGTTGATTAGAACACTTAATAGATAAGACTGCACAGACTTTATGAATTTTCAGAGTTCCTACAAAAGTTGCTTGGGCTTGTTTATGCAAAGTAATTGATACAAATCCCTAGCCGGTGGAGGGTGGGGGGTGGTGACTTATGCGGAAATCATTACATTTGGAATAGTCCAAACTCTCCAATTATGTTCTTTCTTCGCAATCCAATTTTGGAGAAAACCTTCAGAATGGCTTTTCCACCCCTTAAAAAACATCCTGAACTTCTTTATCCCGCGTTCTTAGTGAGATTTTCATTAATATTGTCGTTATTTAACACCATCAGTATGCGCATATAAATCCCGGCCTGTGTGGCGAGGCTCACATAATGGGGGAAAACGAACAAAGGCTTCCGTAGCAGAGAGGCCTGGCTTTGGGGGGTGGGGAGTTAGGGGGTTCATCACTGTCTGCTGGAACAAAGAGGACCTGTAGAGCGGCGAAGTGCAGCTCCCTTCCAGAGGGCTGCTGGAATACATTACAGTCCAGTGTAACGGGCAGTTGTGGAGAGAAACATCATTGCTTTCTGCTCTCCAAGGCTTTGTGGCTGTATGTGCACAGGATCTGAGACTAACAATGAACCATACATATATATATATATATATATATGTGTATATATATATATGTGTGTGTGTGTGTGTGTGTGTGTGTGTGTGTGTATGAAAAGTGAAAAATGTATATTGCATTTGGCATTACCCCAAAATGCCAAAAGTGAATGCTTTCATCATCCTTGTTGTTGAGGGTAACCTTAGCCGCTTTCTTTCTTTCTTTCCTTTGTTTTGCTATGATAGTATAGCCTTTGCAAATTTTGGAAAATGTACTGGAGAAATGTATCATGAGGTTGCATTTGTCACTGGCCCAAATAAAGGGTAAGGTTTTGTCATCCTAGACACAAGACGTCTTCCTTTCTCCACACCGCCCCCGCCCCCGACCCCAAAACTCCCCACCATCACATACCCACCCATCCAAATACACACTGCTGCGCAGATGGGCTTCTCCAGACTAGTGCCCTGGAAAGCGAGAGGGGTGGGTTGGGTTGTGTGTGCGTAGTGAGGGCTTGGTGTGTGATTGTTGATATCACTGAGGTCCCAGGCTGCGGCTCCCCAGTCTATTTGCCTCTCATAACAAAGCCTTTTAGGGCCAGCGCTAATCAGGCTTAGCTGCGAGCGCTGGGCTTATCAGAGGCCGTCAGACCGCTAGCGCTGCCAGCTTGTTCACCACTGATAGCAACATCGGCAACTAAATTAAATCTAGATTCCAAAAAAGAGAAACACCCTCTGTCTGTGTGATGAGAACAACTGCTGCTATAACCTCAGTACCCCCAACCCCC
>CM067475.1:35419199-35509994 GCA_034552555.1 Semaprochilodus insignis
CCCCCCCCCCCACCAAAAAGCAAAAGATTTTGGAAATAATGGATCTCCCTTGCAGCAAAAGCGTTGTAAAGAGACACATTATCAGAGCTGCCGGACTCATCCTGACTCAGGACCCGTCGCGGTAGGCTTTAATTCATGCTTGGCCTTTTCCGTAGCACCAAAAGGAGTGGAGAAGACGAGGGGCGACTCAATCCAACCCCCCTGTGATTAATTGCCCATTTGTTGATCACAGATAGCTTTTCTTTTTTTCCCAAGGACAAAAAAAATCAGCCAGCTTTATTATCCGTTAAGCATGTGGCGAATTTTCTTAAGGTGCATTGGCTGGCCCTATTGAGAGGATGAATAAGTGCTTCAGGGTCATTTAGGCTGAAGAGCTCTTGAGTGTGCGAAGAGCTGAACCAGCGGCGTAATGAACTCCACACACACACACACACGCTCCCGCCAGCCAATAGTGCCTGAATAGGGCAGGAAATCATTAAAAGGGCATTCGTGTTCTGCAAGATACTCTCCCTTTCTTTGCAAAAGGACATGCGGCAGTGTTAACTTAAGGTGTAGCTGTACTAGGCAATTATAATTTTCCACATGAGAAGAGCCTTGAGTTACACTTTAACCAATGTCAGCTGTCATCGGCGATAATGATGATGATGTCAGCGCGGCTGGAAATCATGCAGAGCCTAAGAAGGCAAATTATCAGGGCTAAAGAGTTACACTGTTCTTAGGGCCTGAATGTATACGTTCAGGTATCTTTTAGAGCAGGACTTCTGTTTTGAAAAAGAATACAAAGGCATCTGATACAGACTGCATTGGCTGTCTGTAGGGGTGGACGGGCCATCGTGAGAACCAAGACAATTCCCGGTGGCCCACTATGCGTGTGGGTTGCTGAGAGAGTGAGAAAGAGAGGAATGCCTTATCCGGTTGTAGTCCTATATAAAATGAATGGAGACAACCTGGAATAAATGTCATATGACAGGTGAACACTGGAGTTCACAGACCTTGACACATTAGTGGCCCACAAGATGGCGGTTTTTGAAGGTTATGGTGGCGAGTGGGTGGATGTGGTCACAGTGGTTGTAGTGGGCTGGTCTAGACAAAAATCCAGGGCTAAATGTAGTCCCCATGTCCAGTCCTGGCTGAGTTTCATTGTCAATGTGTTTCATTGTCACATGACAGTAAACCCCCTTTGTGACCTTTTGTTTCTTGACTCTGCAGCTCTGGCCTGTCCTCTGATATGTTGCATTTTTAGCACTATTGAGCTGAATTATTTTTACCAATGGAGTTTGTGCAAAGCTGTCTGTGTGATTTGCCCATATATAGGCTGTATTGAAATGTCATTGTCTGGTTGTTCAGCTCAGCCTCTGTATTCAATAACAATAACAACATAGAGCTGTATTTATTAGTAGGATTTGTTATTACTGTCAATTTCAACTTGGAGAGGACACGTGGTGTAGTAACTTTTTTTGGGGGGGTGGGAGGGGGGTAGCTTGTTGTGTTGACTGTGTTGCCTGTAGAGCTAGCAAAGAAGCATCATTTCCCAGAGATATCACTATAGGCAGTTACTTTCAGTCATACAAGACTACTTGTCTCTTTGAGTGTGGAGACACCAAAATGGCCAAGGTAAAATTAAAAATACATATTTTAAATCACAGGTGAAATCTGTCAAGAACCTCATTAATAGTTGCATTTGATTCAATAATGCACACAACATTTGAATTGTGAAGCAGTGTCATATATATTTACATGTTGGCACTGAAAGAAATATACCTTCATCATTGTAGAGTTGGCATAAAACTGTTGATGTAGTATCTGGCTGAAAGCATCACTCACGCATGTAAAGCTTGCTGTGGTGTAAGCTGCCACTGAACCTTGGCAAAGATGCAAGATCTCTCATATTATGAGAGCAAAAAAATAAGTTTTGTAACATGTTCACAGCATAGCATAGCTATGGGGGGGTACTAGGCTCCTAACTGAGCTGGCCAAGGTCCCAGCAAGTTACCTGTAGCTACACCCCTGTACTACTATTATGCAGAGCACATCAGCAATTTACGCAGTTACAAAAGGTTCAAAAGTACAACTTATGCACCTCCAACTTTAGTGCACAATCAGTGAACTCGATATTCAGAAGTTTTATCTACTCCACATGTGACACACTGTTTGGAATGGGATCTCATTAACAGTCTGGCACCTGCTCCATGGCACTGGGGTTTTTGTAATGGAGGTTTGAGGCAGTTTTGAGGTGAGGGGAGAGGTGCTGAAGTGGCACGTGGTGTGCCAGGGCATCAGGTAGTCATGCATCTGCCATCACCACGGAGACACACTCCGGAGATCCAACAACGAGCTGGTATCTGCCAACTCGAGGGTGGCATGAACCGTCGATAAGAGTTTGAAGTGTGACTGGTGCAGAGAGAGAGAGAGAGAGAGAGAGAGGGTATGTGCCAGTGTGTGTGACCTGCCAGTGTGAGTGAGAGATGTGGTAACTGGCTATTCACTTCTAAATGAGGATCTGTTATTTTTAGATTTCTATTCTGTTGATTCTATTAGCATCAACACACTGACATTTAGTGAGAGTCAGTGTTGTTCAGCTGAATTTAAAGGTAACCTAAATGAAAACTGACCCTTCTTACCATATTAGTTCATGCCCCTGGTTGTATTCTGTTTTAGAGACCACCATTTTAAACACACAATTTTTGCCTTACCTATAATCTTCGATATGAAGCATTATGGGTTGTGCCTGTCTCTAAAATATGCTCCGATTTTGGACTATATTACCATGCACTTGCAGGAAGAGAAAAATAATATGAACCAAAAATACTATGATTCACTTCCCCCTCCTTCGCAAAGAAACAGTCAGTGGCACAAAAGGAAAATGATTTATGATTCTCCCTTGGCATCGACTTTAAAGGGACATATTTCCCAGAAATTCCATATATATTTCAAACAGTCAGTCAGTAAGATGGCACAAATAAACACGTCCAGTGAATATAACACAATTCATCACCAAATCCACCACTTGACAAAGGCTGATTGTAAAAAAACCCACAAACACCCCAAATTTTGGTACAGCTAGACTTGTTCAAGCAAACAGCCTACAGTCATTTGTACAACAGCCACCCTTTACAACAGAAAGTGATCAGAAAAGCATATGTAAATACACAACATATCAACCCTGACGTGGATGGGTTACAACAGCAAAAGGGCACATCAGATTCCACTCCTGTGAGAAAAGAACAGGAATCTGAGGCTATACTGTGCACAGTGTGACCCAAACTGAACAGTTGTGGCAAACATGAAGATGGTAGGTCAGAAATGAGTGTAACCGACTGAATACATGTACCTAACCTGCCATGTGTCAAAAGGGTTTGCTGGTGTTGGTCGTGTAGTAGCGTGGGGAATGTTGTCTTGAACCCTAATAACAATTGAGTATCATTTGAATGCCACAGTCCGTAGCTGACTGTGTACATCCCTTTATGGCCAATTTACCTATCGTGTAACAATGAGTTCAGTGTAGTTCAATAGAAGAAACCTGTTAAACAAATGACACAAAACATATTACACTAGGTCATGTTTTATTGAGGTAAATGCTTAATAACATGGTGACATATGTAAATAAACCTCTAGGATTAGTAGTTAATTTGAAGGTGAAATTATAGTTGGGTATTTTGAATCAATGGGATGATAATCAGATGTGAGTGGCCAACCTGTTGTATTTATAGAACCCAGAGCTATCCAACTTAGATCTACATAACACATGTTTGTGAAAGTATGGCGTGAACAAATGAGATTTGTCGTAATGTTCCTAAAGGAAAATGTCAGAACATCTGTCTGTGAGCTAAGAATGTGTGTCATGCAGCAAGACAATGACCCTAAACACACAAGTCGTTCTAACACAAAACAGTTAAAGAAGAATTTTAAAAAGGTAATGTTTTGGAATAGTCAAATGAAATGTTGTGAAAGGACCTGAAGCAAGCAGCTTATGTGTGGAAACACACTTCATGTCAGAGTGTAAGATGTTCCGTATGGAAGAATGAACTAAAATTCCTTTAAGCTGTTGTGCAGGATTGATCCATATTAATTGGAAACAAATAGTTTCGGGGGTCATACCAGATGCTCTGATACGTCTGATTTGTTTAATTGGGTCTACTTTTAAGACTTAAGTGAAAATCGGATTATATTTTAGGTCATATTTATGCAGAAATATCCAGTACTTAAAAGGTTCACAAACGTTTAAGCACAACCATATGATTTTTGCAAAAAGTGTCACATCTGCAGTTACACTTATCATCAAGAATAGTTGCACCCAGAAAGAAGAGTCGGACTGCAATACTATTGGGAAGGAAGATAAAGGTTTCCAGGAACAATAAATGATAATAATTTAGACTGATATGGACAATGTTTATTGAGCTACACATACAGAAGTAGTGTCTCCCAGTATGGCGTTTTGGTTAGCGCAACATGCAGATGTCTTGGCATGGAGCTGTAGAGGTTCCTAATGGTGTCCTGTCATAATCTATTCCATGCAGCTTCAATATTCTCACACAGTTCCTGCAGATTTTGTGGTAGGGATGGAGGTGGAGTGACACTAGGCCTTCTGGACTTGTGATGCATGACAAAAAAACATTAATCATGGGCCTGATCACGGTGCCTCCACACACGGATTTGTTGGTCGTCTCCACCAATACAGAAGACTGCAATTCTGAGTCATTTCATGACAGTCTGGCACGACACCATTGCTGTCTTTGGCGACACTGACAGAGTGTTACATCACATGCACGGCCGAGAGTGAAATCTTTCGCAAGTCTCACAATGCCAAACCTACCCACCAAGATTCATTTCTATCGGTTGATTCCTTCTGGGTGCAGCTATTTGTGCAACTATTCTTTTGATGATGAGTGTATGTCTACAATGTGTAAGAAGGTCTCTGGGAAACATGATAGCGGTAGCGATAGTGATAGCAGTTAAGTGATAACTATTAGTGCTAGAATATTTTATTTGATGTTTTGATTAAATACAGCTTTAGTGCTTTTTTGTGAAATTGACTTTTCATCTGCATTCAACTCGATCAGTGCAACATGTAGACAATGTAAGAGACTTAGCAGCAACTGCATGCCAAAATCAGAGTACCTTCTTAAACCTCTCTGCAAGCACAAAGAGACACCTGCATGCATGGAATTACTGTATCCTGCTCACACTCTCTTTGTTCCCTGTAGAACGACTTTTCTGGTCCAGGCTCAAAAACTGGGTTTCCATGGAAGAAACGGCTAAAAGCCACAAGATGGACACACAATAGCAACAGCCGTAAACACACAAACACACTTGTCCAGCCAGGACAAAAGCCTCTAAATCTGTAATGAACAGGACAGGGAGTTTATCAGTGCATCACTGTCACCCTTCTGTTCAAACATCGATGAGCAAGTGGCCACGACCTTTGACTTGCCGAGGTCAAGAGTCCAGAACTGACCCCCAGGGGAGGTGAGCAGACTGCAGGGCTGTGCAGGGAGAGTACAATGCCGCGAGGGACAGCTCATTAAAGGGGAAAGCTGCCTTGCTCTTGACCGTTCTCCTGACTGTTTGGCTGCTAACCCAACACCCCTGTGATTATCCCAGCACTTCAGCAGGTAATGACCTTTACTCGCAGGGTGCTTTACCTTTTTCATTGCTCAGACCATTTCACCATTCGCAGTCTTCCAGGACGGGGAGGTCTTTTCCAGGTCGGAAGTGCACTGGCTATGGCTGTATGTTGTGTACAGATGTCTGCTGTGAACCAACGTGTAATGCCTGGGTTTAATAAGAACCTTAACCTCTTTATGTAATATTAATTAGTGATTGCACACGTATTATTATAGTAATTGTGCACATAATATTAATTAGTGATTGCGCATGTGTAACACTACTGTTATTCGATTTATATTCTTCTTCTTCTTCTTTTTGGTCGAGTGATTTCTTTTTCTGCTAACTATTCCCACAGTTTTTAAGATATCAACACCATTCCAACTCCACAATGTTCAGTCTGATTGGGAATGGTATGCTTGTAGACAGTTTTTGGGAAAAATCCAGATTTTTCGGGGGGGAAAATTCTGGATTTTTCCCATTAAGAATGTATGTGGCAGAAAATTGCACATCCATCTACTGTACTTCTGCTCGACAGACAGACACAGTTTCACATACACTATCTTAGGGCAAACCCCCAAGCACGAATTTAGTGTTGGTCTGACCCGCACTCGTATGGATGTATTTCGTTCCTACCGTAGAGTCCCATTCATTTTTAACCCTACCCAAACACTATTGTCTCCTTTAACCTACAGCCATTAAACTGCATGTACTCACTCAGATCCCCAAACTCTAATCCACAGCCATACTGACTCCTCTATGTGTCGTTTATCCATCCCTCGTTTCTCCCATAGACTTCAGATTCATGTTTAGCAATACCTATCAGCCAGCTAGCAACAACCATCAGCTGCACAATCTCTCTGCATTTTCTTCAAACTCACTTCAGACTCTAGTTAATATTTGGAATTTTTTTCTTGTAATGTTCAGCGGCATTGAAAATGAGGATTCCCCTCAATGTGAGTTTAATGTGAGTTTGAGTAAGGTGAATGAATGAATAAAATGCTATGCTATTGAGCTGGACGTTGCTGTTGCAGCTAATTGAAAGTAGGCCAGTTGAAAATAATAATAAATGTGCCACCGTGCTAACATTACCCTGATTACCCAAGAACCACACTGCATCTAGTCTAGGCTCTACCAGTCAGGTGTGTGCACACATAGTCCCCAGTGGGGACTTGAGCCTTTTTGCTTTTGCCTGCATACTGTACAAGAGTCCTCTTGTGTCCTCTTGTGTATAATGAATGTGTTTTGTCTGATTACCACTCTTAAAATGGTAATTGTTCCCAACAGTAGGCACTGGTTTCCAGTGGTAACATGGTTTCATGGATCTGTTTCCCAATGTAGCTATGAAAGGCCACTAATAGTATTCACTAGTTATCAGTGGTTAATCTAAACAGTTCTGGCCAATGGCAGGCTGGTTTCTTTTTCCTGTTCTCTATATCCAATATTTTATATTAACTGTAAAACCTCTGTTCATATTGCTCTTGTCCTTCTATTGTCTTTGCTGTACAGCATCGACCACCCAAGATGGGTTCTCCTTGTGAGTTTTGGTTCCTCTAAAGGTTTCTTCCTTCTGCTCTTAGAGTGTTTTCTTGTCATTGTCACCTTTAGCTTGCTTATTGGGGTTTTTGGGGACCCAGATTTTATTTAAAACTGCTTTGTTTCAACAAAAGTTTAGGTTTGTGTTTTTCCATGGATGAAGATAGGGTTATGAACTGTAGGCAAAACTGGTGCTGGTGTCACTTTTTTTGCAAATGAAGTACAATCCTTGACTTATTCACTAGTGACCTGAGAATGTTCTAAGGTGTGAGGCCCAATGCTTATGGCTAGTGCTGTGGTTTCTTTTTGGAGTCGCATTTGTTGCTTTTTGGTCAGTTTTGTGGCTAAGGTTTTTGCATAGCCTAAATAATGATACAGGTTAATAACACTTGAACGTTATGTGAATCATTACTAAACTGAAACTGTGTGATTACAGTGGTCTGGTTTATCACTAAAGTGCTGCCATTTTAGACTTTGAGCTGACATTTTAGACTGACATTGCCTGTTGTAAAAAACACCATACCAATAAACTTGTTTTGACTTGACTTGAAGTGCTCAGCCTCACTCCAGGACTAGGTTTACTACATTAATGTGGGTTTTACAAGCTTCATTGTTCTTATTGGTTACACATAATGTAAGGTTTACTGACAAAGTACTATAAAATGTAATGGTCAATACACACAAAACACATATATGCTGCATTTTAACAGAAATAAATGGAAATAAAATGTTACTTTACAAAGACATGTTACAAGAACACTAGTAAAGCAAAGCATTTATAGGAAATGAATTGACTTATAATTTTATAGATTTATACTATCATTGAGAAAACATAGCATACGGACCTTCTACCAAATGGTCTGACAGAGGGAGGCATGGCCACGTGCAAAAGCCCCTGGGGTAACACCAGACAGTAAGGCAGACTTAACGTCATGCAAATCAATGTAGCTGTTAGTGTAAAGCTGTATATTTTGGGGTGTTCTGTATTGGCTGTGGGGCTGAATTGAGGTTTAGTGGTAGCACTAGGTGGTGGTGTACATTATTGTCATTTTCAATACAAAGCACTTTTTTAAAATCTCCTTCTTTGCAAGTCGTCCCAATACTTTACCAGTTAATTAAGGGGTTTTGTCCAGCACCGCAGCTGCCAGACTTTGTATCGCTTTTGCAGATTTTTAAAGTATGGATATATCAGTTGCATCCCAATTATAAACACAATGCATCATGCCTAAAACAGGTTACTCCCTGAATTTTGCCTTGCTTTTGTAAACAGGGAACTACACAAAGGCCTAAATACTCTTGGGAAGTGAAGAAGAACCCACTACTCTCTCTCCCCCTCTCTCTCTCGCTCTCTCTCTCTCTCTCTCTCTCTCTCTTTCTCTCCGTCAGTCCATCAGTCTGGCACCTCTCAGGACAGCAGGTTTCATCAGCACTTTTCGGAGGCCCCTGGAGGAGCGCGCACATTTCAAACAAACAATCCGATGTCATCAGCAGAAAAAAGGGCTGAAGAAAGGGGGAATGAACCCAATTCAGAAAGTCCCAGCGCTGCAGAATCAAGGGGAAAGGGTGGAGGAGAAGGCGTTATCATATTGCATGCAAAGTTCAATCAGCTCGGTAGCGTAGCTTCAGCAAATTGGTGGCAGGCCTGTATGGAGGGGGTGGGTGATATAAATATATTTTCATATGTCCCAGAGGCATGGAGCGGCGGTGAATGAGCTGGCCAGGGCCCATCGCTGTGTCTGCATGTGCTGGCAGTACTATAGAGAAGACTTACCACAGAGACTCACTCCAGCATCCCACCCAGAGGAGCTGCCTGCATACAGACTACCGTCCAATCACAAAGCTCTTTAAGACCTTATGTGTGCTTATATTGCACTCATCTGTCATCATAATGAAGTTTGTGTTTTACATGGATGGGGATAGGCCTATGAACTGTAGGCAAAACTGATGCTGGTGTCACTTTTTTGCAAATGAAATACAATCTTAGACTTATTCACTAGAGATCTGAGAATGTTCTTAGGTGTGAGGCCCAATGCTTACAGCTGGCTCCATGGTTACTTTTTGGAGTCTTAGCAAATTGTTGCTTTTTTCAGTTTTGTGCCTAAGGTTTTTGCATAGCCTACTTAGAAACATAAATAGTGATAAAGGCTAGTAACTCTTGAATGTTATGTGAATCATTACTAAACTGAAACTGTGTGCTTTGATTACAGTGGTCAATAATGGTCTGGTTTGTGATTGAAGTGCTGCCATTGTAGACTTTCTTGACATTGCCTGTTGTAAAAAGTGCCATACCAATGAACCTGTTTTGACTTGACTTGAAGTGCTTTTCTAGAAGTGCTTTTCTTCCTCACTCCAGGAGGAAGAGGAAACTGTTTCATCCATTTGTCCAGAGCTAAAGGTTTCAGTTTAATGTTTTTGGTACTTAAGATGATGGGTCCAGCTGTCTCTAAAGCAGGTAGAAAATGGGTTAAAGCAAGAACCATAGGTACTTTTGGTCCGTGATTGGTCATTTGAGGAAACATTTTAAAATTATAAATGAGAAGAGAACCATTTAAATGTTTAAAGAACCTACACATCATGGAAACTGAACTGCACATCCAAGCTAGAACCCGGAACCAGTAAGAGTATGGTGAGTACTGTTTTTATTTCATTTTTCAGAACTGGAATACCTAGAACAAGCCTTTTTGAAGCCGTCAAAGAGGTGCAGCCCTCCTAGAACAGCTCCTGCAGTGCTCAGTACATGTGCAGAGACCTTATTCGATCTGCTAATTTGCTGTCTTGTGCTTGCTCTTGTGAAGAGCACGAGATTTTCCCAATGAAAACCATTTTAGCAGGCAGGCCAGGGGCATAGTTATTCATCTTACTTGGTTTACAGGAAATGCCTTCAGTCCAAAGGTCCTGTTGACAAATCCCAAGTCTATAACACTGTATAGTCCATCTGTCTGCACAGGAGAGCTTTTAAACCTTCTCCATTTGTACACTTCTGGGCTGCAGGCCTGGCACCGAGGCGAAAAGGCAGGTGAGGCCGTTTCCATGTTTTACAGGCCAGCTTTCAGCCTACATGGTGTTCAGAGCGATATTTCTGCTTCCCCCAGGGATTACAGCCTAAAGTCAGAGTTAAGTTAAAAAACACATCTTGGCGAGGTGAATGGAGTGCACCAGGGGTGTACTGCGGGGTCTACAGGGAAATCTGTAACCCGCTTCCTCTCCTTCATTAGCAGGATGAGAAGCTGCTAGTGCTGCTGGGAGGAAAGCAGCTCTCACCTGTATGCAGTAGAGTGGGGATAATTGCCTGATTGCAGGTTATTACTTGGCTGGTGAGAACCCCACTGAGGCTATTCACTCTCCAAACTGAGGCATCATAATTCCGCCATCCCCCCGCCTCCCCCTGCTGTAATTTTTTAAGGATCCGCTGACCGGTGCTGAAAACCAGGGGCTTCATTTTCTGACCTGCGTTCACCAGCAACACAAAGATTAAATGATAAACTGATTTCACGCATTGTTTTTTTTCTTTAGCACAGCATGGAGTTCTAATGGTACTTTAGAGTGAGCTGTGTGATTAGCACCGATGTTAGGCGAGCTCCTGCAGGCAATGCAAATCAGCATAACCGAGGGTGTTGTTCAAGCCATATTTACTTCCATTTGTGCTCTTTTTACTGCCACCCCACCATCAACAAATGGAGTGTTTAACTTTAATGTTAAAGCAACAGTTGGAATTTACGGTAAGCTAAACCGATAGCTGTAAATATTATTGCTGTCTACCCAGCATCTGCTTAGGTTCTCAAGCAGAATTGTATGAAGCAGTTTGAAGAAATGAAGAGGTAGTCAGAAATGGGTGGAGGTATCACTCAAGGCAAGTTAGGTTCTCGCTCTGGGATGATTATTTGTCAACTTTTCAATGCCAGTAATGTCACTTCAGACAGTCGTTTTGTTTGTCCTTAAAAAAACATGTAGACTTTGATTATTTAAACCCTCAGCTTATTATTTAGACATTAACCTTTTATTATTTAGTAGTTACTTTGAATTATGAAACCACGAAACCAAGTTCTGAAATTATGAGACAAAGGAACTAAGGCATGTGTGTGGCAACATACATATAGTCTTGGTGTTTAACAAGTTGAACCTCACTGAGTGTTTGATTTACTGAAATGTTTAAAGCTACATTCCTTTACTTTCTGGGCTGTATTTAAACAGTTTTCTAAAATGTACAGTGCTACATGTAAGGTTACAATCTTGCTTTATTTATTTGATTTCCAGTCAAAATGGCCAAAAAGTGCAAGTTATCTCTGCCATGGCTCCCTCTTCTTCTCATCACCTGTGTCTTGTTTGTAGCTGCTTCCACCCGTGTATTGATATGTTCCATGTACATACCGTACACAGTCTGTGGAAAAGTCATAGACCGCCCTTCATTTCTTTAATGCCCATCCAGTAGAAAAAGGAGATAATCCACTTGCAATAGGAAAGGAAAATCAGGAGCTTCCAAAACTGGAGTGCATGGGGAAAATTTGAAGCTCCGAACAACCATGCAAGATCATATATATCACCAAAGCTAGGGTACATGGGAAAAAAGTTCCAAATAACCATAGAACACCATATGGACCACCAAAACGGTTTCCATCAGCTAAACAGTCCTTGAAGCTTTTATATTTAAGAAATCAAAGAAAGTCTTTAGATCTGGAAAAAAAATCCATTCTGTCCATTCTTCCACTGTGAGAAAACAACTTAACACTATGGGTCTGAAAGGATGTGTGACTGTCAAGAAGCTCCTCATTGAAAAAAAACAATTTTGCTAATTAAACAAAGAAGCTGCTGGTGATGTCTGCACAACGAACTGAGTTCAGACCTCGACATCGTTGAATGTGTTTGGGATTAATTGGGTAATAAAAAGCAAAAGATGCGACCAGCTTCTAGAACATTGGAGGTGTGTTGGTGCTGAATACTTTAGAAAACTAAGCAATTCTTCAGAAAACAATGAATGCTGTAATAAAGGTAAAGACTGGGCACTAAATACTAAACACTGAACAATTTGATATCATATTTAGTCCCTGAGGCCTCTGTTAAACAGGTCTTTTCAGTGTTTTTTCTGATGATAAAAAAAAAGAATAACCTGCATTTGATGGTTGTTTAGATTGCAAAGGAAATAAATGAAGGGCAGTCTCTGACTGTTTTACAGCACTGTATACTGTCCTGAAGATTATAGGTGAAAGGGTTTATTTGCTTTATAGTTGTATGCTTCTCTCTGCCTGCGTGCGAGCATGATCTGAAACTCTCAGGTGGCACCAAGGTGTGTCCTGGAAGAGTCCGTATCTGGGCCAAGCCAGGATAAACTCCCAGAGGCAGGAGCAGAAGTTTAACACCTGTCAGTTCTAAGCACCCCCTCTGCCTTCTAAAGCAATCCCCATACCTGCACACACATACCTACATCTACAAACACCAGCCTCCAAAATCCAGCCAAATATCCTCCACCAAGGACAAAAGAGGATGGAGAAAATAAATAAACGCTGAAGAGTTAAACGTCCCCACTTGCTGCTCGTGGCTGATTTGAGCAGGAGGGGAAAAAAAGCAGAGATCCATCATTTTCGAGGGCAAAGCAAACACAGGTTTGGAACAGGTCCCCTCCCTTTGAAGCGACGCAGGGCAGAACAATGAGCGCTTGGCGAGGGCAGCCTCAATACGCCCCGCAGCCTGCTCATTCAGCTGCCTGAATGGGCGACACGGCGAGGGGGCGAGCGAACGGGAACCGCAGAAAAAGGAAGTGGTGAAAAAGCCACATGAGGGGCCAATTGATGCTGCTAGCAGGTGGATGGTTCTCCTTTCAGGCCGAACTGGCGAGAAGGGAGGGGGGGGGCAAGAAAAAAAAGCCAACGCATTTCCTCTTTCAAGGGGATCACTTATCTCAAATCAGCAGCCTATTGAAATGGGTCCCCTCTCTTCGACTCTCACTCTCTCTCTTTTTGGCTCTCTCGAGCTTCGTGTCTCCATACACATTCACGCTTACACACACGGACACACAAACACACATTTGTTTTCATGCCTTGTCAGGACACATGAGCATAAATATGTCCTATAAGTTATGTAAGTATCTATATGTAACTATATGTTCNCATGAGCATGAATATGTCCTATAAGTTATGTAAGTATCTATATGTAACTATATGTTCTATATGTAATATATATATATATATATATATATATATATACAGTATGCTGACAAGTAGATAAGAATATTCCTTATGTATGTAATATATAAAGGTTTCAAAGCTAACATGTTATTAATACTATAAATAATTCTTTTTACATTTTCATTTTCATTTACTTTTTATGTCATTATTGTTTTTCTTTAGGAGTGGAAATAAAGTGTAGAAGATTTATGAACAAACTAAGAAAAGTGGAAAGTGGAGAACTACAGAGGGCTACGGTCATGCAAAATGAGGCAAAATGAACCAGTTGCTCAAATGTGATGTGAAGTTTAATGGAGACTGGTTATAGGAATGCAAAGCGAAACCCCCACATCACTTCCTTGATGTTAAAGAAAGATGCTGAAGACAAGACAAGATCTGGAAGACCAAGAAAATGATCTAATAGAACTGCTTATAGTCTGGCCAAGAATGCAAAGCAGAAGCCTGATGTCAAGAACCCACAGGAAGTTAAGGAGAGATGTTGAAGTCAAGACAAGATCTGAAAGACTAATAAACGATCTTAACTGTATAGAATTCTTTATAGTCCAGCCAGAAATGTAAAGCAAAAACTCCATATTGCTACCAAGGACCTACCAAGGAAGATTTGCACTAGAACAGTAATGCAGTGTTGTTGCTCAAACTTAATCTACATAGAAGAGACCTCAGAAAGTAGCGTTACCTGTGACAAAATAACATCCACATAAGTCAAAGGCAATTTATAATCTACTTCTGTGGTCTGGTGGCTACAGTCACCATAGGTATGCATGGAGAAAAAAGTGGCAGTGCTTGATGAAAGGAACACCTTGCCAACTGTTAAGTAAGGGGATGGAATGGTTATATAACAGCCAACAGCACAGGAAAGGTTGTCTGTTGTCCCATAGTCAATGAAGAAACTGAAAATTAAAACAGGTCAGATATTATAACAGGAACATGCTTCAAAACATACAATAAAACCAGCATTGAACAACTTTGAAAGGTTGCAAATGGCCATCATGACTGATTTCAGCTAAAAGCTTTCTTGCTAAGTAATGGCTGAAACAGTGTCTGAAATTTGCTTGCTAAATGTTGTACATTAAAATTGAATTATGTAATAATAATGCTTTTATGCACCCCTCTGTTTTTGCCTGGGTTTCCTACAAACTCAGGTCATTTATGTCTGGAAAATGTATGAAAACATCCACACACACACACACATGCACGCACACACTCTGCTCTCTCACGGCGTCTGAGAACATGCCTCCCCCTCCAGCAGCACCTGCCTCTCCGCTCAGCGGGGTGATGAGCTCAATAGCAGCAGAGTGAGGCGGTTAAGCGTCATTATATCTGTGTTTGAGCGCTAGCTAGCAGAGCCCACACATGCACGCACATACACACACACACACACACACAAGCCAGCACCATCATTAACACACAGATACACACTGAGGGCAGAAAAAAAGAACAGCAGACCTACAGATGTTCCGAGTGCCTTCAGCAGCGCGTATTGTTCGGCCTCCCGCCTTTCCGGCCTCTTTGTGATGAGGAATGTCCTGTTGCTTGTGAAATTGGCCTCAGTTTGAGATGTAGTCATATTCCATAATGGGAGATGTGTGCGCGTGCCCTGTGGCAAGAATTACTCAGTTCTCGAACTGAGTGTTCAGTGGTGTTAAACACTCAACCGCAAGTGTGCCATGTTAAACCTCCATTGTTTGTTTAACATGATGGTTCTATGAGATATCAAATGTGTATTTCTTGTAGTTTTATGTACACATGACCAATAATCACCCCTGTTAGAATTAAACAGGAGAACTACAGAGGGTTACAGTCATGCAAAAAGAGGCAAAATGAACCAGCTGCTCGAATGTGAAATTTAACAGAGACTCTGTCTCTCTTTCTCTCTCTCACACTCTCTCCATCACAAGGATGTGTGCTTCAAAATGTTTGGGCCTGTCTTACCGATTTCTACAATCACTAATGTCTCATGTGTATTATACAGTTGTATATGAAAGTTGGGATACCTCTGGTGTTGATGTTTGCACAAGATTATTTCACAAAACTGGTTATAGGAATGCAAAGCAAACCCCCCACACCACTGTCCAGGACCCACAGGAAGTTAAGGAGAGATGCTGAAGTCATGACAAGATCTGGAAGACCAAGACAATTATCTCACAGAACTGCTTATAGTCCGGCCAGGAATGCAAAGCAAAAACCCCATATCACTGCCAAGGACCTACAGGAAGATTTTCACTGGAACGACAAGGCAGTGTTGTTGCTCAAACATAATCAACATAGAAGAGACATCAGAAAGTAACCTTACCTGTAATCTCAGCACAAAGAACAAAAAAAAAAAAAAAAAAAAAACATCTGGATAAGTCATAGGCAATTTATAATCTACTTCTGTGGTCTGGTGGCTACAGTCACCAAATGTATGCATGGAGAAAAAAGACCAGTGCTTGACGGAAAAAAAAAAAAAACCCTTGCCAACTGTTAAGCAAGAGGATGGAGAGTTTTGTTACTGTGCTCATAGAGCTGCTATACGTCAATAAGACTGCCCTGTACTGGGCCACATTCAAAAAAGCAAGTGTGGTGGGGAGTGGGGGAGATGACTAATACTATTTAGAAACTTTAACTGTGCTTATCTACTATATTAAACATTAAAATTAGAAAACGAGAAAACTTTGAGCTCTTCCACTTAACCTTGTAGTGATTGACGTAGTTGTTGATGATGTAGGCATCGGTTTGCATGATGCTTATTTGTGGGTCCTATGTGTTAGCAAGCCTTAGAACCTTAGAACAGTTCAAAAACTAGAAGCAAGCCTCAAATTTCAAACCCACCTTGTTCATTGATTACATTTTGGGGGAAATAAAGGGGAAAATATTGTCACTGTCCAAAGAAAAACATATATATTGGTCAGTATATTGGTCATAGTAAGACATGTCAACATATATGTTGAACTCATATAAACAGAAATTGTGACCCAAATTTCACAGAAAAATGCCTTATTTAGGTTCGTTCCCTGTAAAGCATATTAACTTATTTTCACTTTAAAGCTGAACAAAGCATGAAATTTGGCTACAGGTGTTCAGACTATTACATATGACTCTATAACCTTAATTCCAGTTGGTCCTAATTCCTTCTCAAGTGCTTATAAACTGTCACTGTCCAAAGAAAAACATGCATCTCCATTTTTGTCGATTTTTACTTTCATGTATTATTTGAACACTGCAGCTGCTGTTTACACTGTGTGACAATTTCATGATGAATGAACTAACAGAAATGGCCCAAAAGTGCTTGGCAAAAAGTCTGGTTCCATTGTCTTACATTAAAATTAAATTAGGTTTTTGCCCTCTCCTGTAAAGATGTCCTTTTGGAGATCATTTACATCATTTGGACAGTGATGGTATGTAAATAAGATGTTTTGCTATAATATTTCTTTACATTTGTGATGAAGCATATGAGATTTTATTGCTTTACTCAAATGCACATTTTTCAGCCTTGTAACTCAAGACCTGTAACCTCCACTCTTAAATTTTGAACCCCTAGGTCACACCTTCTTCCATAGCACAGTTCCAGGAATAAACTAGCACACAGCTTCTGCTTATTAAAGAATAACATGGCAGGTTTATTGGAAGGTTTCAGCTATGTTTCAAATGAAGTATCAGGCAAAACTGATTTCTTGATTTCGCCCATCATTAAAAACCAAGCTATGAACTTGATAACCTGATATAGCCTAATATGTCCTGTGGGTATAGTGCATACATGTAGTCCTTTGCGTGGAGCTTGTTTAAAAGCTGTTAGTATGCTCCACAAATCAGTACTGTCTGGGATGCATGCTTCTGTTTGTACTCTAAGGCCTAGTGTGGCTGATTTTCTCTGATTAGGTGCTTGATTATAAGCCTTGCTTATTTATCTTCATGTCTCAGAGTGCAGAATTAGCCTCTGAATAAGTGGTCTGGTTTAAATGAGGGTCGCATTTGGGAGCTTGCAGGCTTTTTTGGCTTAACCATAAACCGTAGAGAGTATCATCTGTGACACCTCCCCAATTATTCAGCCTATCACTAATGGTGATGGGGAGGGGGGGTTGTGGGTGGGAGGTGTAGCGTATGCACGTGTGTATTTAGTCATAATGCAGGGCGAGCCAGTCTGCCGCTATCAAGGTGCCTGTTAAAGAGATCACAGGGGGATACGGGCAAGGCCATTGGGGGGGGTGGCGTATGTTAATCAATGCCGTTAATGTAGCAATGAATTAGGAGTTTAGATGTCACGCGAGGGTTAACGCAGCTGATCCAAAGCAGAGACGGGCAGCCCCACTGCGGATCACTCCGATCTCCCCAGCCTGGGCCGTATGGGGGCTAATTACGGCAAATTGGAAAAGTGTCGGTCGGCAACGCACATGTGGGGCCTCCCTGCTTCTTTCCCCGCCGTCAGGGTTCGATGGCGCCTGCCCAAGCCACACCTGCTCCACTCCAGGGCCGCACGTGAGCCTTGATAGATGACGGCGGGACAGAGCTCAATTACAACCCCCTGAAACACACGTGTCTGTCCCCCAAACTGCCCCCGCCCTGTCCCGTATTGATGGGCAGCAGGGGCCACAGGCTTGGTGAGCGTGGATCATCTGCTGGAAATTGCCTCTCGGCTCATGCAACACCTGCGCTGAGGGATGGGTAGGTGAGTGTGAGGATGGTAGTCGTGGTTGGGGGTGGGTACCTTTGGGATCTCTTTCTGCAACTGAACCCACTGGTCATCCCTTACGTTGTCACTGTTTTCAGAAAACCGTGTACATCTATAGTGGTAACTTTATAGGAAATGGAAAAATGTTGTTAATATCTGATAGTGTAACCACTTAAACCCTAAATGTCCCACATCTCAATTCTTCTCTCTCATTACTATATGACTCAGCCATTAGTTTCATAGAAGTAGCCAAAGAATAAGTTAATTGACCCCTGAAAGTGTAATGCTATTCATTCTGTTTGAAACCAGTCAAGTAATTACATATTTATCACATAGCGTATTACACATTAATTAATGTTACATTCATTTTTTACAGGTCCTCATCTTCAGTTTTGTTTTTTAAATTGTTTTAACATCACGGCACAGCAGAAATTATCTGGAATAAATTCAAACCAAAAGATATCATAAACTTCTGTTTATGATCTATTTTCATTGTTTCAATGACCTACATTTAAGAAGAAAGAAAACATTTTATAAATTGATGCTTTTGTTTTTGTTGTTAACAACGGAAGTTACTGACTCAGTTGTTTACAGTGGTGGTGATAGGAACCAGACATCCAAAGCCTTTAAAGCTCCCTCACAAAAAGCTATTACACAATAGTTATTAATGCACTGCCAAATATCCGAGACATTATTCTATGATTTAGGCTTAAAGCTTAAAGATAAAGTTTAGGCCCAAACCATAGTAGAAACATACAACAACAACTATATCGTTATCAACATTACCTGTATCAGAAGGTCAGTTTGGACAGCAAGTAAATTGACTTTTGTGTTTCTCTACAATGGACCATTTCACATCAGACCACTCCGATTGACTCATCGACAAGCTCGGTTGGTTCATTTGTCATGAAAAGTCGATGTAAAAGGCAGGTGATTTCAAAAAGTCTTGAAAAGAACTCTAAAAAGAGGAGTTATAGGGTTTTCTTATGATGGCAACAAAATGCAGCACCCACTAATAACCCCCTTCCAATTCTCCAGGCCCGAGAGATGGATTGTAGCGGGTGTGGAGTGAGGGGGCATGAGCCCAGCACATGTGTCCTGCCTCCTCTCTTTATTATTCAGTAATTAGCCCTTTGGCTGTCGGCTGAAGGATGGGCCGACCAAATCCCACCCCACCCCCCTTAACCCCCCTCGAGAGCCGTCTGTGTTGACAGACACACACAGGCTCAGGAAAACAAACACACACACACCGAACGGTCAATGACTTCTAAGCAGCAGATCCATGATACCCAGAGAGGACAAGCAAACACATTTCTTCCCCTGCAGCAACTTGGCCGGTTTTCAGTGATGCGGCTTGATGCGTTGTGCGTCTGCAGAAACGTCTGAAAGTTTCTCCAGCGCAGAGTGAGCAGCCTGACTGAACGCTGCTCAGCCAGCTGGTGCTCAATCAGCGCAAGCCTTTAATGATGTTTCATCCTGCAACAATTTATGAAATCACCGCTCACGTCTGCTAATGGAATGTTGTCACGGAGTGGATTCCAGTCTGTTTGTTACTAAACAAAGCAGTCGCGCCTTACAGAGATCCTGCCGTGTTAGGCCAAAAGTTTACAAAAGTTTAAACATGAACGTTTCTGTTCTTTTCTGAGATAATGGTGTATAAAGGAGAGCAGGACCCCACCCAACACTTTTGGGAGGTGCCCCACTAATGTTACATTTACAAAGATGTATGTAAGGTGCTAAGAGACATTTTAAATGTTGGTAAAGTGTCCTTTAGAGCAGCCTATGTTTTACATAGCCTTCAAACATGAATATATCTAAATCTATTTGCAGAACTTAAAAGACCTACAGCATTTAGTATTTGTGCCTGTCCCACTTTACTATGAAATAAAATCATACTTCAAAAGTCCTATTATTATTGTGAATCCATTTAACATTTCATTGTTGAAACATGAGTCATCCATTATAGGTTATAAAAGTGTACATTCTTATTCACTTTAACAATCAATCAACTAAAAATTCCATGTATTCCAAGTATTCAGGTTTCAGATAATTGTAATAATTATATTAAGATCTATTTAAATTAGGTTATTAAATCGAGATGATCGTAATAACAGTAATAACAGTAATAACAATGTAATAACAAGGTAATAGTAATACAGGTAATAACAATATAAAGATGATATACAAATTCATCATTTTCTACTTAATTAAACTTTATTAACAATACCCCATGTTTCATGTCACTGAAACACAAAGAGTTTTATCTGTAGGTGAAGAGTTATTTTTGCCACACCACTGCATTTTTGAGCAGGAAGTCAGAATGCATCATTGTCCCTTATGGTCACATGGTGAGCAGTTAAACCTCATTGTTTTATTGTCTAAATTTGTCACTACTCATTTTTTTTCTGCCATTAAGGAAACCATTAAGGAGATATTTGATTTTATGTGTGCATAGGTGTTTTTAGCTATGTTTAGCAGTCATGTACTGGATAGCATTTTTGAGTTCTGATCAAAATTAGGTAACATCGGCACTATAGAAATGTTTAGTAAAGTGTAATAATTTCTTTTATTTTAAATAAACATAACAAAGGTATAGAAATACCCAAAGCCAAATATTTTTTATAGTCCAAGTCAGTTAAATGTCTGAAAATCATTTTGAACTCTGGACTTTGGACTTTGAACCAGTTTAGTATGTTCCACATTCAACAGGAACTTGTAGCACCCAAATATCCCAAAAATCATGAGAAAAAAAGGCAAAGAATTATTTTCTTTATTGTCAGTGATGTGATATTGACTGATGAGGTAAATTTGATAAAATCCTGTCTAAATTACAGTGTCTTTCAAAACTGTTTTTCAATATCTCATTAGCATGTGAACATCCACATGGAATTAGTTTGAATGATAGTTATTAACATTTTGTATATATGCCAGTTCTATGCTAAAAACCCAACTCAGTTACTTTCAGGCCTGTTATTCCAATTAGCCAATATCAGCATAGAAACCTTGTAAACATGAGATAGTCCCGAGATTACATTTAGGGGTTATAATATGTTTTTCCCCCATGTTTTAAAACATATTTCTTTAGATTAAATGTTGAGAAATGCTTAAAATAAGCTGAACTTTTAAGAGTAACTGGGGTAAATAGCAGCCCAGTCATGGGGTCATCCTTTTGCTTTTTGCTAGATCGTTTTTTAACTTCTTGAGCAGGAATAATAACTTTCACGCTGGATGTGCTGTATCGTTTGTTGTCCAACTCACTCACTCGTAAGATATTTTTGACTTCACTGCTTGCTTTTTATAGAATTTCGGCCTGAGCTCAGAACATCTAATAAAATAACCATTCCCAGCACTCAGAGGCTGTTTCTTTGTTAGTGAAAGAAAGAGTTAGCAGAAGTTCTCCAGATTCTTCTTGGTGAGTTATTCTTGACACATTTTTTCCTGCAATCGATATCTGTTGAGACAGATGCCTACCTCCTCATGAAAACATCAGTCTCTGGATTGATGTCACTGCAGCTGAAGTTTGAGTGGATGAATAAGAGATGGGCAAGGATGGCGATGACTGACAGAGAAGATGCTTGGAGATTTTTTGAGTGTGCACTGTACCAACCGCATTCACGTCTGAAGACGTTTGGAGATATCTGAGCTTGCACTCTACCAACCACACGCACAACAGAAGCCTGACTTTACAAAATTAAGCCTCTTAAGGCTTCCATAGCGGGTTCCCCATGCTCTGCTGTACTGTGAGCTGCAGGTTCATGTAATGAGGGCTGTGTGACGCAGTGGTCTTGCTGTTTGGCCTCCCACCTTCTGACACTCACTGCAGCAGCGTGTGTGTTTATGAGAAACATTCTCTCTCTTATGCCTCGAGCTAAACTTGGCTGCTCAGCTGAGAAGCCAGGTGCCACATCAGTGCTGATGCAGTTCTGCAGCCGTTTTTAAAGATGGCCAAACATGTGCGCACACACAGTACAAACTTAGGCTGCACTCCAGTGGAAAAACTGGTTATCTGTTTGAGTTAGCAGGACAAATCTGGCTCTCATAGTACATAGACTGCCAGGGGCTATCGCTGATGATGTCCAGAGAGTAGAAGAACTTCAGGAGCACAAATACTTCAGCATTAAGTTCTTTACATAATTCACATGTCAGATCAGCACAGCACTTAAATCTAGTGCTGTAGTACTGCAGTCCAGTCTCAAGATGTTTGTTCTTTTGATTCTTACTCATCTTGAACTCAATAGTATGTGCTTTCAAACTTAGCTTGGCCTTGGATATTGTTCTGACCAAATTTACTATTTGGTCTTGACCAACACCAACTACCATTTGAAACATGTATTTTTGTATTTTCTTCGTAATACAATCACTGAGATCTAATCGAAGTCATTCAGGGTGGCTTGATGTGAAATGCTTTATTCTAGATAAATAAATATACACTCATTATCAAAAAAATTGTTGCACCCAGAAAGGCATGTTAGATTGCAATGCAATTGGGAAGGAAGATAAAAGTTACCAGGAACAATACAAGATGATAAATTTAGACTGATATGGGCAATATTTGTTGAGCTACACACACAGAAGTAGTGTCTCACCTTGAGATTCCTCAAGGTGTCCTGTGATAATCCATCCCATGCAGCTTTAATATTCTCACACAGTTCCTGCAGATTTTGTGGTAGGGGTGGAGGTGGAGTGACTGTAGGCCTTGACAACGTTCATCATTCATCTTGGCGCAGACCACGGTGCCTCCACACAGGTTTTCTGGTTGTCTCCACCAAGACAAAAGATGACTCTCTGCCATTCTGAGTCACTCCATGACAGTCTGGCACGACATCATTGCAGGCCTTGGTGACGCTGGCGTGGTGTTAAGGGCAGTCATCGTAACGATCTGTGTGCATATAGTGCTGAATCATGCAGGCGTCTGCCAATGTTGCTGGCACTAACAGAATGACTCATGGAGGGCATCACTGCTCACTGAATATCTGCATCCATGGCTGTTGGGTCAGTCAGGTACAGCAATAAGGCTCATCCTTACTTGCGTCACACGGCTGAGTGTGAAACTTGACTCATTTGCCTCACAACGTCGAACCTACCCACCACGTTTTATGCCTGTTGGTTGATTCCCTCTGGGTGCAACTATTTGTGCAACAATTTTTTTTAATGATGAGTGTATATGCATATAACACAAGCGTATTTTATTTAAAATCCCAAATCTCAGGGAACCTATGCAGTCACTGAGCCCTTTATTACGAACATCTCATTGTTTCTACACTTATTTCCCATGTTATCAGCTCTACTTACTTTGTGGCCTCTCCACCTACTTTATTAGCCCCTTTTTTATCCTGTTTTGTGATGCTCAAGACCACCACAGAGCTGGTATTATTTGGGTGGTGGATCATTCTCAGCACTGCAGTAACACTGATGTGGTGGTGGTGTGTTAGTGTGTGTTGTGCTGGTGTGAGTGGATCAGACACAGCAGTGCTGCTGGAGCTTTACACCACGTATCCACTCACTGTCCACTCTATTAGACACTCCTACCTTGCTGGTCCACCTTGTAGATGTAAAGTCAGAGAGAGTAGCTCACCTGCTGCTGCACAGTTTGTGTTGGTCATCCTCTAACCAGTCGATGCCCATAGGACACTTTTGGCTGGATAAATTGTATTTGCTTTGTGGTCCATTCTCAGTGCAGCAGAAACTCCAGCAGCACTGCTGTGTCTGATCCACTCACACCAGCACAACACACACTAACACACAGCCACCATGTCAGTGTGACTGCAGTTTACTGTATATGGTAAATGTAGCTGAGAAAATGGACAATGAATGTAGATACAAGTAGGATACAAATAATATAGTTCTTGATCAGTGTAAGTAATGTTGATAAGGGTACAACAGTGGTGAATCTGAAAAAAAGTATGTGGACTCTCACAGTGGATTCTTCCTAAACCTGAATACAGAGTAAAATCTAGTTTAAGTAAACACCTAATTAATCTTATCTAATCTAATTTCTAATAAATATATATTTATAATATAAACTAAGTATTTTAACTTGGTCTTGACTCTCTCTTCCCTTCTTTCATAGTCTTGTTTTGACTAAAATTCAGCCGTCTTCAGACTTGGCTCGATCTCGACTAGTTAATAGTCTTGGACTCATGTTGGACTTGGCAAAGGTGATTTTGACCACAGCCCTACTTAAGTCCCTATTACGTTGTTCTTTGTAGTGCATTCATCTGTTTATTTGTCTGTAATGATGAAACACATTGCCTTTTAACCCCACTTGCAGGATGAAAATGCTCTGCTGATTGTTCGCTCTCCACTTCCAGTGAGATAAACAAATGGCAGAAAACAACCCCAGCAATAAAAGACTGATAGCTGCGTTCTAATAGGATTGCAGTGTGTTTCATTATGAATATGTGAACCTCCGGGGCGCGTTCCAGAACAAATGAAATGCAAATAGCGTTTTGAAGACAACTGCTCGGTATAACAACCAAGAAAGGATTCATTTACACACAAAAAACCCAAAACAAAAATAAACAAACAAACAAACCTTCTGTCGGCCCCGTACCCGCTTATGATCTTCATTGCTGCATCAACCTGCATGCACTGCAAACTACAATAAACTTGTTTGTTCCTTCGCGCATTGCTTTGTTTGGTTGTGCTAGAGATGATTGCTGTAGACTAGAACACTGAAATATGCATAAAAACTTCCACCTTTGACATAAAGTAAACTGCACTCCGGCTTCCTTCCATGTAGGTATGCTGTTCACAAGTCCACAAGCTATAGCTATTAGAGAGACCTGGAGCGGACGTAGGCCTCCTAGATTTAATGTCAGGTCACCCAGGATTTTTGACTGCTTTACCTATTGCCAGTGAAAATGCCCCCAAATTTTGCTTGATCTCTTATAATAAAGGATAAAACAAATGTGTTTGAGCATTCTTAAACATTAGGTGAGAATCCCCTTTTTACAGAGGAAGAGGAAGACAAAGTTCTTCTCAGGTGGTTACTGATTTTCTGTCTATACTGTCATTTATATGGCTATATGCCACCACTTGTCAAATACCATTGCTGTTTTACACCCGTTCTGCAATACAGTATGTAGCAATGCTCCAACATGTAAACACAGGGAATCATCATTAGGTAATACATTAACAATAACTTAGAACAGACTTATAAGCTATCATTTAACTATGAATTATTGAGCTTCTGCTTTTTAACCTAGTAGTGAAAGTGATGTATAAAAGCCTCAGTAACACTGCTACACTGCTAGTCCACCACCCAAATAATATCATGTCAACAGCGGCCCTGTGGTCAGAAAGCAGTAACCGGGTGAACAAATCTGATCATGGCAGCAGAATCTACAGGGCTCTCGTCTAACCAGTGCAGCTACATTGTGAACATATAAGATAAATGCAACTCAGTGCGGAGTGAAGGAAAAACAAAGTATGTTGACAAAACCTTGTATGTCCATTTTTGTTATTTGTCTGTTAATGACATAATTTGAATTTGTTGTCTTTTATATTATGTGTAAATTTCATTATGAATGGACCAGGAGAAATAGCTCAAACATTACTTGAAAAAAGTCGGATTACATTGACTTGCATTAAAAGCAATGTATGTCTTTTCTTTCTCCTGTAAAGTTATCAGTCACATCAGGGTTTGTTCTGACAGCAGCAGTGTGCTCCTAATAAGATGGAAAGAGGATGTGGTATAGGGGTTCCCAGTCTCAGTCCTGTTGACCCCATGCTCTGCACATTTCTGCTTCCCTAAACCAAGACACCTGACCCAGCCAGGGAGAACTGGCTAATGAGCCCAATCAGAAGTTCTACACTCTCAGCAATAAAGGTACCAAACTGTGACTGGGGCAGTACACCTCTTGAGTACCTTGGGTGGTATCCTTAAGGGTATGTCCTGAGTACCTTTGGGGAAGTTGTATTGACTCTGTCCATCCTGTCTTGTCTCTGAGTTTTTAGTTTTTTAATGTTCTGTTTTTGAAACAATAGACTATGAAATGTTACTAATATCTCTGGACCATAAATCCATTCTTGTAACTTTGAATGTCCATTTACATTGTCTGTACCATGATGAATAATCATTGTACCACAGTACCTTTTTTTACAGTGTGGAAGAAGATGTGTGGGGTTACCGGAACTGAAACTGGGAACTCCTGGAGTTTAAACCCTTTAGACCCCAATAGAAATCTAGACTGCACTTGTTGATTCCCAACCTAAATAAAACACATTAGCCTAAATCAGGTAAAAATGACAGTTGCAAGTAGATGTAAAGACCTAATCTGTGTTTTCTTTCTAGTTCTAAATTGGGCAAGTCTAATAGTCTGCTGTGTTTCACTGTATTTCCGTCCTTTCCATGTTAACTCGGTGGTCCTAATCTCGGGTAACAGTTCTGTAAGTATGTCTTTACCAGTCACGAGACTGACATCACTTGCCCAGTCCACATAAAACAGTTTTAGAGTCAGAGAAACTTACAGCTAACCAGCATAACCAAAAGCTCAGAAGCTAGACCAGGTGCCTGTTACCTGCTCATATGTTTATCCATATACAAACAATGCTCATTTGTCCTTCATTTCTTCATTCACACGTTGCTTCATCTGTCCATTTGTTTGTCCATCTATCTGCACACTTGTTTGTCCGTTCCTTTGCACATTGTTTTGATTGGATGTTTTTCGGCTTCCACATCTGTTCATCCATGACTTTTTTCATGCAGTTATCATCCAGTCATCACAAAAAAGATGGATAATGATTTAAGTTCTGTATGAGTGGTTTAGCAGGCTGGGAGTGTTGGACAAAGAGCTGTCGATAAAGCACATGCCCACATGCCCACATTAGCCATGCCCACAACAACCGATAAGGTTCTTCATCTGCTGAATGATGCCCAGGGTGAGGAAGCTGAGCACATCCTCAGTTACTCTTTTGGTGAGTGTGGCTAAGATACTGTGACTAACTAGAAGTGGCAAACACAATAATAATGAATCAATACACCTGGGCATGAAGCCCTCAAATAGCACGGCAGCGATACTGAATGAGATTCAGTTTGCTTAATAAAGCAGCTAACAAACTATGAAAATATGTCACTAAATAAAGAATTTAAGAATTAAAGAATCTTGCTTCCACACGATCAGTGCTATCTAGCTAAGCTGAAACCTTGTTATACCTAAAACTAGAACACTTGTAAATCTGAGTCCTGTAAATCTTGTCCTCATTGGATGTTCATCATAAAAAGGATGTATAAAGCTTTAAAAGTTTTTGATACAATTCATTAACTACACAGTTGAGTCACATTATTATGACCACCGGCTAATATCCAGAGTAACCGCCGTGTGCAGCACGGACAGCAGCTAGATGGGCTGGGAGTGTCTCAATAAGGTCCTGGTAGGTTGTCACAGGTATCTACAGCCATGTTGGCTGTAGTGCATCCCACAACTGCTAAAGGGTGCATGGGGAGGATCCATAGAGCGAATATAACGCTCGAGGTGGTCCCAGAGATGCTCAATTAGACCTGGGGAATTAGGGGTAGTACTTGGAAGTCTTGGTCATGCTCTTCCAACCAATGTCTGACATTTCTAGCCATGTGACCCGTCGCATTGTCTTGCTGGAAGATCCCATCCGCCCCAGGGAAGACAGTCAGCATGTATGTGATCTGCAAGGATGGACTGATACCCACATTGGTTGAGAGTGCCTTCCAGAGAATGCTACAAAACCCTGACTTCCTTCATGAGCTTCATGCTGCTGCTGTCAAAAGTAGGAATAATGGTCATAATAATGTGACCCAACTATGTAGAATATTCCAATTAAAAATACTGTAAGGTGCATTTTCTTTCACAATTCACCTCAAATCATGGCCGTCTGTGGCCATTACCCTGAATACAGAACAGCCGGCAGAGGGCTTAGAGGGTTAATTTACTTCAGGTAAAATTTATCGTGTCATGGCTATGGTAAAGTACAATAATAGTGTGTGAAACATGACACTGGGTGAAATCTCGACCATTTCTTTTTATTAAGGCTCAGGAACCGATTTGAACAAGGACAAGAATAATGTTTTTATCACCTTTAAGTGTGCGCGTTGGTGCAAGCGGTAGGGGTGTCCTTTGTGTATCGTGAAGCAATGGCACCAGCCTGGGTGCATGGACTCCAGTGTGCACCAGACTGGGGTGATTAATCTGGGCCTGTCATGTCCCTGCAGATGTTTACATAGTGATATTTGGGCTGCATATGTCTGATGGAGACCCCCCTCCCACACGTCCGCTAGTCTCACACACACATGCACATAGACACTCAGCCAACGCTACCTGAGCCATCTGGAGGATGGAAGAGAGGGGGTCCCGCAAACCCACGCGCACACACATGCACAAAAGAATGTCAGTGCCTGCCAATAACCACGTCTGTAATCTGTCTCATGCTCTTTCTCTCCAACTGCCTTCATGTTTATCCTTTTCCAGTTATAGTTAGACTTTGTTGAGTTGAACAATAACACACAATGTAAATAACACACGATGTAAAGGTTTGGTCATCTCTACAACCTGACCAATTTATATGCTACAATGTATTTATAAGCAATTTGTCATTGCAAACATATGTGCATCAGTGTAATCCTGCTGGTGTGGGTTCATGCAATTTTCTTCTTTTTTAATAAAGCACTTAAGCTACTCAAGTCTCCCCCTTATGGTGAGATTTTAGCCTGCTAAATGTGAGTGAGTAGTAGCATTAGCATTTAGTTTGGCGCTGCAGTTTTGAGACTAATGTTATGCATTGAGACATGCCAGTGAGTTTACTTAACATGATTACCAACAGTTACTGTTGCTTAAATTACTTGACTTAACTCAAGGCAACTTCAAGGCAGGTGCTAGAAGACTTGTTGGTGGCTATGAGTTTCTATTACTTAAAAAAGCTAATTTTAGACACATGTCTTGGCTCATTGACAATATTTAGAGGACATATACTCTGTTTGGTGAGGGTGGGTCTTATAATTGTGAACTACACTCACCATCAGAGCCTCAAATCTCAAATCTCAAAACTTTAATTTTTGCTTGTGGCATTGGTTGATGCCAATCACAGACGATGGATCCAGAATGTTATGGTTGCACTAGCTACTGATAAAAACCACAGTGGCCATGCTCAGAATGGAGCCCTAGTGCTGCAGGCATAAACTCTGCATCCAAATCACTGATTAAAGTGTGCAGACTGACTCCACAGGGATGTGCCGGTGATATGGCAGAACACAACAGCATGCTGCACACACAGCCCCATTAAAACACACATGCACTTGCACCCTAGTGAAGCCCTGAAGGCTAAACAGTTTAGGAGAAAAGGCCAACACTCATGATCCACACTCGTAAAAAAATTTCACAAACACATGAACACAAAGGATACAAACAGTAATACACATGCATGCTGCGTATAATCACTTCCGTACAGCCAGTGGGGTATAGGCTCTAGGTTCCAGCCTATTGTAGGAAAAAGAACGGTGCCCAAGTAAACTTCCTTTTTCAGCTATTCTACCAAAAATCAGTACACTCCTGAAAATAAAGCTTCATAAGTGGGTCTGGCTTACACAAAGTTTTGGTGTAGACCTTTTACATTATATGAATGTTCTTTGAATATTAAGGGTTCATTTAGATTCTTCACACTGACGTATCTCAGAAATGCCTTGTTAAAAAAACCTCCATCATAAATATAGGTTATACAGACGGTTAGATAAGAGTTTGTGAGCTACTTCAAATGATCCCTTGATAGGTTGCAGCCAGCATTGTGTAATATTGGGAGCCTGGGCACATGTAACAGGTCTCATTATCTCTAGATTTTAATGGGATGATATGTGCTGAGTCAGCGCACCGGCCTCAGATTTCAGACTAGCACTAATAAAAGAAAGATTGCATAGCAGTGCAATCAAAGCTCTGTCCCTAGATGACAGAGGGAGAGAGAGAGAGAAAGGGGGGGGGGGGGAGAGGGAGAGGGAGACAGAGGATAAGAAAAGGACAAAAGAGAAGATAGAAACAGAAGACAAAAAGAAAGTAATAAGCAATTTAATAAAAGGGAGAGACAGTGTGTGTGAGGAGAGAGAGAGAAGAAAAGAGATGGAGTGGGGAGAAGGAGAGGTCAGGATAAGAGAAAGAACAACAGGAGAAATGGAAGAGAAGGATGGGAGATAAAGACTGAGGATGAGAGAAAGCATGAGAGGAGAAATAAATGAGAAAGAAAGAAAGAAAGAAAAAAAGAAAAAGACATGATAAGATAAGCATATAGAGAGTAGAGAGAGAGAGTGAAATGAAGAGTGAGAGAGAGAGGAAAGAGAACTATAAGACAAGGAAAGACAAAAGGAATGGAGAAAGTGACAGCAAAAGAGGATGAGCAGAGAGGTGGGAAGGAAAAAATAGAATGAAGTGCAAGAGCAAATGAAGGAAAAGCTAGAGAGAGAGAGACAGACCGGCTGAAACAGAAACAGACGAAGAGAAATAGGGAAGAGAGAAAGGACGATAAGAAGTAGAACAAGAGAAGAGAATGCAAAGCAAAAATAGAGAGGCAACGATTGAGGGGGAGAGTGTTACAGTAGGAGGGAGAGAAGAGAATAAGAGAAGGAAGAAAAAGTGAAAAAGGTGACAGGGAGAGGAGGATGAAAGAAGGAAAAGAGAGAAAGAAAGGAGGGAATTAAAGAGAGTGATAAAAGTCAGGAGAGAAAGTAAGAAAGTGAGTTAGATGAGAGAGGAGGAAAAGAGAGATGGTAAAGAAAGAAGGAATAAGAGAGACAAAAAGTGAGGAGGGAAAGAGAGATAGAGGGAGGATGAAAGAGTGAATAAGCGTGCAAGAGAGATAGAGAGAGAGAGAGAGAGAGAGAGAGAGAGAGAGAGAGTGAGAGAGAAAGGAAAAGTGGGAGGTTATCTGTGTGGAGGACCACAAACGCCTCCCTTGCTCTGTATCTGATGTCAGTCTCTTGACGCTGATAGTCTCTGCGTCTCCCATTTAGAGGATAATGAGATTGCTCTCACTGCACAAACCTGTGCAGACTACAGAGCAGCCGCCGATCGGCAGTCTGCTCCTTACCTCTCTCTTACATGGAGCACTCAGTCGTCAGGGTTCAGCTAAGTATCTCAGTCCCCCCTCCCACCTAAAACACCCTCATACACACACGACTGACACTCAATACCAAAGCAATTCTGCTCGCCAAGAAGCTGAGAGCCAAAATAATACAGAGAAAGCGAGCAAAGGACAGGAGCAAAGAGGTAGAACAGTGCGTCCTATTGCCCGAACGTGCAGCGGGTCTTAATAGAATTCCACATGCCATCTTCCTCAGGTGGTAAAAGCTGCAATAAGGCTGGAAGGGTAAGCGCTGACTAATTGAAAAGAGCCCAGCAGAGAAGTATCTGATACAGGGCCACTCCTATGAGTCCTTGGCAGACATCTCTGATCCCAAACACATACACGTGCAAAGAGCGTAGACAGTCGCTCCCACGCAAACATACTGATCACAGTTCATAGCTCTCATGCCATGCTGCGTGCGCAGTGTGCATGTGTATATGTTCAGATTTAGAGGAGGAGGAAGCTGAGGGGTTTTTGGCTATTAAACAAAACATATACACCAGCTTGACTCACTGTTGAGACTGCTTTGTATGCATGGATTGTATACGTAGGTAAACATGTTCAAGGCCTAGCTCTGAAGCAGCCTGTGAATTGTACTATATGGAGCTTTATGGGGCATACTGCAAAATGGGTCATGGAATCCTTTCCCTTGGCTCCATACAATCTCTGCACCTTCCTTATCGTCACCTGTGTCTTGTTTGTTGCTGCTTCCTTTAATCATTGTTTCAACCGGTGCCATGTTATAGTCAATGTATATGCTGTATACAGTATTGTGCAAAAGTCAGAGACCTCCCTTCTTTTATTTAATATCTGTTGACACCATCATTTTACGTGGCCTACCACTTCATGGCTGAGTTGCTGTCGTTCCCAATTGCTTCCACTTTGGTATAATATCACTGACAGTTGACTGTGGAATATTCAGTAGCGAGTAAATGTCACAACTGGACTTGTTGAAGGCATCCTGTCATGGTACCACACTGAGCTCCTGAGAGCGCCCTATTCTTTCACTAATGTTTGTAGAAGCAGTCTGCATGCCTAGGTGTTTGGTTAGCCAATGAAGTGATTGGAACACCTGAATTCAATGATTTGAGTGGGTGAGTGAATACTTTTGGCAATATAGTGTATCTCCATTTTTTGGGGATTTTTACTTTTATGTATGATATGAATGCAGTAGCTGCTGTTTACATTATGTGATACTTTCATGATGAATGGACCAACAGAAACGGCCCCAAACTGCTTGGAAAAAAGTCTGGTTCCATTGACTTACATTAAGGTTATATTAAGTTTTTGCCCTCTCCTGTAAAGTTACCATTTTGGAGATACTTGTTTTTCTTTGGAAAGCGACAATATGTTTGGTAATCTACTTAAATGGAAAATGCAACTAACTTCTAAGAACTGAAAGTGAAAGTTTCCTGAAAAGAAGCAAAGCTGTAATAAAGAATAAGGTTGGAGACACAAAATATTGCATATATATTTATGTGTGTGTGTGTGTGTGTGTGTGTGTGTGTTATTCAGTTACTTTCTTTTCAATATATGTTTTCTACAGTTTGTCCTGATGCTAAAACATGAATAATTGGTGTTTAATAGGCATTTTTTGACTGCTGGAAATTAAATTAATAAACCATAGTCTCCGACCTTTGCACAGTACTGCACAGTATATACACTCACTAAGCACTTTATTAGGCACACATCCTTGGATATCATTGCACTGTCTATTTTATCAGCTCTAGTTACCATACAGGAGCGCTTTGTAGTTCTACAATACTGCAGTCCATCCGTATATTTGCATCTTGCTGTTCTTTGACTGCTGTGTCTGATGCACTTATACCAGCGCAACACATACTAACATGCCACTGTCAGTGTCAATGCAGTGCTGAGAATGATCTACCACCCCAATAATACCTGCTCTGAGGTGGTCCTGGGGGTCCTTACCATTGAAGAACAAGGTAAAAGTATGCAGAGAAACAGATGAGCTACAGTCTGTAATTGTAGAACTACAAAGTGTTCCTATATGATAAGTAAAGCTGATCAAATGAGTGTAGATACAAGGACCTAATAAAGTGTTCAGTAAACATATGATGCATTTGGATGTGAGCATTTGACAGTCCCGAATTTACAACAAGAAAGCTGCACTGGAATTTCTATAAACAGTTGATAAAGTGAGGCAGGATCCATAGCCAGTATATTTTCTGATACCGCATGAACACAGTAGACCAAGCTAGCATATTTTCTGACAAGTTGACAAGAACCTTCTGTACACACCAATAGTCCCTGTTCTCCTCATGTTGCACATGTGTTATCAGCAGAATTTTGAGAAGCTGTTTTTTTAGCTCTATTCTTCATTTCTTGGTTTAGGTTTTTTGTGCCCTTGTGTGCTCTTGTTTCCTGCCTCTTGTCTTTTTCTTTACTAAAGTTATGTGTTTGCCTTGGATTGCCCTTTCGGCCTGTTCTCTGACTCCTGCTGTGGACTGTGCTAAGAATGTATGTGCCCTAAAGACAATAAAGACTTGTACTTTCATCCTGCATCAAGCTTTCCTTTGTTATAATTTCTCTGTTTCCTGAATGACCTGCAGCTTTCAAACACACTGTAGTAATCAACACACGCAGCATTGCACAAGCTCACGTTTGTGCTAGCAAAATAAGCGGGCACACAGGTGCGCACACAAACAGCCCCGCGCTTGGGGAGGAGCCAGGGGCGAGGTGCCATCCCCATGTCTGGGAGACTGAGGGACAGGTGACAACGGCAGCCCTGGAGAGGGAGAAGGGAACACAGCCAGACAGAGCGGCCTGGAGGGGGTAGGGGAGGGGAGCGTAGGTTGGGGGTGCTGGGCCTTTTTTCTGCCACGCAATAAAAATGCTAATCTGCCCCATTCCCCTGTTGATAGGCACTATGGAAAACAGGTTAGAGTTCCTCGCTCCACACGTGTACCCTCAATTTACCAGTTGGCCTTTTCTTTAGCCTAATCTCTTTAGGTGTCCTTCATTAAAAGCCAACGGCCTGGATGCTTTCACACTTCTGTTGGTCCGCTAATGGCGCCGAGTGGTTCTGCTACCCGGCCCTGATCTAACAATGCTGTGGCTGTGTTTGAGACGGCACTGGCCCAATTAAAGGTCAAGCAACGGTGCAGATTTGAACCGGCCGTCAGATCCTGCCGAGGGCTTGTTCTAATGGCTGCCTCTCACTGTCAGTTAGCTGCGTGCGCTTGTGCATATGAGCTCTTTAGCAGGCTTTGATACCACATAAAAAGCCTCTGGATCTCATTTTCTTTGCTTCCTTTGATTTTGGATCATGCTGGACGTGCAGCAAAACAGCCTTTACAAGGCACCGATGTTCCACAGGCTCCAACAATCCCTTGCTTTCCTCATTGTCTGCCATTCTGCAACATTTCTAACCGTAATCAAGCTTCAGCAACAAGCAATACTGTGCAATTAACCAGGTGATGACTCCATAAGAAGAGGGCTGGCAGACCTGTCTACGATCAGTGAGCCAAAGCAACTTCATCTGCCTGGCTGCCTGGCTCTGCTTTCCTAATCACCTCAGCCTTCTCTCCAAAGGACTGAGAAAAGGCAGAAAAGAAAGGAAAGGGAGTGGAGGGGGGGAGTAAATGGGAGCAAATGAAAATCAAACAGGAATCTGCATAATGTCGCCTTTGTCCCCATTTTGGCCTCTTTAACTTTCACATCAAATTAGCTTCAGGGAGTGTGTTGGGTGAGATATGGGACACCCGCCCCTCCCCTCCCCCAGTCAGGCACAGGGGTCGGGCCGGTGGGTCTGCTCCCCGGAGAGTGGTTATGACAAATAAGATTAATGTCTCTCAAGTCGGGAGAGGCACGCAGATTAGGATGATAGGTGATTTTCTCAAGAGAAGCCCCACATGTGAGCACATGCATGTGTTCTGTGGAAAGCAAGGGGGAGGGGGGTGCAAAGCGTCCATCATTTGGTGTGTGGGGGGGTGACCCCCTACCAGGCCTGGCTCTAATGACCACTGGAGGATTGGGGGGTCAGGGGGCCAGGGGTCAGGGGGGCTCTGGAGGGGGTTCCCCATCTTTAGGAGCAGTGGAGCGAAGGATGAGAAGAGGAACCGAGCAGACCCCTCATAAACCTACAGCATAAAACCCCACTATTAGCATTAACATGCCAAACAAAGGACCTGAGGGCAGCAGCATCAAGTTTTTTTCCAGCCTGTTATTTTCACCTGTTATGTTCTTAGTTTTACAGTAGCTAATCACAACCTAGATTGATAATTATCCCATCAGTTTCCTAACTAGCTTCCATATCTAAACAAAGTAATAAAGTAAGGAATTCACCTGATTGCTGTTGGAATTAGGTGTGAGCAAACCTAGAGGCAAAAACCACAACAATGGTTTCAATCCCTGGTAACAGTTCTAGTACCAAAGGTTCTGGTACTTTGTGCAGTTTAAAAATGCCCATCATTTCTTTTATCTAAACCAGTGGTGTTCAATCTGTGAGTTGTGACACAGATTAACATGTACTGTATATACACATTTTCCCACAAGGATGGAGAATGCAGAACTAAATGAACTAATTTCTGCATGCTTGCACAGCACTCCATCACTGTGGATAAGGTCCATGTGCAGTAAACACAGTGGTGTCTAAGTGTGGTTATCAAGTGTCTCACAAACAATGACAGTAGTAATGCATGGTAGGGCTTGCATGAATTCAGATCATGACAGTTATGTTATGAAAGTCGAGTCTGTGTTGACTAATCGCAGATGATATCATGAATAAAACCACAGAAGAATGGAATCATTTGCAGCAAGAGATTTTAAAGATCACACTCTAAAAATCCACAACAAAGCCAAAATCCAAAAGTCAGTAGAGCATGACGTACCATTTACAATCTATTAGCATTAATATGTCAAACAAAGGACCTGAGGGCAGCAGCACCAAGGTTTTTTTTTCCAGTCTGTTATTTTCACCTGTTATGTTCTTAGTTTTACAGTAGCAAATCACAACCCAGATTGATAATTATCCGTTGGATAATGTTCAACAATACCTACAACAGTGAATAGCTCAATTATTCTCATTTAAGATTCACTTTCAGTTTTTGGCTGTGGTTGCAGCTCTAGAATGGAACAATCCAGCACATTGCTGGGGTTAACTCCCCCACTTTCATCCCGGCGAAAGTCAGATCTAATAAGTAGTACTAACATACTGCAGAAATGCGATTTGCGCAGTGCTGCGGATCTCCTGGGGTCATCAGCATCACATTTAATCCCTCTCTATATCAGAAGATGCATCTGCATAAATGAACAGAGGTGCTGCAGAAAACAAAGACTTCAGCAGAAAGAAGGTATAGTGTAGTGCCACTTCGGGAGGGGAGACAATTTTGGTGGCCTCTATTATATTTGATGATACTCTTGATCCCTGTATCTTGTGGACCAGCTGACAAAGCTCCTGTGCCTGTTTTCCTCCACTCAGACAATATGTCTGGGTGATGGAGTGTATCTTCAGATGAGCTGAGGATTAGAACAAAGGATCATCACCTTGGAAAAAGTTCTCTAAAGCTAGTACAAGTTTGACAAGCTTGTCTGTGGTATAATGAATGCACCAGTGCCAATACATCTTGACGTGTCAGAATGTTGAAAAGGAACAGTCATGGTTTTGCTATCTATATATATATATATATATATATATGAATCGCCACACAGCACCCCACCCCACCCCACCCGTAACTGCCCGATCTGGCTAATAGTGTTTGTTTCCAACGATCATTGTAAGTGAAATCTGTACTTTCTTTGTAATAGACGTGTTTTTTGCTTTGTAAACACATCTCTGAGGTGCTACTTGCCCGCTTCCTGTCCCTATTACCTGAATTTCTATTCGACTGGGTAAGCACTCTCTATGCCTGATTATCTGCTACCACTGCATTCTCCGGGATTTCTCATAACTTCCTTTCAAAATAGGTCTTAATGATCCGAGAGGTGCAGCACTCAACAAAAATAAAGGCCCTTCTACACGCTGCTGAACCAAGACAAACACTACATTTGCTGCTTCAAAGTGGCACAACAAATAGCTACAGGCATTTCTGTGCCCCAACTCCTCCATCATTGCTGGTTCAGTTATTGTGATATCTAGATACAAACGTGAATTAGATATGGCACCCTCATCCTTCAGAACACGGAAATGCACTCAGATACGTGTGTTATGTGCACACCAAATATTAAAGCGCACATTGGATGAGAGGAAGTATGCAAAGCATCTGTGTGTGCTCCCTTGTGCCGCTTTGGCATATGCTCTTGTTTCAGAGCCACAGCACCCCACTCTGGACCCTTCTAGGGAGAGGGAGAGATAGGGGCAGCTGCTGCCTTCTTGTCACTGTCGCGGGCAAACCATCTGTAGAGGGCATCAGGCCTGCTGCTGCCCCTCACCAGGGAGTGCAAGGCTACTGCTTAATATTTATATTATATGTGTTTATGTGTGTTTAGGGGTGGGGGATGGCACATGTGTGTGCATGTTGGTGAGTATAAGCTAATGTGTGTGGCAGTTTTTAGGGTGCTCTTCCACTGCACTTTTAAATGAGAAGCAATGGAAAGGTTCTAGTTCGTTTTCCACTTACAGCTTGAACCACCACAACAGCCATGGTTAATGATCAAAATCTCTTATGGTCATTTACACCACTCTACATCATCTATTTTGGCTAATTAGCAACCCTGTGTCCTAATTAGATTAACTTTAAGTTATTCAAAGGATGAACTGGTATTTATTCTGTTCTTGCATTGATATCTACAGTTAGACTGACTCATGTAGAATCAAGTGTGAAAACATGAACAAACATGTTTTGTTGAGGCTAGCCTAAATGCTAACATTATTAGCATCAGTTTCCTAACTAACTAAACAAACCAATAATTCTAAAAATGCCAACTGACATATTAATGTACATTCTGATACACTTATTGATGTAATATTTCTTGCGGATACTATTCTCATCTGGGAAAGAAAGGAATTCACCTGATTCACCTGGAATACCAGGTTCCAAAAACCACAACAATGGTTTCAGTTCCTGGAAATGGTTCTAGTAGCAAAGGTTCTAGTACTTTCTTTTATGTAAATTAGTGGTGTTCAGTTTGTGAGTGGTGGCACAGATATACTGACATATACTGTATATACACATTTTCCCCCAATGATGAAGAACGCAGAACTAAATGAAATGCTTTAGATCAGAAACAGAACCCACTCCATTTCTGCATGCTTGCACAGCACTTTTCATGATTGTGGATAAGGACCATGTGCAGTAAACACAGTTGTGTCTAAGTGTGGTTATCAGGTGTTTCACAAACAATGACAGTAGGAATGCATGGTAGGGGTTGCATGAAATCAGATCATGACCGTTATATTATGAAAGTCGGGCTGGTGTTGACTAATGCAGATGATGTCATGAATAAAGCCACAGCAGAATGGACTGCTTTGCTACAAGTTTTAAAAACACACTCTAAAAATCCACAACAAAGCCAAATCCAGAGGTCAGTGGAGCATGGCGCACCCTTTACGCACCCTAAACTGCATTGCTAGCCTTTAGGGAACCAAAGATACGGACCCCAGAATCTCACAAGTTTGTATTTGAAACACTCGCCCACTCGCGAGTATCATAATACGGTGGAAATAAGAGTAACCACCTTTAAACTTCACAGGATTATATGGTGTTATGCTCCCTCTCCAACAACACATTACATGTTAGGCTCCTCACTTGTTGCTTTCTCTGAGATGTCCATATTATTAGTGTCATGATCACATGATCAGCAACAAGCTTAAAGCATCCTCGTCGAGCAGTAAAGTCAACAAGTGGACTAGTCTAGGCAAACCCTTAGTGCACGGTTGCTGCGTTCATAATACTACTGTTTTTAGATACAGTTACTGTTGCCATTGACAATCAATCAATCAGTCTTATTTCATATCACAAAACACTAACATTACAGGTGGGTTATGACATTAAAATGTTTGGGAGGGCTACTTCTTTTGTTCTTTTGTGTTGACTTTAGCATTACACTGCTGTTGGAACATGTTAAAGTCTGTTGTTTTTCAGTTTTTGACATACGTTTAAAACGCCTGTTGCCCTTTACATTGTGTTTATATTGCCACATGAATGGACTGAAAGAAATGGCCCAAATCACTTCAAAATAAGCCTGTTTACATTGACTTACATTAAAAGTAAAGTCTTTTTTTCTTCTACTGTAAAGTTACCCTTTTGGAGTTATGGGGTCTTGTTCTGACAGTAGCAGCTGATAAGAAATCTTTTCAAAATAAATGGAGGATTGACAGGTGGGGTCCCCGAGTACAATGTTACTTTGTGAACCCAGTTTTAGGAACAGCCCTGTGCATATCGTCACTGTCTCAAGAAAAGCGTGTATCATTGCATTTGCATTTTTACTTGTATGCATAATTGTACTCTAAATTTCCTTCAGGATCAATAAAGTATCTATCTATCTATCTATCTATCTATCTATCTATCTATCTATCTATCTATCTATCTATCTATCATTTGAACACAGCAGCTGCTGTTTACATTGTGTAGGTTTCATAATCAATGGACCAAGAGAAATTACCTAAAATCGCTTGGGTGGGGGTGGAGTCTAGTTCCTTACATAGAAATTTAATTAGGCCTTCTTCCTCTTCCCATTTTGGAGATACTTGTTTTTCTTTGTACAGTAACTATATGTCTAATCATTATGTAAGTACTGTATGTTCACTGCTCTTCAAAGACACGTGGTCTATCAGCTCTCTAGACCTATCAGCTCTTTTTTTTGTTTCTTCAGCTGAGTCATTCTAAGGACTGTCTCCTTGAACATACAGCAGGAGCAGTGCAGGTGTTATCTATGAGGTGTTATCTATGTGCTCATATATACACACACGAACACAGCTCCTCCAGTCTGACCTTTCCCTCGTCCTTTGTAAACGCTCCCCGGAAAGAGGCTTGTTTACACACTGGAATTGTAAAGGGAGGAAATGCTGATTTGAATATCTGCTATTGAAAGCGCCATACGGGAGAATTAAATGCCAGTGACTTCTTTTGATTTGGACCTCGACAAGACGTTTCGGCGTTGCAGCGCACCGTAGACTATTATTATGTAAATGAGATGAGCCTCGTGTGTTTTCCTGGGCTTCTCTTTTTTCCCCCCCCATTGCTGAACTCAGCAGTTCGCGAGAACACTGCGCTCTCTCACGTCCTTTCCTCCCCTCAGATAAACACATCAGGTCCCGCTGCTCGCTGCCCAACGCCAAGCTGCTGAGCAACAGTGTCCCACTGTTCTGTATCCTAAACACTGGAAGCCAGTCATATCTATCCGTGCATCTTTAATCACAACAAATGGGGCACAGCATCAGCCTCCGGTGAAGTCTATGAAGTGAAGAGCCTATTGGGGAAGCAATGCTTAGCGTACATTCCCGTTCCTGGCGAATGCCACGCCGGTTACGTTATTTGCACAGACGTCCCGTGGCAGGATCGAACAATGAGCAACACGATATCAGACAACAGAAGACACACTAGCGCTCACTTCTAATTGTGCACATATGGCTCCTGCAGGAATCATTGAGGAAACGGACCTTCTGGTAGCCGGCTCTCGTGCGAATTTGCATGAGAAGAAAGCCATTGGTTTGTAGAGCGTGATGTAAAAGAATGACCTGCAAGCCTGAGGCCACAGCCTCGCGCGCGATCTGCTGGTTGACGAGCGCAACGCGGCGCGGTAGGCAGGATTCGGCGCGCGCTGAACCGGGGGAGGGGGTGACTCAGTGAAAAAGAGAGCGAGCGGCTCAACAAAGACCCAACCACATCCCAACAGTGATAAAGACAAGCATGCCTTCAATTAGCCAATCTAATGCATTCATACTGTACATAGCAAGTCATTCATGAACTAGACGCAAACAAAACACGTGATGGGCTCTGAGCGCTCATTCATTCAAAATGCAAGACGTAAATATGCTGTATGCATACATGCATAAGTAAGTAAGTACACTGCTTTATTACAGGCTATGCAAAGTCAGGGTGCCCTGTATTTTATACCCTAGAACTTGCTGAAAAGGGGGGGAAAAGGGCGAAAGCGTCGACGTGTCACAGCGTCATTAAATCATCTAGTTCAATGTTGCTCCCTGGAGGTTTTTTTTATGGATTAAATTAAGCACTTCCATCTTCATTCCCACCTGATCACAGCTATATAAACCCCAACAGCTGATCAGCAGACTTCAGAAAGCCCGACACCTTCAGACAGTGCAGCTCAGAACAAGAGCGAGAGAGAGAGAGAGAGAGGAGGGGAGAGAGAGCGAGAGCGAGAAAGGGGACAGAACTCGCTGACACAGACAGAGCTGGCTTCAGAAAGGGAGGCTGGAAACCTCGAAGTTAAACCGAGTTAAAACTTGAGCAAACGCCACCATAAGAAGCCCTCCAGACACGCTGTTCCACTGAAGAGAGGAAGGGAGCTGTCCGGTGCTGAATGCGTGCGTCTGCCGTCCGAGGGGAACTGTCCAGTGCTGAAGTTGCATTTCTGCTCTGAGCAACGCGGCGCCGCGCAGCAGCAGAGACAGCAGCAACAGCAGCAGCAGAAGAAGAAGCTGAATAAGGACTGCGAGGCTTTGCCTTCGCCCTGTGCTGGCATCTGAACCGTGGCGGAAAGGTGCTGTTTTGCCTCAACGGTGCATGAAGAGCGAGAGAGCTGATACCGGCGGACGGGTGTTGCTGGGGGTTTGGGGGTCTTTTCTTTCTTTTTTTTCTTTTCTTTTTTTTTTCCTCCTGAAACATGCCAAGGTCTTTCCTGGTTAAAAAGGTTAAGCTCGATGATTTTTCATCCGCCGATATTGAGAGCTCCTATGGCAGATCCAGGGCTGACCTCAGCCTTCGGTTCCACGAGAAAGGTAAATACAGTCTCTACTTTATTGAACTACCATGCTGTGATAAGGCGCGCAAAGCGCATGGCGCAAAAATCTGCATTTGCCATTTCCCTCGAATCGTTACGCTTTCATTACTTTGCATGGTGGTGTCTTAATTCCCCCTCTGTAGCTCCACACATGATCGTGCTCGCGCGCACCCACCATCACATTGTTTCCCAGCACCGTCACACCGTCTGAGATTTTGTCGAGTCTGCACATTTTTTCTTCTTCTTGGCATTACGATTTTCAGGTGTTGCACGCGGAAAAAGGCTCGAGCGTGCACAGTAGCGCGTGCCCTCCGTTAAAAAAAGATGCACGTGCGTACGTTATTCTCGCTTTCTATTTACGGTTATTACACCTAGCCCTGCGTGTGTGTACACAAGAGAATCGTGTCATGGAATTATGCTCACACACACATACGCGCGCGCGCGCGCACACACATACACACACACACACACATACACACACACACACACACACATACACACACACACATGCACATGTACAATGTCTGTTAAAGGCACGCTTGATGATGTTCCCAGCCATTATTTACGCTCTACATCATATACAGTACGGACTTGCATAAGCTCACATATTTTTTGGTGTGCGCTTTCATGCATTATTCACGCGCCTTTTCTCCTCTCGTGGTGGTACAACAGGCTGCTGTGGATGTGGAAGCGCGTGCACATCGACCTATTTCTGCTCGATCTTTGTCAGAACTGCAAAGGCAATTATAACTGAAGCGATATCATTCAACCCACCCCATACCCCCCACACCCCACCTCTCACACAGATACCCCTCCTTTCTTTGTCCTTAAATGGGTTAGCACGCTAATTGAAATGGAGAGCTATTGATTTTTTAGTGGGAGTGATGTAGAGGTGGGGGGAAAAGACCTTCACGTGAAGTCAATGTCTTTCAGCCCACCTCGGTTTGTACTGTATACAAAAAGCAAGAAAGAGGCAGAGGTTGAGGTGGAGAGGGAGTTGGGGAGGAGGGGGGCTGGTTGGCAGAAATAGACTGTTGAGATCTATAAATGTAGCTTTTGACTCAGAGCTTTTCCCTTTAGCGTTGTTCCTTAGCCAAAGTGCAAACTGCGAGCTCAACTGTTGCTTTGTTTTCACCACAGGCTACATTGGCGACTACATCACCCCGTCTGTATACGATGGGGAAAGTGACCATGGCCTCAAAGTGCCCTCCCCGGGCCCCATCTACGAGCGGATACACGGAGATTACGGCGCGCCGGACTCGGATCAGCCGGACAGTCCGCGCTCCGAGGTGTCGTCCGGCTACATCAACGGCGACAACGCCGTGAGCGAGGGCTATGCGGTGGACGCCTTCTTCATCACGGACGGGCGCTCGCGCCGGAAGGCGGTGAGCGGCGCGCGCACGCTGCAGCGGCACACGTGCAACGAGTGCGGCAAGACGTACGCCACGTCGTCCAACCTGAGCCGCCACAAGCAGACGCACCGCAGCATGGACAGCAAGATGGCCAAGAAGTGCCCCACGTGCGGAAAGGTGTACGTGTCCATGCCGGCCATGGCCATGCACCTGCTGACGCACGACCTCAAGCACAAGTGCGACGTGTGCGGCAAGGCGTTCAGCCGCCCTTGGCTGCTGCAGGGCCACATGCGCTCGCACACGGGCGAGAAGCCGTTCGCGTGCGCGCACTGCGGCAAAGCCTTCGCCGACCGCTCCAACCTGCGCGCGCACATGCAGACGCACTCGGCCTTCAAGCACTACAAGTGCAAGCGCTGCAACAAGACGTTCGCCCTCAAGTCCTACCTGAACAAGCACTACGAATCGGCGTGCTTCAAGGGGGCGTTCGCGCCGCTCGGCGCGCTGGAGGCGTGATGCCAGCAGCGTCCCAGTCCCAGACCCAGATTATCATAAACACGCCTTCCAGTCAAACCCTACTGTGGTTTGGATGACAGCACAGCTCTGCTCAACTCGTTGTTTTGTTTTTTTTTTTGTTTTTTGTTTTTTTGCTTTTTGTTTATATCTTCTTACCTTCTGCAAAAAAAGAAAATAAACGAACCCCAACAAAACTGAAGACATCTCGGATCTTACGCGCATGTACCTTAACTTTTTCGTTTCCAAGCATATCTTCTTCCTCCTCCCGCTGTTCGCTTCCCCCCAGAGCCGAAGTAGTAACACACGTGTTCTGCCAAAACTCAAGAGGACATTGAAAATGTCTGTCTGTCTCTCTCTCTCAAAGGTCAAACCTTTTCTAAAGTATTGGATAATGTTGTACTGCTGCCAGAAGGGCCACAAAAAGTGTTCAGCACTGAGGTAAAACTATTTATTCATTAACTTATTTATGTACTTTATTTATTACTATCCTTGACTTGTGTTCAAACGTTCCTTTGCACTTTAGTTTGTTGTTCATTTGCTAAGCCTTCGTCATTAATATGCCAAAGCATTTGCCACTTTTTGAATACCTTCCTTTTGTTTGCCACTTTATAAATTTGTTGCATGCAAAAAAACTAACAAAAAAAAACCCAACAAAATAATTCTAACGACATCTATGCCAATTTTATCAAGCTTCGGATTTTTTGCAGAAATCTAGTTAGCAGTCGGCAATACTTCTCGGGAGTCATTAAAACTATAGAGCAATAATGCATGGTATTTTTAAAGAAAAATAAACAAGTAATAACTATAGCATTTTTAATCACGATTTTATCCAATACCATTAGTAGTCGTGAAAGAAATTCAATATCAGGGAAATGCCAGTGTAGTATTAGTGGATCAACTGGGTGGGGTTGGTGGGTGGATGGCAGGGTTGGGGAGGGGGTGGGTGTTCAGGGTCCTTTTGTAAGTGGTTATGCACTGCCTGCCTCTTATTTAAACGTAGTTTTAGAACGTAGGCGGATCAAAACATCCTCTAAACGTGCGGAGCGCCCGAGGCCCGAGGGACGGAGCAGCTTCCTGTGGGAGCTGTGCAGTTCCAGAACTGTACAGGGTTGAAGTTCTGGAACTGTCCAGTGCTGAAGTTCTAGGGATGCCCAGAGGTTACGTTTTTGGAGCTGTCCAGTGCTGAAAAGTCCTGGAACTTCCACTGCAACAGGCCTGACATGCTGATGCGGCCATGCTTCAGTTCACGCCAGACACCGGCAGACTTATCCTTGAGAGAAAAAAAGCACTTCTTTGAGAACATTTACGACTCTTCTTTTCGACAAATAGTAGCACAAACCTTAGAGATTCAGGTAGACGGGCCTTGTATTAGTTGAACCTCTGTTTTTGTATTACGAACAAAAGGGAACTGTTTGTTGCAAGATGCCTTGTAAATAGTCCTTTGGGATCAATTATTTCTACAGACTGTATAGAATCAAATGACCTTATTTCTGGAGTTCTGTTTTTTTCCCCCTGGGGTTTTTGCCCAGCATTTGGACAATGTAAAGCACAATGACACCGGGCATTTTGTCTCACTTCATAATAAAGAACTAACAAGTAACTCATTTTGTGGTCCCTCTTTGTGTCGATGAGAGAAATCCTGCCTGCATGGCTTCAGAGATGTGGTCAGACTAGTGGGCGACATTTTTGCTGAGTAATCACTTTGTACTGCATTCTTACAGCGAGCGTGTTACAGTGGTCTGGATGAATATAGGGTGTTGTTGCATAAGAGGAAGCTGTTGACTAAAATAGGTCTACCTCGTGTTGAGTGAGGATTGATGATGCTGAGTTTTATTCCTGGGGTGGAATGACGTAAAAAAAAAAAAAAAAAAGTTTCATCTGTTGATCCATACCTCTGCAGTGTAGACCGCAGTGCCTGCAGATACTTGAGAGTTGGAGTGGGTGTGTTGGCTTGCTATACGGCAAGTTACTGAGCCGTAGCATTTCAAATTACAAGCACTGAGAGAGTAATTAAAGCAGGCCTAATTCATTTTTATGATGCCAAACATGACTTCAGGATGACTTGTTTAACCGGGCAACCTTGAAATGCAAAGCAGCTCAATGTATGCAAGGTCGCATTTGGGTGTTATGGGATATCAGGTCAAATGGGACACTGCGTTAGATAATATAGGACAATGTCCTTCTTGTGTTTAAAGGCTCACTAAAGGTGACTGTTGTAGGTGAACATGCTGGAGGTGCAGGTCTATTACTGTCATTTTGCTGTACTAAGTATTAGTACTTGCTGTTTTACATAGTAATTACATAATTACTAATGATTAATTACATTTACAGTCTACACATGTCTGTACTTCTGCCATTTTTCTTTTTTTTAGAGGGGAGCAAATAAATACAGGACAAATATTGTATGTGAAGAACACATTTTCGAGCCTACAGTTTCCATCAAATTTCAAAAGTCATAGTAGCATGTTTCCTATTCACAAGTACAAACAGATTAAAAGTTTAGCTTCTGCAAATTCAACAGAACTCCCTGTTTGTTTTAACGAGCTATAAAAAACATACTTCCCATTACACATTGCTTTTGTTGTTGCATTAATTAGCCTATTTATAGTGTTTCCTCTCTTAATTAGCTTATTTATAGTGCAATGTTAGGTGTTATCTGAATTTGAAATAAACAAGAGTTAATACGTCCCTTATTGCTGAATGAGCCATGATATTATCCTATATATTTTTTTACCTTATATAGTTTTCCTTAAAAAAGGCCTTTAGTTAAAGGTGGAGCACTGACTTTGAGTGCAGTTTGCATTTCGACGTTAACCTTGAGACATGCAAGCAGGCGAGCAGAATTCACCCGCTGGCCCTGCTCACTCCGGTCCCAGCAGAACCCTTATCAACAGCTTTAAAGAGCTTCAAAGCGTCTCCTGCCGATTGGGGGGGTGAACAACAGGTTCATTACTGGACGGCTAATGTGGATGTTTCGGTCTTACACAACAGCCCAGTCCCCCTCCCTACCTCCCACCAATTAGAGTGGGCTTATTTCTAGTCTAGCAGACATGAAACAGAGAGAGAGAGAGAAGGAGAGTGAAAGAGAAAAAGAGATAGTTTCAAATGTTTTTCAACGCAAAAAAACCATAGCAAATTGCAGCCCGATGTTATTCTCCAGCAGAATCCCAACTCAAGGTCATCGGAGACGGTTCTAAAATAAGTTGACTCGGTTCTTGCCTCAACAGTTGGCTTAATTGGAATGAAGATGCAACTAAAAGTGGTTTGCTGAAACCTCTGAAGATTCCGTTCCATGCTGTGGAGCTGGAGAAGGGAAGTGCTGAGTTGAAGGGGAAGGTGTGCGCTGCAAAGTCCTGCAGTGTGTGAGTCATGGTCATTAGCAAGTAAGGGGGGTCAAGAGGGCACCAGCCTGGTTCTTCTGATCGCATCGTCCGCTTTGAAATGTCGGCACGGAATGACACAGCAGGACTGTGTCTTCACGCTAAACTCCCTGTGCAAACCTTAGGTGGGATGAGTAATAGCTACGCGTGCGGGTGTTGCGTGTGTTAGTTAAAAGCTTACATACTGCCGACATCTGAATCATTCTATTAGGCTTGGCAAAAATGAAATCTGCCCAATACCCTAAGCTTTATGAGCTGGTTTTATACACAAGTTATATACAAGTTATATGCATACTGCCTGTGTGTAATATATGACACTGCTGCAGCCTAAACATGCAGTTTATAGGCTATGTTATCCGTTGTTGGGAGGACATGCGTCTACACATGCAGCTAATTACATATATAATGCCCTCAAATTATAAAAGTTGCTTAAACTTGTGGCAGCCGGAGTGTTCTAACAAATAGTCTTGTCCATTTAGTAATACTATGCATGTGCATGTCATTACTACAGGTTAGTAGGCTGTTAATTCAACCTTACTTCAAGTGTTTTATACAGGCCCAAATTAACTGTATTACCTACCCTCTAATAAAGTCATTTAGGCTGTCAAAATGTTCTACCTATAGATTACGTAGGGAGCAGAACTTTGGATTTACTCCTCCATTAGGTGTAAATTAGAATTCTGAGGTGTTTGTAAGAGACTTTATTGTAAGATGATGCAAACTGTCAAATTCAAATGCCAAACAATAGAGGACGACTTATCACCAGAAATTTGTGGTGTCCACCCCTATAGTAATAAACAAAGAAATGCACAGTCTCTCCTTGTCAGTCTTAGCATTAACAGCTGTTTACGTAACAGTCTGGGGGAAAATGTTGCAACTTCAGTATTAAACTTCATCCCTTTACTGGCCAAGAGTGTCTCTAGTGGTGGAAAGGTGCATCAATGTTAATTTCTGTTTTGCTTCTATATCACTTCTTTTATTGACTGCTGAACATGGATTCTTGCCGGGAGTGGGCAGCAGTGGTTGCATGCCAAAAGCTTCAGCCATTGTTACATTTGTTCTTCCTATCATTGACTACCTGCCCTTAAACGATCTAACTGGGAGCAGGACCATTAACATGAATCACAAGAAATTAGAATATGCCATAAAGGCAGCAGCGCTACATCTCCATCCTCTCATGTTGGACTGATGATTGACTCTGTATTTCAGTGGCTTTCATTACTGTAGATGTCCCTGCAACATCATACTTAGACACCTTTAATGTGTTCACATTCTGTTAATGATTTTAGTTGATCATATTAGAAGGTTTTAAATGAAAAAGCATTGAAAGGTGAGAGCAGATACAGTGTTAATCAGAATAATGCAGTTTAAAGTCTTTGAGATGGATGTGCATCATAGGATGTAGTATGCCGTGCAGAAGCTTCAGTCTTAGTAAAAATGAACTTAAATAAATTTCCCAAGGCATTGTGGGCACATATTGGGGTTGCATCGAGGCAGACTTTGCACTGTGTCTGTGCCCCTGAACACATCTGAGTCAGTGTTTTAAAAGAGCAATATGTAAGATTTATAGGTTAAAACATTCCAAAATGATGAGTGATACAATTATCAACACAATGTCAAGAAATAAAAATGTTGAGGCTATGTCAAAGATGCCTTTGTATTGTGTTGTAGAGATATTTACAGAGTTAGCATGCTAACCAGCTAGCCCTGGCCCATCCTGTCCTGTAATACTGTTTTGTAACTCGAGAGGTGATAGTGAGTCACTGTAGCATCAAGTCGAATCAGTTGTAATGAGAAGATGAAGTAGTGCTGCTGCCCTGCATTTGCTCTGGCATTGTTCTAAACTCTTGTCAATCATGTTTCAAGGTTCTGCACCCAGTTAAATCATTTAAGGCCATTGAAGGGAAAGTATATGCAATAATGACTGAAGCTCTATCCAGAGACTGCTGCCGCATGCCCTTGGCATGAATTTGACAGTACACAAAAGATGCAATAATAATAAAAGCAAATCAAGAGTTAACATAGGTGCTGCTTTCCACCCCGGAGATGCTCTTAGGTGCTGCTTTCCAGCCCTGGAGATGCTCTTAGGTGCTGCTTTCCAGCCCTGGAGATGCTCTTAGAGGGATGAAGTTTGATGCTGAACTTTTTCTTTTACCCTAGTAAGAATACAAGAGGGAGGAGGAGGGACTATGGATTTCTGGTGATATGTTGTCCCTTATTGTTTGGATTATGAATTCAACAGGTTGTGTAATCTTACAGATTGCTCTTTTAATTCTGTTAATTCTTAACATGTTACAGAATGGGTTTTAGTGTGTGTGTATGTGTGTGCGCATGCGCATGTGTGTGTGTGTGTCCATTTTGAGCTGAAGGGTAAGACTGGCACTTTGATTAAACTGTCTGATGCTGAGATTATGGGCACTGGCTCTGTTCTTGTGCTACAGGCTTGCTCTGCCATGTAAAGTTATTGCTAATCATGAAGCTTGTGCACATGCGGTGGCACATGTCATTTTTCCTCCACTGCAAAAGGCCTGTGATTAATGAAATGATTCATTGCACTCGTCGATATGATGAAAATTAATCCATTAATACTTGTAAATCAGTTGTCCGCACTCTGGATGGCTGAGTACATCTGAATGCTCTGCACACACATATGGGTTGTGCATGTATCAGTTTCACTCCCTATATGGGCTAGCAGGAGATTCATCTTCAATCCAGACCATATTTCATAGAGTGACAGTCAAAACTGGAGCACATTTTTGCCTCCACCTCCATGTTGTTTGCATTTAAAGTATGCAGCTGACTTATTGCTACATACATGCTACAAACGAGCTAGTAGTTGTGTGCTACTCAAATTGTACACTATTACTGCCATAGCATCTTAACTAGCACATTTAACAAAGCTTGCTCGTTTGAATGGGCCATTTTGTGACTGCCAGTTCTATAATGCCACTTCATATAGCAATATTCATGTTTCCACTCTTTAATGACCTCAAAACCTCATAATTGTTAACCACAAGTCGCTATAGCAGTGATGTTTCATAATCACCATTCATTTTTCGCATAGAGACAACCTGCTAAGGCCTAGAGCTCCTAATATGAGCAGAAGGACAAGTTTAGCGGACAATGAATGCTACTGGCCACTTGTTGACCATGGCTTGCATGTGACCCCTATAGATTGATCTGTAACTTGTGATGGTACTAATCGGTTAATACTAGGACTGAAATGGCACGAGTCCAACCTAGTTTATTGCCACAATAGAACAGAGATAATTGTTTTTTCTAAGTTGCATGACCAACTGATCTTTTCTAACCTTTTGTGATCTTTCAGTTTAGTCACTTCTGTATGTTGTACCAGATTAGACTTGATATTGACCTGATATTCATTACATGAATAATAAAATTGCATTATATGTTTATAAAATGTATTTAGAATTATATGGTCCCCATCGTTAGTATAGGAAATGGTTGTATTTCCATTGTACCCATCCCCACTGCTGTAAAGAAATCTAAAGACTTTATTATTTTATGATGAAGAAGAAAAAAATTTAAATACTATACATTTTTTAATCCAAAACAGTACTTCCAGCAGTGCTGTGGTTTCCAAGCAAGTGGTGGACAGTGGAATGACACAAATGATTGCACAAATATAACACTAACCAACTAATCAGACTGATTGATTGTTTGGTCAGAACTGACTGAATAAACTAATCTCATATATGAGTGACTCGGACCGGAATGGAAAAGAATCAGCAAAACGACTTGCAATGTAAACTCAACCTCCAAGCTCACGGATCATCATCATTATCATCACCAGTGCAGGAACAGTGTGAGTCGGTCTCCTAAGGGAGCGCATAATTGCACAGGGGAAGACTGTGGCATCAGCAGAATCCATTACTTAACCAGGGGACAGGTGCACGCTGGCTTTGTGTGCACTTATGGGAGTGACGTCACTGCGCAGTCGCGTTGGGTTAGTCTCCTGCTGCACTGATGCGCCTGACCTGTTTCTCCCGTCCTGTCACTGCCTGCCGAGAGCTCCACCTGAGAGAGAGTACCACAGTCACCTTGGGAGAAATGTCAGGCTGAAGAAAAGCCCTCTTCTCCTTCATCAGTCAGCCAGGCAACACTCTGAGTGAGATACAACCTACACTTCTAAAAGTCATATGTCAGAGTTTGGTGAGAAGGAAACAGTAGGACTTTATTTGGACAGTGCTCTGTATATCCTCTATAGATTCTCACCTTGCACTTAACCGTCTATCCATTATCACAGTAATTCATGACATCATGTCTTTTTAAAGTTTCTAAAAAGTCTTCTTTGCCACTGTGTGTCATAGGCTGTGTTTTTGTTGTAGCCCTGTTTTGACAGTCTGTTAAAGCAGCAGGTTTCTTGATATGTTGAGCAACAAAACATACCAGACGGTATGATGATAGACAGAAGTCTGGCTTGCAAGACTAACAATACATTTACTTTTCCAAAGTATCTTGTGGCACTGCGGCACAGTGGGTAGCACCGTCACCTCTCAGCAAGAAAGTTCCAATTCCTGGTTGGGGCGTCCAGGGTGCTATGTGTGTGGAGTTTGCATGTTCATTCCATGTCTGTGAGGGTTTCCTCCTGGTGCTGTCAGGTGAGATACTAAATTGCCCCTGGGTGTGGTGTGTGAAAGTGTATGTGCGTGTCCATCCTGCAATGGACTGATGGCCTGTCCAGGGTGTATCTGCATTCCGTTCAGTGAGCTCTTGGAAGCTTGACCCAAAAGGACCAGCGGCTTAGAAGATGACTGTTTAACTAAACAGTATTTGTGGGATGTGGAAAACCACAAACAGCATGTCATTGTCCAGACTTCGTCATAAACACTCTATCACATTTGTTCCCTCCAATTTTCCCTTTTCTTGTTTCTCTCTCGTTCACAGGGCCGGAGGAAGGCATACTTAACATTTCTCGGAAGTGATTCAATCAGCCCTTTAATGGCCATTATTCACAACCATTTCAGCTCACAGTTTTCCAAAGGGCAAGTGCTTCAGCTGAGCAAACAGTTCTACATGCAAGAGCAAAAGGGGAGGAGTGCCTTAGCCACGTTGTATGTGCATGCATGTGTGAATGTATACACTACCTTTTAAATAATCTGATATCAATGTTTTTAGTAATATTAACTGGTTACATGTAAATGAATAATCTAGTCTAGTCCTGTGCAATTTCACTAAATTTAAATAATTTATAAACATCTGGAAAACATCAGGAACCACACGAGAATATTCAAGCTGCATGGGATGGATTATCACAGGACACCATTAGGATCCGAGATGTCTGGCATGTTAGCAAACATGTTGGCAGCCGAATGCAATACTGAGAGACACTACTTCTGTATGTGTAGCTCAATAAATATTGCCCATATCAGTCTAAATTTATCATCATTTATTGTTCCTGGTAACCTTTATCTTCCTTCCCAATAGCACTGCAAGCTGACACTTTCTTCTGGGTGCAACTATTCTTTTGATGCTGAGTGTATATTAGTACCATTTTTGTAGAATATTTAAATCTCCATTTGAGCAATCTCTGTGATAAAGCTAACTTCTACTAGCATCCCTGCAAGATTCTAGTAGTTAGTTAACACTATGCTAATGGCGATTTACATGAACATTTTTAGCAGTATTAGATTAAACACAAGTGTTTAAAGGTTCTAAAATGTATCCCATGGTTTACACGTGACAGAAATATTACGAATGTATTTCAAGGAGTTATTACTAGCTGTTTTCTGTTTCTGGCAACTCGCTGATTATTCTGCTGTTCACATGAACGTGACAAACTGGAACGTCCAGAAAGCCTAGGCAGATGTTTTGTTCCTCATTAAATTGGACCAACTCATTAGAAATCAAAATGTGACTGATTTATTCCTCTGTCACTTCATGATTATGCTGATAGTTAGTTTAGCCTGTTAAACCTTAATCAATAGAACAGCATGATTGACTATATCTACATACATAACAAGGAGAAAAGCAATTCCTAACTGGGCCAGTTTTCTGCTGTGAGCTTCAGTGAAACCTAAGTAGTACAACATTACTTGCAGAGTTTAAATACAAACACGATTCTATTAAATAGAAATGAACTGTAAATTAAAAGACATGCCTTTTTTAGTTCCCAGAAAATTTTAGACCTTTTCTGAAGGTCTAGAAGGCCCTGAGGGGTTTCTCTCTGCTTTATTCTTTTATTCTTAATTATCCTGTGATCAGACTACACATTTCATGATGTTCACTGTTTCATTTCAGGCATTCATAGTGCCATACATTCTTGCTGTGTCTTGGTTGGGAGACTGGCAACACTACACGTTTGACGGTGACCAAATATCATTTACATCACTGAGTGAGTTTATAGGTCATCAAAGAAGAAGGTCATGATGGATGGACTGTAATTGTAGAATTTCAAAGTACACCTATATGGTAAGTGGAGCTGATGGACAGTGAGTGCAGATACAAAGAGGTTTACCTAATGAAGAGACCGGTGTTCATATGTGATCTGCACATAGACAGTAATTGTGCATTGTGCAAAACACAACACATTACATCATAAAGAATGACATAGCACAGCATAACGCGTCACATTACAGTGCAAATAATGGCCTAGTACAGTATTATACAACAGATTACATCACACAGAATGACCTAGAACAGTGCAAAGCAACACACTACAGCACCCAGAATGGTCCAGTACAGCACATTTCTGTACTGTATTGCATGCTGTTGTAAGTTATCTGTTATACAATGTAATTTGTCCACTGGTACCCAACATTTTGCAGATAACTGTATATTAGAGACATAGTAAGCAAGTTAATAACTGGCACCCTAAGGCACAGAGAACAAGGGATCCCAAACATTTAGGTGTCTTTGTATATGTAATACGCACATGTGCTTAAGCATGTGCAGAGTAGGAGTTGCTGACCCACTTTGGCTGACGTGCTGAAGGAGCAGCTTGCCAGCAGACTGGGGTTTGCATTTCCTAGCAGCAGCCTCCTGTGTGTTTGCTCTGCAGACAAGGGGGCAACGGCACTTGGCCCGCTGCTCTCAGCTCAGGCCTTTACCCCGAGAGCTGAACTGCAAACAAGCTCTGCCAGCCAGGGTTCTGATTGGCTCCTCACTGCTCTGAGTAAGGCTTCTCAATTAGCCTGGGGCTTGCATGCTAAAATCAGACCCAAGCAGAAGCCTCACCTCTTGCTAACGGCCGTACTGTGTGTGTGTGTGCGCGTGTGTGTGTGTGTATTTATGACCCTGTTGCTTGAGTGTAAAAGTATTCTTATGTTAGAGTGCTTATATATGCATGTATATGTGCATGTGTATTCCTATTCAAAAGCGCCTGTGCTTATTTGTTTGAATCTGTATGATGCTGACATTACACATGACACAGCGAAATGGCCTAAGGCTTGGATGAGTGGTAAGCTGTGAGTTTGGGTGCTATTTAGCGTTGTGATGTGCTGTGCTATATTGTGCTTTGCACTGTGCTGTACCGTGTCATTATAAGTGTTGCATTTACAGTACATTTAAGTTTTATGTGCCATAATGTGTTGTGTTAATGAACTGCTATGTTATTACACGATGCTTTAGCAGGTAATTCTATGTGAAATAATGTGTTGTAATATGCTGTACTGAGCCATTCTGTGTGATGTAATGTGTTGTATCATGCTTTAGTCTGTTATTCTGTGTGATGCAGTGTGTTGTATTATGCTGTACTGAGCCATTCTGTGTGATGTAATGTGTAGTATTATGCTGTCCTAAGCCATTCTGTGTGATGTAATGTGTTGTATCATGCTTTAGTCTGTTATTCTGTATGAGGAAAGGTGTTGTATTATGTTGTACTGAGCCATTCTGTATGAGGAAAGGTGTTGTATTATGTTGTACTGAGCCATTCTGTATGAGGAAAGGTGTTGTATTATGTTGTACTAAGCCATTCTGTGTGATGTAATGTGTTGGGTTATGCTGTACTGAGCCATTCAGTGTGATGTAATGTGTTGGGTTATGCTGTACTGAGCCATTCTGTGTGATGTAATGTGTTGTATCATGCTTTAGTCTGTTATTCTGTGTGATGCAGTGTGTTGTATTATGCTGTACTGAGCCATTCAGTGTGATGTAATGTGTTTGGTTATGCTGTACTGAGCCATTCTGTGTGATGTAATGTGTTGGGTTATGCTGTACTGAGCCATTCTGTGTGATGTAATGTGTTGTATCATGCTTTAGTCCGTTATTCTGTGTGATGCAGTGTGTTGTATTATGCTGTACTGAGCCATTCTGTGTGATGTAATGTGTTGGGTTATGCTGTACTGAGCCATTCAGTGTGATGTAATGTGTTGGGTTATGCTGTACTGAGCCATTCTGTGTGATGTAATGTGTTGGGTTGTGCTGTATTATGGCATAGCATAAAAAGTATGAAAAACTGATCATGTCTTTGGAAACAAGACTCTGAATTAATGTAAATGATTGTTAATATGAGACACTGATTTATGTATTCTTATGATCAAAAAAATATATATAGTTGCACAAATAGCTGCACCCAGAAGGAATCAACCAACAGAAATGAAAGTTGGTTGGTAGGTCTGACATTGTAAGACATGCGAATGATTCAAGTTTCACCCTCGGCTGGATGGGAGACGTAAGGAAGGACGGGCCTTATTGCTGTACCTGACTGACCCAACAGCTACGATTGCAGATATTCAGTGAGCAGTTAAGCCCTCCATGAGTCATCCTGTTAGTGCCAGCACTATGCAGGCTGCATGCCACAGGACTACATGTGCACAGACAGTTACTATGACTGCCCTTAACACCACGTCAACATCTCCAAAGACTGAATTGATGTCCTGCCAGCCTGTCATGGAGTGAAGCAGAATGGCAGCGGGTCATCTTCAGTGACGAGTCCTGCTTTTGTCTTGGTGGAGACGACAAACGAATCTGTGTTTGGAAGTGCCGTGGTCAGCACCAAGATGAACGGTTTGTTGTTACGCATCACATGTTCAGAAGGCCTGGTATCACTCCACCTTCACCCCTACTGCACAATCTGCAGGAACTGTGTGAGAATATTCAAGCTGCATGGGATGGATTATCACAGGACACCATTAGGAACCTCTACAACTCCATGCTGAGACGTCTGGCATGTTGTGTTAGCAAACATGGCGGCCTGACGCCATACTGAGAAACACTACTTCTGTATGTGTAGCTCTATAAATATTGCCCATATCAGTCTAAATTTATCATTATTTATTGTTCCTGGTCACCCTTATCTTCCTTCCTAATTGCAATTGGAAGCTGACATTTTCTTCTGGGTGCAACTATTCTCTTGATGCTGAGTGTATATTATTACCATTTTTGTAGAATATTTAAATCTCCATTCGAGTGATCTCTATGATAAGGCTAACCTTATCATACTAGCATCCCTGCAAGATTCTAGTAGTTAGTTAGCACTATGCTAATGGTGATTTACATAAACATTTTTTAGCAGTATTAGATTAAACACAAGTGTTTAAAGGTTCTAAAATATATTCCTTTCCGATAGCACTGCAATCCCACACGTCCTTCTGGGTGCAACTATTCTTTTGACAATGAGTGTATGTAAGGAAATCTGGTAAGTATGGTAAGTTTGTTAGTTGCACCGTGTTCACTGCTGTATGCTGTAATGTGCTTTACTGTACTACATTGTGCTATGATGTGATATATAATGTGCAGTACTGCACACACATGGCTGCAGGGGTCTGGGCACTGTCGCAGGTGCTGCAATACAGAGCAGACTACTCTAGCTGAATAAACAGTTAATGTGTTTAGGTCTCCTGCCCCATCTCTCTCTCTCTCTCTCTTGCTAGCTCTCACAGTGTACAATGAACAGCGTGAGAGGCTCAATATGGAAGCAGCAGGCCACACAGTGACTCATCACGAGGTTAAAATAAGGTGGGTGCGCCAAGCTCCTCTCTCCCCTCCGCACATGTGACTGCGAATGGAAGTGGCATGAATATTCAGTGAGCTCAAAGAGCAGGGACCTTCAACAACAGGCTTTGATCTGACTCACCGAAAGCCTAGGATTCTTCTCTGAGCCCAGCGGCGCAAGGGGGGAGGAGAGAGAGAGAGAGAGAAAGAGAGAGAGAGAGAGAGAGAGAGAGAGAGAGAGAGGGGACCACGCACGATTTCATGACTCCTCTTTTTAAAACCATTTGAGCACTGAATGTGTGAGGATTAGGTGTGGTAATAGGCAAACAAGCTCACAGCTTTGTAACCTTCTGTGTAGGCCCCTGCGTGTGCGCTGATTTTCATACATTTTCAGGACAGAAAATATTCAGATTTTGTTGGCGAACCAGACAAAATTGGTAGAATCCTACACTGTCTGTCCAAACATTTGTAGACATCTGCTCATCTCATGTTTCATCTGAAATTAAGGGTGTTAATATGCATTTGGGACATGCATTTGGAAAGTGCTTTTTTTCAAAATGTTGAGACTTTAAGGTCATTTCAAGATAAGGGTTAGGTTTAGAGTGAGGCTCAAGAGATTATTTCTGTACATACAGGTACTGGCATATTGACGCAGCTGTGTGTTAATTTAGAAAATTAACCAAGCATGAAATTTGACCTAAGATCATGCAAGGATTGTGTTATGATCTATTAAACCCACTGCATTAATTAAGATAGTAATAAGCAGAATATATGCAAAATCATTATTTTTAGAGTATTTCCTATTGGGAAGTGTCCGTTCCAAACCCTAAATTCATGCTTAAGAAAATAATAAATACATTTTAAAGATATTTTTTAAGACTTATTTTGAAGTGAAGTTAAAAGTTGAAAAAACTTCTAAATTAAAAAATGCTGAATCAGAGTTTTAGTCCATATGCACTTATTTTAATCATAACCCTGTATCTTAGAGCTGGAAGTGACTCTGCATCTCTGTCCCTCAGGGCCACATGGTGAGTAGTTAAAAGTCGAAAATGTGCTTACAGTTCTGACCTTAAACCAACAGAACCAGTGGAATGATCCATGTACATGTGCAGTACTAGCAAAAAGGATGTAGCCATTTAAAGAAACTTGGGTTACTTATATTGTTTTAACCAGCTCATACAAAAAACGAGAAATTGTACTTTTGTACCAACTCTGTTTTACTGAGACCACCAGCCATTATGAAATCTATCTATCTATCTATCTATCTATCTATCTATCTATCTTGCCAAAAGTTTTTGGTCGTCTGCCTTCACACGCATATGAACTTGAGTGACATCCCATTCTTAATCTATAGGGTTTAATATGATTAATATGAAATCTTCTGGGAAGGCTTTCCACAAGGTTTAGGCATTTGTGAGGTCAGACACTGATGTTGGACGAGAAGGCCTGGCTTGCAGTCTCCTCTCTAAGTCATCCCAAAGGTGTTCTATCGAGTTAAGGTCAGACTCGTGCATCGGATTGCCAGACGGAGAAGCGTGATTCATCACTTCAGAGAACACGTCGTCTCCACTGCTCTAGAGTACAGAGGCGGCATGCTTTACACCACTGCATTCGATGCTTTGCATTGCGCTTGGTGATGTAAGGCTTGGATGCAGCTAATCGGCCACGGAAATCTATAGCGATTGACTCTGTAGAAAGTTGCAGACCTCTGCGCACTATTTGCCTCAGCATCCACTGACCCTGCTCTGTCATTTTACATGGCCTACCACTTGGGGCCGAGTTGCTGTCGTTCCCAATTGCTTGCTTTGTTATAATCCCACTGACAGCTGACTGTGGAATATATAGTAGTGAGGAAATTTCTGGAGTTGGCACAGGGGGCATCCTATCATGGTACAGTGCTGAAATTCACTAAACTCCTGAGAGCGACCCATTCACTAATGTGAGTCTGCATGCCTAGGTGCTTGGTTTTATACACCTGTGGCCATGGAAATGACTAACACCTGAATTCAGTGATTTGGATGGGTGAGTGAATATTTTTGGCAATATAGTGTATCTATCTATTGGTTTGTCTTTCTATTGTGTGTGTGTGTGTGTGTGTGTGTGTGTGTGTGTGTGTGATACAAAGCATATATGGTTATATTATAGTAAGGCCATATATCATGCCATCTTTATTTTATATTATGTATCACTATTACAAAATAATATAACGTGATGAGATTGGAAATCTCTGATGTATGGTTTAGACTTGAGTTTGTGTCTTTCTTTCTTCTTAGCCTATTCATTTTTAATGTTTAATAAATGCAAAATTGCACAGGAAAGGGAATGTTTTCTCCACTTTAATCAAGAATTAATATGGCATAGGGGGAATAGCATGCTTTAAAATCTGCATCTTATATTATGAATCATATTTTTTCCCTAAGCACATCATTATGTTTCTGTCATGAACATGGTGCAAACGTGATAAAAAATTAATCATCCATTAATTATCAGAGCTGCATGTGTAGCACTGCCATAGCAGGGCTCCTGGCCAGCGAAACTGGACAGTTTGTTTTGAGTTCAGTATAGTTCTGTTCATACTTGGCCTGGGTGTTAAACTAGTATCCAATGATTTTTTATTGCTCATTGGGAAAGGTGTGGTGAGTCAGAAGTCTTCATATCGATCCAGAACACTGGTTTCATCCCAGGTGTATATATGTGGTGCACACACACACACACACACACACACACACACACACACACACGCTCACACACTTACATACATCATGCCCTCTCTCTCACACCACACACACAGACAGAGTAGCAACATTTTGTATTCAGGTGAGTGTGTGTGTGTGTGTGTGTGTGTGTGTGTGTGTGTGGGGCGCACACTGCTGGACCTATAGGCCTTTTAGCCATTGAAGGGCTAATGGGCAGTGACATGCATAAGGCAGCTCAGGTGAGTGGTGGCCTGATGCAAACTGATGGGAGCAGACACACTGTTTAAACCCCGATTCTGCATTTCAACACATTACATCATTCACAGCTCTCACCAGTCTACAGCTCTATTTAAGGCAGCTGGCCCTGGGCTCCTCTCCGCCAGCCGGGCCTTACGAAACACTGCGTCCATCACCTGCGGCATGTACTACTGCTTATTTATCCCTCTGTATGTGGGCCCTCTCATCACCTCAAGATGCTAGTCAATGTGATCGTCCGCTAGTTGCCGTAAGAGAATTGGCATTTAAATTGACATTTGAAAACAGCATTTCTCTGCAACCGTCTAAGCATCACCCCTATTGTCATTTGATCCCCTGCAATGCCATATGCATCTATGATTGGGAGTCCAAAAAGTCTCACCGTTTCTGGATGAGTAAGATGGCCCTCACTCTCACATCCATCACTCAACATGAAGCTAGTCAATGTGGGTTAATGTTAGCTGACACAGATTTAGCAATAGGGATTCTCCTCCAAGTGCATTAAAGGGAAACAGCCACATCTGGATGAATATCAAAAAGCACAGGCCACTAATGAGAAAAACAGGCTGTGACATGTTTGGTCATGTTTCAGGAATCACTGCAGTATCATGACCCCACCCACTCGCTAAACACCCTCAAATTCACACACACACACACACACACACACACACACACACACACACACACAAACAAACCCACACTCAACAGGAGCAGTCTCCCAAACACTTACTCAACCACTTGAAACTTGCACCCTAATTCAGCTCAGGTTCTCTGTTTCTGTGGAGTGTCCACAAAAAGACTACAGTGCTGCTTGAAGGTTTGGGAACTATCATTTTCTGATTTTCTACATAAGAGTGACCTAAAACATGATCAGATCTTCATTGGTTCACCCAATCGGTTCCTATAACTGTTGACCAGCCATGCACATTGGAGGAATATTGGCCAATTCCTGCTTACAGAACTGCTTCGACTCTATTATTTTGCTGGACTTTCTTGGAGGACTGCTATACTTTAGGTTGTACCTTAGCCTTTATATTGGATCGAGGTCTGAACTTTGACTCATTTTCAAACTGAAACATTTCTTCTGCTTTAACCAATCTTTGAAGCCTCGATGGTGTTTTAGGGTTCTTGTCTTTCTGCAGGACCCACCTTCTTGAGAAATCGCACGTAGCAACAGACCAGACTTTGATTATAAAGATTCAGGTTAATGTTTTCTAAATAGCTTAGGGTCAGCCACATGCAAAATCAGGTGACTGTCATCAAACTGATTGAACCTCCTGGCTAATTATCACCTATACCTGTACCTACACCTACAGCTATAACTGATCATTCTAGAAGTTCACATACTTCTGACAACAAATACATTTAATGTAAGATCACTTTGTTCAGTAAATGGATATTTGGCTGTTTTAATGGGTTAAATGCACTAAATGATCAAGGGTTCACAAACGTCCAAGCAGCTCTCTGAGTTCCAGTCTGGATTTGATGCTGGTTTGAAAATACAGCCTTTAAAACCCTCCTGAGATCATCAGGCTTGAAGTGTTTTGAACACACACAAATGTTTTCCAGTACAGGTAATGTGTTATGTCGGTGTTCTGGTTATTTATAACAGCAGTAAACTCTTCACAGTCTTTCAGTGATTTGCAAAAAAGGCTGTCTTTTCTTCCTGCTGAAGTTGGAGTACTGTCCAACTCAAAGTAAAACCGTTTGCATTGAAATGAAGATACTAAATGATTTGTAGTAGACACAGGGGCATGACCATTCTTGTGCAGTGCAGATATAGCCATGCTCCCACTAACTGAAGCAGTGCAATGGTACTCTGGGGAACTCGGGGAGATATAGGAATTAAGCTTTATAGGTTCCAGAATAAAAGTGTTTTATACTGCCAAATGTCATGATTTTTGCTCTCAACCTTTAAGCACAGGGTTAAAATTGATCAAGACCACTTGATAGCATGACTGATTCCTTCTAAATCCAATGATGTTGAATTAGCAGCATTTCAAAAAGGGACAGTGTCTGGATTCACTTGTCTTGGAAGAAGCAAGGGTTGACCTTCACCCTCCCAGCTTGGTAGCATCAAGAAACAACAAAGATATACTACTATGTTAACATTAGCTTAATTACCTGCCAAAACATCTCAGCGGTGTGACCTTTCACATGCAAAATAAAGAAATGAAGCTTAAATGTGATTTTAGCCAGTGATTTGTAAAACCTGTTTAGCCTTTTAACAACTGATATGAAACAATGCATTAGTGGGGTGAGCATGGATAGGTCTGGGAGCAGGGAACGCTCCCAGAACGTTACCTACAAGTTCTAATAAAGTTTTAAAGCAGATGTTTTAGTCTAATGTTCAAAGAAGACGTTTATGATTATAAATAAGGTTAGATGTTCACTAAGACAAGACATTTTAACTGTAATGTTCAGAGGATGTTTTGAGTTGTTTCAGGGCCACAGATCATGTTACATGATAACGAAAGAAGAACATGCTCAGTGCAACATTCAGAAAATAGTTTATGGATGTTGCTGAGAGCTGAGATAACAGAATGTTTCTAGAGAATGTTCTCCTACCTTTAGAAAGACCACTCTGGTAACCAAAAGAAAACTTCCTGCTGAAAACATTAATGGAACATTACACTGCATATTGTCAGAACTTTTTAAAACAAATCATTTCTAGCTGGGACATCATGACTCACTAGAAGCTTAAATAAATGATAGTTGTGATAGCACACGAGATAAGGCTTTTATACAACCATTTTTACAAGCCCTTAACAATGTTTAAAAACAAACAGCCAGATGTTATTGGGAAATTCTTCCACCAAAAAAATAAAATAAAATAAAATAAAAATGTTCTAAGAGCTTAAACTGAGCATTACTGTTTGCAACAACCAGCAAAATAATACAGATATGATACAAATGTACAAGCAAAACTCTTTTCAGACTGTTGGGCTGTGGATACATCTCAGTTGTGTACCACACACTTAAATAATACACAGCATATACTCTGTTCTAATATTAATACTATAAGTTCGGCCGGCTAGTAAACATATGCACAATATTAGCATACTGCACGTTTCTTACAAACAGGAAGTGAGGAAGCTTATGTCACACCAAATCAGACTCTGAAGGGTACTTTGGTGGAAGTTTTTTAACAAAACACAAACAAATAAACACACTATTATTTACTAGAATGCATTTATTTTTACAGGCTGTTGTGACAGATTTGGGTTGAACCCACATTTATACACCATTTCTGGTCCTGCCACTACCACACTTGCCGTCGCATCACCGCCTGCCATTGTTTTTGCATTTTCAAGATATCAGAAGCTCCTCCCTTTCCGTTTCCCGTTGCATTGTGGGACAATGGTGTCCATCATTACCATACTCAAAGATCAACTGGTTCTATGAGTGCATTTTGGATATTTGACTATACTGAACTCATACTGCCCTTTATGACTATACTGACATTCATAACTGTATTAAATACTACATAATCTAGTTAGCATTAGTACTAAGTGCGCAACTGGGACGCCCCCTGTGTGGTCAGAAACAAATATGTTGCAAAAAAGTGGAGCAGAGCTAGAAGCTCAAACTATAAAAGTGCAAATGAGATCATGCTAAGATGCTTCAGCTATAAATAGCTTTAAAATACTTACCGTATATAATAACTCAAAGTGCATTTTGATTACACACACTAACCACTTATTGTCTCCTCCTTTTCCTGTTTATTTTTAGGCCTCAATCGAGCCACAGTGGAAGACGAGATGCTTCCTATAAGCTAAAATGCATCCAGATATAGACCTAGTTTTATACACTCTTCTTGTCGCTTATGTGCCTGCTATTTGAGTAAACCTTGCCAAATCTTTCTTTTTAAAGCCTGGTCTCTTTTTATGAGTTCATTATTGGCGCTGTTGGCACACTCAGGTGAACTATCCCTTTAAACTGCTCCTGACCGCTCACAATATTGTCCTCAGTGGGGCATCGGCTGCAGAGCCTTTTGCGTCAATTTCTAAAAAACCAACTGACGTGCGATATGTTTCAGCAGCGCCAAGTGTGCCATCTGTTGCTATGTGCTGCGTCACCACAGAAATTAATTAAAGGCGGAATGCAAGTGATTTGAAAAGGCTCTTCCTGCCTGCTGAATGATTCCGTGTAAAGCATGGCCCTTGGCACAGCCAGCGCCTCTGACTTATCTTTGCTTTTAGACTGAGTGCAGTCGTTTAACCATGCGACGAATGTGCTCCCTCTCTCTCTCTCTCTTTCAACCTCTCACTCTCTCTGGATTAATAGGAGGGAAAAGAGCATCAGAGGAAAAAAGACAGCCTCATGCCTGCTATTAGGAATACTGATGAAATTATGATGTCACAGCCTGCTTCAAATGCAGCTCTCTAACTCAGGGCTTCTTTGACTTTGATTTTGAATTATAGAATTTATTTATTTATTTATTTATTTATTTATTTGCCAGGAAGTTGTTTGCACAGGTTGTAAAACGCAGTGGTTAGACATGCACCATATGGACAATCAATTCTAGGTCGCCACGATTCTGATTCAAAGTGTTGGGTCAATTCTGAAGCTGTATTTACATTATGACGGTACATAGTCGACAGCAAACTGGGCCTTCCGTTGTTATTAAAGAAGTGGCCATTAAAAATTCTACCATGCACTTCTGATAAAGTTTGGGAGGAGGAGCATGCCTGGTACACCTCCTTCTTCCAAACATTCACATCCTGTAAGTTCATGTCTTCAACTTCTGTTCCTGGACAAATTTCCCAGACACCCAATTTCCTCCCTGTTACTCAGTCCAATATCAATCCTACCACAAGGAGGTCTGGACTTCCAGTTACAGGCAGAAGCTGCCTAGCAAAGTTGTCAGAGCCCACAAACCTCAACAGTGTTCCCTACTACGGACACCAGACACTGAAGGCATGGGGCAAACACACAAACAATAGACAAACATCACTATGATTCCCGTGGCTGTATGTTCTCATTGCTGTATTACCACTGTCTTAATATATTATGCCTATGACTGAAGTGCAAACTTTTTCAGTTACTGTATTTTTACTGCACTTTACTCATAATAAGCTAGTTTTAAGTCATTTGTTTTAAGTCCTCATAACAGTATGTCTTTATTATATACTTTTAAACTTTCTTTTATATTTTTCTAACTGTATATGCTAACTGCTGTTTTCTCCTCAGTGAAACCCTTCTTAGACATGCACTTTCAGTTGAACTGTAGTTGAATTTCACTGTAAACACACAGACTGAAGACTTTTATTTCTTTCATATAACGTTTTGCATTAAAACAATGATAAAAATATTTATTCTGTATGAAGCGCCCGGTCTGTCAAATCAATAAGGTTAGATGCAGGTGCACTTTCACTTGTTCCTGTGCTGGCTGCCTTTACTCTTTCATGATGTCAGACTGGAAGAACATTATTTCTAGGTTTAATTATTTTATCTTTCACAGTTTTGTTTTTGCATTTTCGTGCATAACTCACATAATGTTCATTTGCTTGTTTTAAACTGGACAGGCTACAAGCTCTACTAAATTAACAGTCTAAAGTCTTAACGGTGATTGGAGGTGATTGTGAGGGTTTTGTTCTAATCACAAATAAAGAAGCTTTTACTGTTTGTTATGAATTTTACATTTCACATTGTTTTTCATGTTGCTGAAGTAAAACAGCCGATCTCTTGGTGTTAAACGGAAGGGAAGAATGTCTTGACCTTGACAGCAATGTCATATGCCATGTACATGTCACTGTGTGGAATGTACCCACAGTTTGATTTATTGTGATGTAAAAAAAAATAAGCAAACATAAATATAAACACACCTCACTGTGTAGTTGAATGCAGCAGGCAGCCAGTTTGTGGTGGAATTCCACATGTCTAAAATAGTTGCACATTGCGTTTAGCTGCGTGGTGAGGTTTTAATTATTTTATCTTTCACAGTAAGTCACACAGTATCCTAAACCACATCAGCAAGTTTGCACAACCTCAGTGAGCTAGATGTAGTTTGACTGGGTTGAAATAAGGGGATACTTTTATAGAAACGAGATGGGTTTCTCTAATGGCTTCCAGTGTTTGTTAGTAATGTTAGCCTTATAGCTCCAGCACTAACCTAAAGAAGACACCAAATATGTTTTGGCTGATTAACCACATCTGGGGTAATTAGATGATTTTCTTCAAAACTATTTCTTTAAAAAATGTCCCAAAGATGCCGTAAATTTTAACATCTCCCACTCTAAGGAACCTTGTTTTTGGCATCTTTATTTTTAATAATTTAAATAAGCATATCTGTAAATGCTGGAATCTGTAATGGCTGTAATTTTACCACTGTCCTTCAATCACCCTCAGCTCAAGGTGAGAGAGGACACAAGAGAGATGCTGGAAATGGCAGTCTATATAGGGTGAGGAATGGAAATATATATTGTGCAAAATGTGAAATGGTGCACTGTGGAGACGCTTATTAGTTTGTTACAGTGGTAGGGATGAGAACCAGAGGTTGTGATGTCTATACACATATGCCACTATAAGTACTTTACTTGCTTTCTCAAAAGGCCAATGTATAAACACTTATTTTCTGTTGTTCAGCCACTCTTGCTTCAAAGAATTGTGCAGTTGGCCCAGATTTGGTGGATGCCTTCCCTGGCTCAATTGAGGAGAGTTTCCTGTAGACTGGGATTTTTACTGCTGCTGGTAGATCCGTATGACTGTATGCTTCCATACACCTGCAAATTCAGCTACTTCCTTCACACTATGGTCTATGCCCAAATGCAATCACTCCTTTTAACCAACCATAAATATCTGCTTTGCGACCCATTTTCCTCACTTTGAACGAGACATTCACTGCAGTGTACCACGTCTTCTCAATCTATTATCCTGTCACACACCCCGCAGGTATTCATAGCCCCACCAGCCTCTTGCAACGCAATCTGCAAGAGCCTGAAGTTACTACCACTATTTTTAAATATTTTTTGTCTGGTGAGCTTATGTTTTACCCTAAAATCTCATCTTAAAACTACTGTACAACAATGTCTTTCACATCAGTCAGTGTGTTTGAATCCATTTTATGCAATAACTTTCAGTAGGGTAAGGCACTGGATATTACAGACTGTGAACATCTGGTTTCTATCACCACAGCTGTGAACCATTCTGGCTGAGGTTTCTCTAGAATGGTACACATCACGTCAAACTACTCTGAATAACTTTGTTTACAATTTAACAGTTCAGTGAAACTTTGAAAAATCAATGGAATTCTTCATTAGTAAATACGAAAGTACAGCAAATGTAGCTGCACTTAAATGAATGCAGGCTGTCACTGGTATACACACACATGTAAACCAAAACAGAATACATAATCACCACTGGTCTGATTCGTGTATAAATTTTACAGTAAATTAGCCAGATCCCATAAAGTTTAAGCCTTTAACCAATAACTCCCAGATGAACTTCTAGAACAGTTTCTATAAAATCTTTACCGTAATGCACTTTCATCTAATGCTCAGTCTAGCTCGGTATTTGCATTCCCCGTAAACATATATCTACTATCACTTATTTCTGCATATTACAACCCCTGCCCAGTCCACTCTCATTATAGTAAAAGTCTCTGGGAGGCGCACGTCAGCTCGGCTGTCAAAGCCATTTGAGCCCAGAGCTGTCACATCAGTATGTATAGGCAGACAGACTCCAAGTGCCTGCTGGAGGACTGTGGGCTCAGCAGATAAACAGGCAGCGCTGCATGTGTTATCAGCGAGCTAAGATTAGTCATTATCTGCAGAGGAGACAGTATCCCCGCCATCTAGAGTTCTCTTAATGACCTGATCCTTATCGTACCAGCAATCAGATATAAGTGCTATTCATAGCACCAGATATTTTCCGAATTTGCCCAACCCCACCCCTTCAAAACAAACAGCAGGTGAAAGTGGTTCTGGTGAATAATATGCTAAAATTCTCAAATTCTCATAGAGCCTAACATTTAGCCATGTAGAGTAAACACACTGATTTAGTATTGGTTCTCTTTGCCTATATACATTAACTCACGCAAACTCTTCAAACTCTCAGGTCACACCGATGCACAGACTATGCCAACTGTTGTGAAATAAGCATGGCCAAGGCAGGACTCTAAAATGACTAACAAACCCAAAAACAAACTAACTTCCTCCATTTTGGTGCATTTAGCAATTCAGCAGTGACAAGAGCGTTTTAGCTCTGGCTAGCAATATAGCAGCCCTGTTCGTTTTAGTGCATTTGCAGTCATGCAGTCTTCATTTGTGCATGCCCAGTGGCAAACTGTAATTATTACTGTTTCCGTGTGGGCAGTATATGTCAAAACTTGGTCAAACTGAAGAGGGAAACCCACTTTTAGGAGAATGCTAGTTCCTGCTTGCACTCCTATGGGATTCTGGGGGTGTGTTAACACGAAGCTAATGGTAATATACTTTTTTCATGTTTTACCTTGTAAATAGCAGCTATTATTTTCCCACTACAGGCTCATTAAGGAGTCTCTGATTGCTAATGTCAAAGTTGGCCTGAATGTGCATTTTCCTGTGCAGCACCAGTAGCATCGATAAGCCAAGTCTCAGTCTTAAACAGATCAAACACATAGATGTAGGGATCGTCTAATGTATATTGTACACAGTTGTGCCAGATGGTGCTTGCTCCAAATGGGGTCCTGAGCCCTGAAGTCCTTCTCTAACATAAAGTCAGCACTTTAGCAATGTAGACAACATGTGTACACATAGCTTAATAGTTTTTGATTGTAGCAGTTATACTGACTCCTTAAGCAAAGTGCCCTGGCATAGAACTACCACCACAGTTTTCCATTTCTAAATCACTGAAACCATTTAACTGGGCTACCTCTCGCAGTTGGTGACATATCTAGAACTTCCAGAAGGCCTAGAGAGAAATGTGATTGATTCCTAATTATGTTGGTAGTTAATCTACTATGAAACCTGTCGGTTCAGCTCCAGAGGTCCTAACCAATGGCCTCATTGATTGGTCAGTTTTCTGTTTACATAACTTCTAGGTCAGTTTTGTAGTCATTACTTGTGGTTCTATAACTTAATACCACATGTAGAAGGTGATCCAAGTTCCAAGAGGTGCCCTTTCTATGAAAGCTTGGATAAATACAACCCTTATTTTCTCATGACTTGGGATGGATAAGCTGCTATGCCATTACAGTGCTTTAATAGAACCTCTCCCAGCTGTAATGTCACTCTATTATTATCCCACTCCAGGCTCATTAAGGAGTCTCTGATTGATATGGTCAAAGTTGGCCTGTCCTTGAATGCATGCGTGTGTGTATTCCTGTGCAGTACCAGTAGCATGGATAAGTCAAGTCTCAGTCTCAAACACATAGATGAGGGGACCATCTATACTGTATGTATACTGTACACAGTCCTGCCAGTTGGCCCATGTCCCAAAAGGGGTCCTGAGCCCTGAGGTCCTTTCTGAACATAAAGTCAGCACTTTAGCAATGTGAACAACATGTGTAATAATAGCTTAAATGTCCTTGATGGTGGTAGGTTAAGAATGTGCACCTGGGACAGATCTGTGTGACGTGTAGGCTATGCATGTATTGTACCTGGAGAAATTGCAGTGGCAAAAACAGTAAACCTGTAAAGACCTGACTTCATGTATGAAATCCCCTTCAAATATGACCTGGCCTTCATCCAAGTTACAATAAAGGACAATCACAGTCCGCCTAAACACAAAACCTTATGCGCTGCTCTTGTCCATATTGAATATATTACTAAGAGTGTAGGTTAAATAAGCATGTGAATCAATATGCTAACAAAAAACTAATTGGAGTCAGGGGTAACAATCCTGGAGATGTGGGTTAGACCTACCCTGACATTCTGAGTTTGCTATGTACATGAAGCACCTGCTGATCCGAACCATGGCTCTCAAAAAAGAGATCTCAGAAGATCAGTAATTACTGATTTGCATATAGCTGGAAAGGGTTAAGAAGTAATCTCAAAGAGTTTAGGTATTTATCAGTCTAGATTTTGACAAATCAGGCAAGATTTACCTTTAGCAAATAAATAGACATGGCACTGAAAAGTGGATGTGTTAACTTTTCAACACACTTAGGTAATCAATAAAACATGTCACTTGACTGGGGGTGCACACAACTGTCTCTGGTACAAATGTCAGTGCTGGAAGAACATACCAATTAAGGATGGAACTACTAAGGACACATACCTCCAAGGGTACAGGCAGCACTAAGAAAGTCCTTTTGAAATGAACAGATGTTAATGCTAATCACCTACTCCAGGTCCTATTAACCCTGAATGGTTGAAATGGTCATAGCCAGAAGTCTAGCTGGTGAGACTAAGATGAGTCAGGCCAGAGTGCCTCTCCCAGGTGCACAACAGCAGCAGCAGGAGCGCCTCAGTTTCAGCAGCTACTGGAGCCTGGCCGATCAAAGATCAGCTACACATGAGGCATTCACCTTACCTTCCCAGCCACGGCTGCTGCATGTGTTTTTCAGCTCCAGTGACTCCTTCGAGCTGAGACAGTAGGGGAGAGGAGAGGAGAGGAGAGAGAGATGGGGAGGTTTTCCACTGCTATTTCAGCACTTTCTATTCCAATCGATCAAACTGTCCCTAATGGCAGAGATCATGTGTATCATGCTCATAGTGGAGATCCATTCTTGTGCACACACATGCAAACAGACACGCACTATGGATGCAAATTTCTGGCTTTAAAATGATTGGATTTGATTATGATTCATTGTACCATAACATTTCAAATTTCAACATGTCTTGTTTTCGATTCTTTCGGTATGATTTGGAATTACACTCTGAATACACAAATGTGATTGGACAAGACTAGGAAGGAGACTGAAAAGGCTTAATTATTTTTTTGGCCAAAAATGAGCACATACACTTCTGTACCAAAGCCAGAGACCGACAGTCATTTATATTGCATCTTCGACATGAAGAAGAAGAAGCAGTGCTTTAGATGAAAGGTCTTTTATTGAACATGGCAGCAGTGAGAACTGGCCAGGAAGCAAGCAGGTCACCAACAGCCATGCATCTCCCATACATGCTAGACACTAATAATGCCCCAACTACCCCACAGCTCAGCACAGAATGACTCAACCAAACTTGCTGCACACATAATCTCCACAACAATTAACACGATTTAACTCTCCCTTACTGCAAGACCACTGTTTCCCATGAGTACTTGTGCATCCACAGAGGAAAGTCAAAGGCAGGATGCTACAATATCATTTCCAGTCAAAACAAATACTGAGTACAAGTTATTCATTTATCAATGTCGAGCAAAAAAAGGCAGAAACACACACACAAACACACACACACACACACACACTCACACACACACACACACACACACACACACACACACACACACAAGAAAACATATGTTTAACAGACAATTACACAGAAGCCTTAACAAATATTCATTTTTGTGCCAATGTTTAACATTTACTACAGCTNCAATGTTTTACATTTACTACAGCTTCTGAAAAGAAAAGAAATCTGCAGGGATAATTTATACATTTTCAGGCCTCCAAAGTTAGTTCTGTTTTCTGATCCAGACACATTCAGAAATGTTGAGGTCTGGGGTGGTCAATTCAGTCCAGTTCTAAAAACACCTGAAGCTTCTTGGTTTCATTTGCAAATGTTTTCATTTTTGTCCGTTTCTTTTTCTCAGTGAGGGCTTCTTGACAATTATACATCCTTTCAGACCCATAGAGTTGACTTGTCTTTTCACACTGGAGGGATGAACAGAAACACCTGTAGATATTTTTCAAATCTAAAGCAAGAGTGAAGCTGGATTTCCTCCTCTCTCTCTCTCTCTCTCTCTCTCTCTCTCTCTCTCTCTCTCTCTCTCAGTATTTTTTATCTGATGAGAGCAGTTTTGGTGGTCTAACAGGTCTTGTTAGAGGTCATTTGTTTAAACTCCTGTTTTGGAAACTTCCTGTTCCTTCCATATGCAAGTAGATTGTTTTATATCTAATCTCTTTAGAAATATTTCCTGAACCATATACAAATGTGTACATATTGTTCATTTTGACTGGAAGTAAATAAATGAAAAAGTAGTTTCTGGCTTTTGTTCAGTACTGTACTTCAATGAATATTATTCTATTCAATAACAATGTATGCAGCTGAATCAGCACCCTGAGATCATTGCATCATGTAAGTTTAGGCTGAGCAGCAATCTTCAAACATCTAGAGGGTATTCAAAAAGCTTAGATTTTCCGATCCCACACCGGAATGCACACCTGTGCTTTCTCAGAGGTGCTGACCTTCAGAGCTAAAGCTCAAGGGCTTCTGGAGCCTCAGAAACTATGCAAACTCATCCTACTCTCTGCTCCTTGGAGAAAGACAGATGGTGCTGTTTGGGGCTAGGCAGGGAAGCTGGGCAAAAACATTGGACCTCATCCATAGGTCAACTCTAAAACTCTGTGCCAAAGGGCGATGTATTATACCTGCACTACAGTATACATCAGCTCCACCTTGTGACCTCAGGTAGGGCTTCTGTGTGCACCATGGCAGCACATTTACTGTATCCAGTAAGCAGGCTGATCTATAATACGTTTTTATTAGTCATGCATTAATTAAGCATTGCCGTTAATGTCATTCTGTTACTAGTTTCATCCTTCTAATCATCCATACTTCCACCCTGAAGCCCAGCTGGATGCCTGCATTTGCTATGATTTGCCATATTGACAAGTTCCGTCAATACCTCTCTTGATAAAGTTATTTTCAGCCACCCCCATGCAATAAAAGTTGTTTATCACTGAGTTGAGTCTGAAGTGCCATTTACAAACACAATATACCAATAATGCCACCCATGTCAGTAATATCTGTAATGTCAGCACTAGAGGATGCCTTTAAACTTGACAGTGCTTGCTGAAGAACTATGGCAAAATCAATGAGCAGCAAACTAACAACAGGGCTTAACATTAACGATTGGCTGATTGCCTGGGGCAAGTAAGATAGTAAGTCGGGGCAGCAGCATTGAAAATTGCTTGCCTGGTCAGGCAGGCTGATGGTCAGTCATAGGGTGCTTTTGACAGTCAACAATGTGCTTGATATTTCCTTCTTATGCTCTTTCTGTCCAAAGATCCTCTCACAGCAGGAGGTGTACTTTGTAGTGTAGTGTAGGTGCACTTTGTAGTCCATCTGTTTTCCTCCATAATTTGTTATCCCTAGTCTTTCTCCATTCATCAATGGTCAGATCCTCACACACCCACCACTGAGCAGGTATTATCTGGGTGGTAGTTCATTCTCAGCATTGGAATGGTGATTAACACAAATTGTGTAGCAGCAGATGAGCTATTGTCTCTGCCTTTACATCTACAAGGCAGACCAATGAGGCAGATGTGCCTAATAGAGTGGACAGTGAGTGGACACAGTGTTTAAACACTGCAGCAGCACTGCTGTGTCTGATCCACTCACACCAGCACAACACACACTAACACACCACCACCACATCAGTGTCACTGCAGTGCTGAAAATTATCTACTACCCAAATAATACCTGCTCTGTGGTGGTCCTGTGGGGGTCCTGACCATTGAAGAACAGGATAAAGAGTGGCTATACAAAGAAACAGCTCGTGCTGACTACAATGTGTGTACTACAAAAGGTGGACTTGAAATAAACGGACAGTAAGTGTATATTAGTATATTGGTCATAATAAGACATGTCAACATAAAGGTTAAGCTCAGCAAATACATAGAAACTGTGCCGCAAATTTCACATAAAAGTGCCATATTTAAGTTTGTTCACTGTAGAGGATGTGTTAATTTACAGTAGTTTCACTTAGAAGATCAACAAAGTGTGTAATTTGACCAGATGTGTTCAAATGATTGCTTATGACTCTATAACCTTATTCCAGTTGGCCCTAATTTCTCCTCAAAGGCTTATATATTGCTGCTGTCCAAAGAAAACCATGTATCTCAATTTTGTCGATTTTTACTTTTATGCCTAATCTGAATGCAGCAGCTGCTGTTTACACTGTGTGAACATTTCATGATGAATGAATCAACAGAAACGGCCCAAAATAGCTTCAAATTAATCTGGTTCCGTTAATTTACGTTAGAATAAAAGTAGGTTTTTACCCTCTCCTGTAAAGTTGTCATTTTGGAGATACTTGTTTTGCTTTTGACAGCGACGATATGCACCCGGGTTCAGGTCCAACACACAAGTTGAGTCACAGTCCGCTGCTGTTTTCGATCTGGCATGGATTTGTAGCAGAAAGAAACCGAGCACTGCAAAAACTAAAAGAAATGTCACGGTGAAGGATGCAGAGAAAATGAGGAAAAAGAGCAGTAGTAGACTCTCCCAGGCCTGCCACCCATGCAGCTGCAGTCGAAAAGAGTGAAAAAGATGACAGTGACGTCCTAAAAGGGGGCCATAAAGCCAAAGACCATTCAGCTTCACATAGATCACTGCCAGCTTCGACTACTGTGTGCTGTTTACTTGTGCAGCAATCTCAGAATGCCTCCTGCTCAATTACCAAGCTCCCAGAGTGCACTGCAATCCAGAACAAGAGCGAGGAGTGCATTAGGACATGTGTTGAGATGGACGCAGCGCTGTCCGCTCATCCTGCACTCTCTGTAACTCGAAACGTGCACATTAGAGTCACTGTCAGCTCTTGACTGACATCGGCTCAAATTGCCCAGACAGTACTGACTTGGTACATGTGGGGGGTTTCAATCTTTTGGGAGCCATCAATCAATCCTGTTGCACAACAATAATAATAATAATAATAATAATAATAATAATAATTATAAGAAAGAGTCCTTTACAAGAGCAAAATATATAACAAAAATAAGCAACAGTAACTAAAGAACATCTTGCTTAAATTTCATTATAATTCTACAGAAATTATTATTAGAAAATTTCAAATTTCATCACAAGTTAGTTTGATATGATTACTGGTGTACTTATGGATTTGTTTGAACTAAAGGCTTGCCTCCAATAGTCATGGTTCACCGCTGATAATACTATCTACTGGGACTTTATATACACTCATCATTAAATAAAAAATAAAAAAAACAAATAGTTGCACCCAGAAGGAATAAACTGACAGGAATGAAACTTGGTGGGTAGGTCTGACATCATGAGACATGCGAATGATTCAAGTTTGACACTTGGCTGCGCATGTGACATAAGCAAGGATGGGCTATATAATGTCACCCTATTGCACATGCTTTCCATTCTGACTCATGCTGTTGTGTTGGTAGCACCCTTTGCAAGCAAAGTATGCTTCGGCAAAGAGTTCAAAAGCAATTCGAGCAGTTGGAAGAGTTGGAAAGGGGTCGTATCTAAGGGCTCCAGGAAGCGGGACGTATTGCACGCCATACCGGTCTTGCAGATATTACCATAGCTTGTTGTTGGCGGCAGTGTATAGAAGAAGGCATGCACCTGCGACATGAGGGAACTTAGAGACCTACACAAACCACAGAGAGAGAACTGACAAATTATCCGTCATGCACGGAGTGACCCAACAGCCGCAATTGCTGACATTCAGCGAGCAGTGATGCCCTCCAAGTGCCAGCACCATTAGCAGATGGCTGCAAGATGCAGGACTACAAGCACACAGCGACTGACCCTAACACCACATTTGCCAAAGACTGCATTGGTGTCGTGCCAGACTGTCATGGAGTGACTCAGAATGGCAGCGGGTCATCTTCAATGACTAGTCCTGCTTTTGTCTTGGTGCAGACGACCAACAAATGGGACAGATTATCACAGAACACCATAACAGAGACACTACTTCCGTATGTGTAGCTCAATAAATATTGCCCATATCAGTCTAAATGTAATAATTTATTGTTCCTGGTAACCTTTATCTTCCTTCCCAATAGCATTGCAATCTGACACTTCCTTCTGGGTGCAACTGTTCTTTTGATAATGAGTGCAGGAGTTAGTGAACACACATAGAGGCACAACTAAGCACATGAGACTCTGACGCTGCCTGCGCGGCTGACGCTGTATCAGTGTTTTGGAGCTCAGTTCATGTGTGCCGTCCACATGGCTCCATTAAAACGTTCACACATGGAGTCCAGACTAGCGGTGAGTCAGCAGCTGGCTCTCGTCCAGACCCATTCTGCGATACGCCTCAGCCTGTCTTAATAACCTGCTTAAGAGTGTGTTAAGGAGACAGAGGATGGGCCACTGAGTGGCGTAGAATGGCTGTTTAACGGTAAGACATGTCATTACAGAGACAGTCTTGCTTAATCATGGCTCTGGAGATAAAGGCTGTTAGAGGGGTTCCACCACACACTGTGTGCTCTGTTAGGCCGGCACTTAGAGGGGTTCCACACACCGAGTGAGTTCAGCAGTCAGGCAGAGTACATACATACACCAAGATTTGTCAGAAAACCATAAGTGTATGAACAAAACATCAACAATTGTAGGGCTTATATTATACATTACTACAGTATAGATACACAGTCAAGTCACATTATTATGACCACTTCCCACTTTCAATGGTGGCAGCGCATAGCTCATGAAGGAAGTCATGTGTTCGTGGCATGTTTTTCGTGGTGAAAAGCACTCTTAACTGACTTGGGTATAAAATCATTCATTCATAAGTCACTCACAGCCCATCTAGCTGCTGCCCGTGCTGCACACTCTGGATATTATAATAATGTGACTTGGCAGTGTATTTTTTCATTGTAATATTGTTCCCTTTTTTTTTTTTTTTTTTTTACACATTTTGATTACATTTTTAAAACAGAGGGAAAGGGGAGGTCAGTTCTGGTTTTCCTCTTGTTTTTTTTTTTTTTTTTTTTTTTACCTTTTTTGGAGATACAAAGTTTTGTCACAGTTGTGACAGCTCACAGTCACCTTCACATGAACAAAATATGTTACAGTTCAAAAGATAGTATCTTCCTACAGCATACAAAATGATCTGCAGGTTCTACTCCATATCGTTGACAAGTCCTGATCAGTCTATAAGATCATCAGTCAGCACAACACGCAATATAAAAGGCTGAATATGTACAGTTACCTTTGTTTTAGAAAGCTGCACAGCTTTTCTAAGATTAGCATTGTCAGCAAGACCTGCCTAAGCTAGCATTCACTGACTGCGAACGTGCACCTTTAAATATGCTGCAGGGCTCTCCTGTCAAAAGTAGTGAATAAAATGAATGTCAATCAATGTTTTGATGAATGACTGAGTAGATGCCTGCTGATTTCTCACGTACAACGTCAGTCCAACATGGCCTGACAGAATGTCAGGTTTTAGGCCAGGTTAAAGGCGAATACTCAGATGCAGCGGGCCTGGTTTGGGGCTCATGTTTTTGTCAAGAGTGTTTTTTTAAGATGTAGCTTTGGCTTTATTTGAAGGACTATCCCTATGTAAATTCTGCACACACGCAGGCCTTTTCTCTTTCTTGCAATCTCTGTCTTTCTGTCTCTCTAGTAATGTTTTGTAGCTGAGTTCAGATAAGCTCTGGAGTTTGAGTAGTGGACAAACATGCTCTTGAATAAAATTAGGGATAAAGTTAAAAAGTCTATCACCTACAGTCATATCATGGATGAGGACAGGGATGTGGGTTGGCGAAAGGTCACAGTGGATCTTACTTGAAAATCCATCCCATGCAGCTTGAATATTTCCTAGCCCGGTAGGGGTGGAGGTGGAGTGACACCAGGCCTTCTGGAGGTGTGACGCATGACAACAAATCTTGGTGCTGACCACAGTGCCTCCACACACGGATTTGTTGGTCATCTCCTCCAAGACAAAAACAGGACTTGTTACTGAAGTTGACCCACTGCCACTCCATGACAGTCTGGCATGAGACCATTGCAGTCTTTGACGATGATGACATTAAGGGCAGACATTGTAATGGCCTGTGTGGATGTAGTCCTGCGTCGTGGAGCCATCTGCTAATGGTGCTGACACTAACAGGATGAGTCATGGAGGGCATCACTGCTTGCTGAATGTCTCCAATCATGGCTGTTGGGTCAGTCAGGTACAAGGCCCGTCCTTGTTTACGCACATGCCCGGCTGAGCATGAAACCTTCATTCCTGTTGGTTGATTCCGTCTGGGTATATATATTCATCGTCACTATATGCGCAAATAGTTGCACCCAGATGGAATCAACCAACAGGAATGAAAGTTTCATGAATGAAAGTACACACATACACATACACTCAGTGCTACTAAACGGCCAGGATTACAGGCAGGTCATCAGTAGCTACACAACTCTCCCTGACAATTGGCACCAACACTGCACCAACACCTCACTAAACAGCCTCACAGGACAGCACAGAATGGCCCATGCAAAACATATATAGATCTTCAAACCAACAGTCCCAACTATTGACAAGACTTATAGTCTTACTGCATGTCCGGTGGTCTCCTCGGGGCTCCTTGCATAGTTATGCCTCCTGTGTGTCCATGTCTCTGTGCCAGCCAGCACACAATGTAATAGGAGCTAAAAAAAAAATATCCACTCTTTAGTGTCCATCATCCCTGATACCATCTTAAGGGCCTTCCCAGTGATATTTTTGCTCAAGTCAGTTTTATTACAAATGGAAAGGGGTTGACTGAACAAGTCAGTTTCAGCAGCATGACCCAGAAATCAATGTGGTCTGATGCACTTCCCTTTTAAAGTGCATATCTGCTTCATATAGCAGCCAGTATGCCACAGATATGCATAAGCAGGAATGTACATAAGCAATAACAGTAAACACTTAGCATTTCTGAGATATATCAAATATAAAAAAGAGAAATGCATTATAGAGTTTGCATGGCTAGTCATATAGCTCACCGAGGCCAACCAAGCTGATAGCAAGTGCTAATTTGGTGAGGGTGTGTTACAAACAGTATTGAAATGGGGTCTTCACCTCCCATAGAAGCCACTCACTGAGCAGCTTTGTGCTTTTTTGCTAACTTTTTTTCATCCTAATTGGTAAGCTAACAGCAAAACCGCTTAGCATGCTAATCACCTCATCTGTCGGTGAAATTAGCCAGCATTTTCAACAGGTGTCCTTGGCTCACAAATGTCTGCAACGAAATATAGCCAATCTCGCTCTTATAAACCCATCTCTGATGCCGTTTAACTTAACGCTTTCAACCACATTTTGCAGCCACTTCAGCCCCAAAACCCTCATATCCCTCAGTCAGTCAGTCTGACACACTTCAACCCATCATCCCCTGCGAGCCACATGCCTATGCGAGGCAGCTGTTTCACCTGCCTAATCAGAACATTTACAGTCAAGTGGCTCCAGTTAATTCACCTTAATAGTGTGTCAAGAGCTTTTTTTAACTTTGGCAGGATATATTCTCCAATCCTGGCAACGGTTTAAGTGCATATTAATATGATGTGCCAGCAGGAAGAGAGAAAGAGCTGGGCTCTCTCTCAAAGGCAATGAGGTTCTCAAGCTGACAAACACATAGCTACCAATACCACTTCTATACACTCGTCACTTCCTGATTGTGTTTAAAAAAAAAAAAAAAAAAAAGACAAAGAGAGAGAGAGAGATGCCAGAGTGATTAGAAAGGTCCTGCATTTTTCTACACCTATAACAGTTGGAGCTCCATTGTGTTCTATTTCTGGCAGCAAATGTTTTTCTGTTGTCCTTGCTAATCAAATTAGCAATTAGGCCCCCCCTCTGTTTTTTAAGGCCATGTGTTTTACCACAACAACTGCTCTAGCTTCAGTTTTTCTTCCATCAGCGTTTTCCTCACAGGTCCATTGTAGTGTAGCTCCTGATAGAGTTTAATGAATGACGCTGACCTGGGTCACTCTGTGGTGGACAGCAAGTTGATGTTGATATTATTGCAGTTATGTTGCAGTGTTTTTTGGCACAGCACTTCTGCTGACAATGTCCAATCATCTCAAGACCTGCTAAGCCTTCATCATGTTACTTCCAGGGTTTTTGTTTTTTAAATATTTAATAATAAAATGAATGTAGGTTTTAGGGTTGTACCCGACTCAGAATTTTGTCAGTCGAATCGGATTCGCCCGTCCAGGCCGACAATTCGACTATTCCTCCATATACATTATCTAGTAATCAGCAAATCAATTTACATACGTTTCAGATCTGATGTCCTCCTCATTTAGAAAGCCAGCAGAGTCACAGGAACATATTTTTGACCTAAAAGAGACGCAGCAAGCACATATTTATGCTAAAAATTTGCGCTTCTAGCCTGTCTTCAGTAGGATGAGCCTTCGTCTTTCATCTCTCATAAATAACGAACTCCTAAATGAAACCAAATTAGTCGATATTTAAATTATTTTTAGATAAAAAGAAGAATGGCTGAGCTGAAACCATTTAATTATTATATCACCCGCGCTGAAATAATTATTTCTCGTTTATCGGAAGGCATATTAAGTGACTGTACTTATCTTCAAATAAAAATAATCTGTAGCTGTAAACGAATAAATAAAAATATCTGTAATTTAGGTTCTAAAATAATGGAATTATAATAAAACAAACGTCTTCGGTCCGTTTTTCCTTCACCGCAAACAGCCATTATGTCTAAAACGAAAGTCAACTCACTGGTTTGAAGCAGTGTTCGATGTCTGACTAAATGACGAGCAGAATTAGGTTTGATGTGTTCGGATTCTCTTCTTCAAAAGCTCCTCCAGACTTTTTCTGAGACATCGTTCCACCCGTGTTTCTCAGCTTCACAGCTTTAGCTTCCTTCAACGGTGAACCGCCAGCGCACGTTGTCACGTGGATTTAATTTTTTAGTAAGTATGCGTCATAGCCCAGTTAGAACTTAAATATATATTTATTATTCCCCTTTTAATAATTATTGAAATGTATTTTTAAATTCTTAAAGTTCTTGTGCATTTTGTAAGCTTTAGTCTGTTTTATGAAAAAAAAAAAACTCCTCACTGTTGTCAGTCGACTTGAAGGTTCTCAGTCGACTTAAAGGGTCTCCGACTGACGATTCAACTCGTCGACTTCTAGAGGGCAGCCCTAGTAGGTTTAGTGCTATATGTTCGCTTTCGGGCCTGATCTAGTCAGCAAGCTGCACCTTTTCTCCAACACTAATTCCATGAACAGTTGGGACAGTGTGTGAAATGCTGATAAAAACAGAAAGCCATGAGTAGTAAATTCTGTTTGATCTGTATAAGATGCCATATAATGCATTTTTCATTCTTCTTTGATGTCTACATGGAAACTGTGTTGGGAAGCTGCATTTGGTTGGGGTGAAAAATGCCCACATGTGTTTTTACACGCCCATTTACAGCCCTATGATTTGACCATCGAATGAAACAAGCTTTTTGGTCTTATATGGTGTGCTCATGAATGTTTTGATGAGTCTGCTTTGACTGGTTGTGTTAGAAGCAACATGTCGAAACAGACATGGGCAGGAAAATAAAATGAACCTCGACGTCAACACAAAGTAAATTAAAGTTGTTACTCACAATAAAACTTTCAGTTTAAGGTAGTCTGATTTCAATCTTTAAAAGGCAGATAAAATCATACAGCTTAGCTTCTACCTACAGGTTACTGATGGGCTTGTACCCACTAATACCGTGACAGACAGATTTTGAATTTTATCGCTGGTAACAATGTGGATGGTCCTTTACTTCATTGACCTGAAAAACATAACATCCATTATTTCCAAGCCATGTTAACTGACAACAATTTGTCGAAGTATCCATCACAGAAACATGGCAGATTTTAATGCAGTACAGTCCGAGGGGTCAGCAACCATTGAGTTAGTTTTCAGCCTTTACCTTAACGTACAAGGAGATTTCTCCTGATAAATTGCTTGATAATATTTACCTAAACTGTTTCCAACATAATGCAAATAATGGAACATAATTATGAACATTATTTTTAAGCTGTTGTATCTTTTGACTAAGCCCTTCCACAATGTTTCTTTTAAACCCCAGCAAGGTTTAAAAGATGTTTGTTGAACATTTCACAATGTTTCTAGTCTCACAATTTCACAGTGTCTTACCATTGTGCTATTTTCATTCTATAACAGGTAAATGAACAGATTTAGAAATCACTGCTTTCTGTTTTTATTTGCATTACTGTCTCAAATTGTTTTGGAATTGGGTTTGTACCCCCAGGTAAATTCAACTAAATAATGTATTTCCATAGGAGAATTGGTTTAGTAGTTGATTCTAGTTAAACTTCTCTACACAGTAACAAAACAAAAACAAAAACGGTTTGTTAGTTTGACATAAAAACAATTATATCATGTTGTAACCAGTAAACAGTTGAAGAAGTTCAATTCAATGAAAAAACACTCAGCATTGAGTTGAATATCAGAAACCTTATTTTATTAGGCTTAACCATTTTTTGAAGTGAAGGGTAGTTATGAACTTTAACAATGGTGACATGCACAACAAACAACTTGTAAAACAAATTCACTGTCACAGACAAATTTCCAATGTTGGAATAAAATCTCGAGAGCTTTGCTCAAGGTGTGGTTTGATTGTTTGGTGGAACATAGTTAGGATTTCAGTCTTAAGTAGTCTGTTTCTTTCTTTTTCGTCAGGTACATAAGACACAGAGGAGACTAGTGATGACTGTGAAGTCCAATGTCTTTTTCTTTCTGGCCTTTTTTTTTCTCAGAGCAAAACAGTGTTTACATAAGGGCAGCTGTGGCCAAAAGCTGCATCTGTTTCTGCTCCGTCGTTCAGCAGTATCTCTTTTTGTAAATTTGCATGAGGAGCATGATGGAAAAAATGATCTCAATAGGAATCTAGTCATGGTCTTGCAAATTTGACTCAAGTCAAAAATTTAAGGACTTGTGATTTGCTTGACTAACACTGATAAAAGACTCAACTTGACTTTGACTTGGTATTCATGACTTGAGACTTGACTTAGACTTGAGATGACTTGATTTTATATTAAATATTTACATTTGTTAAAACATGATTGGGTGATGATATTTTAGGATTGTTTCCTAGGGTTGACTTCTCCATGCATTTTGTGCTCTGCTCTTGGGCTGAACTAGCTAGGCTGGCCTGAACAGTTGTTTCACTGTTAAATTACTTTGTGGACAGTGAAATGGCTGGTTTATAGTTGTTTAAAATCCCTTCCCTGACTACAACCTTCTTTCTGAAGGCCAGCGAGCTCTTTGGATCTGACTATGGTGATACCACTCCCTTCAATAATTATGTGCAAACCAAACCAACTATCTGAGGTTTAAATAAGACCGGCTCCTCCAGAATCCTCTCTAACCATGTTCTAATCATTAGATGGTGGGGCACCTGACTCTAATTTTAGCCATTTTAAGCAGTAATTTATTTGGGGATGTCCTAACCCTTTTCAAAAACTGCACATCTAACAAATGAGTTTTATGTGTTTAGTTATATTGCTTCAGTCTCTCAGTATTGTTCATATGAAGATCAGATGTCCAGATGTTTATATATGTTTAAAAAACAAAGGTCATATAGTCATTTGTTCACATAACTATTTGGCTCTGGCTTTTTGTGCACTGTAACAGGAAAACAGTGATTTGATGTCATGTGAGAAACACCACCGACAGACAAGTTAAAAGGTCAAGAAGAAATGAAACAGCATTTGTTAATGTTGAAAATATAGTCCAGCTCTTTATGGCCATTCATTTAGACCATCATAACTCCGTATGACTTGACCTGAGACTTGCTTGACTTATAGCAGGTCTTGACTTGACTTGCTTGAATTTTACCACAGTAACTTGGGACTTGCTTGAGACTTGCACATGTGTGACTTCCTCCCACCTCTGGCAGATAGTGACCCTGCAAAATCCCCAGTCAGTTCCAAAATCCTAGAATGTGACTAGTGACACATTAACTTCAGATGTGAGAGGGTGTCAGACTTTAGTCTTTTCAGAGTCTCTTTAAAACATCAGTGTATGGTTAGCAGAGCTGCTGTTTGAAACCCAAGACACGTGTGCAGGGCTCCTCCCCTGATTACGGACAGCTGGGACAGATTTGGGGAGGAACCATGACACTTCATAAGCTGAGGATCTACAAGTCAAATGAGAGAGAATTGTGGCTGAAGTATTGGGCTGTGTGTGAGAAAAATAAATGAGCTACATGAGGCTGTAGTTTTGGCTTAGTTTATTTAAATTTTGTTTTCTTAAGTAAACAGCTCTATGTTGCACCCCTTTTGGCCTCTGTCAGCCAGTGTGGCTTGGCCTCAATAGGCCAATGCAATTGTTTGGCTTTACAACATGAAATACCCCCAGACAGGAGACACTCATTGAATCCATGTTAAATTGATGTAAAGCATCAATGTTAACTGAATCAGCTTTTTAGTCTAAGGTTGACTTTTAATTAGAAATGGTATCAAAACATTACATTTAAACAAAAAGGTAACATGCCAATGCTACATCAATCATTTCACACTATCCTGCTCAAAAACACAAAACTCTATTTGTTTTGTTATTCAGATTTATTGGATGACAAGTAGATAATCAAACTGTTAGCAACTCATAAATGCCTAATGACTAGCCAACTTGATCACCTTTTTCTTTGTGCTCTGAAAAATAAAGTAAGAAATGAAGTTGTATTTTATCTAGTTGGTTGGTGTACAAGAGGCATAAGTATAAGAATCTTCCTCTTTCGCTTTCTAATAGTTCAAAAGTTGACAGTCACATTTCTCAGCTCAGTAAATGAAACTATATGCTTACATTGTACGAAAGCGCTCAGATTTATTGGGTGCTCACGCTGTATATGAAACTCATCCTCTACTGACAGTTTTGTCTGTAGACAATATCCAGTAAGCCGTTTCATTCGTTTCATTCATTCAATGACATGCTGCACTTCCGAGTACTGAGCAGCAACAAGAAACTGTGCTACAGCAGCTTTTGTGGCACACTGTGTGCTGTATGGACAACATGGTCTCTCTGCAGGCTGTTTTACTAAGACAATTTAAATATCTATGTATCATTTTAGAAATCGGCATGTAGGGAGTTGTAGGACACCGCAAACGTCAGCTTCTTGGAGCCTGCCCTGTTGTTATGAACCTCAGTTTGAATTCTTTTCTTGGGCTGAAGGGGTAAAAACTTGTCTCTGGTGTCCATTTTGTGCTGAATGACTGATACTAGCATGGTTTTATTTGTTAGCATAGATGCCGTGCTGCAAAAAAAGATATGCGTCAATTGTTCTATGTTTTGCATATTTGCCACACTTGAATGTTTCTCATTTCACATTTGCTAAAAAAAAAAAAAAAAAAAAAAAAAAACTGACCCCAAAAATGACCCCCAAGACTTTTGAGAACATTCTGTGGACTAATGAGTCAAAGGTGGAACATTTTGGGAAACATGAATCCTGTTACATCTGGTATAAAGCTAACATTGCATTTTACCATAAGAACATCAAATCAACAGTAAAATATGGCGACGGTGGTAGTGTGATGGTCTAGGGCTGCTTTTCCTTCTGCCGGACCTAAATGAATTGTCATAATCAATGGAACCATGAACTCTCTGCTCTCTGCTATCAAAAAATCCTGAAGGAGAATGTCTGCCAGTTTGTGACCTAAAGCCCAAGCGCAGTTAGGTTACACAACAAGCACACAAGCAAGTCCACCTCTGAATGGTCTTAAAGAAACACAATTAGGCTTGGAGTCAGAGTCCTGACTCGAATCCCTTTGAGAGTTCAGCATAGCCAAAAATAAAACTCAGGAAAATAGGTGGGTCAAAATTCCTCCACAGCGATGTAAAAGACTCATTGCAAGTTACCACAAATGACTTTAACTGCAGTTGTTATAGGCAAGGGCGGCACAACCAGTTATTAGGTTTAATGAGGCAGTTACTTTTCACATGGGTGATTATTTTCTTAAAAAAATGGAATGATCATTTAAAAGCTACATTTTGTGTTCACTTGTATTGTCTTAAACTATTAAAAGTAGCTGGATAAGAGTCAGGTTTGGTTGGCACAGCAGGGATTCCAAATTGTTTCGATTTGCCTAATGCATGCTGGGATTTGTAATAGGACTACATGGATGATAACATGAGCATTACACTCATCATGAAAATAACAGTTGCACCCATAAGGAAGTGTAATGCTATTTGCAGTGCTACTGGGAAGGAAGATAAAGGCTATCTGGAACAATAAAAGTTGATACATTTAGACTGATATGGGTTATTTATGGGTCAACATTTCTTGAGCTACACATACAGAAGTAGTGTCTCAGTATGGTGTTGGGCCGCCATGTTTGCTAATGCATCATGCCAGACGTCTCGGCATGGAGTTGTAGAGGTTCCCAATGGTGTCCTGTGATGATCCATGGTCCAGGGTTTCTGGACATGTGATGAACTGTTCATCTTTCCGTTTAACCGTTCACACACAGGCTCTGTCATCTCCACCAAGAGCAGGACGCGTCACTGCTGCCATTCCATGACATTCCATGCAACCGTCTGCCAATGGTGGTGGCACTAACAGGATGACTTATTGAGGGTATTGCTGCTCGCTGAATATCCAGAATTGTGGCTGTTGGGTCTGTCACGTTCAGCGATAAGGAGCGGCCGAGCGTGAAACTTGAATCATTCACATGTCTTACAATGTCAAACCTACCCACCAAGTTTCATTCCTGTCAGTTGATTCTTTCTGGGTGCAGCTATTTGCAACTCTTTTTTTTTTTGTGTGTGTGTGTCTGTGTGTGTGTGTGTGTGTGTGTGTGTGTGTGTAAAATCATAAATGAATAAGGGATACAATGGTATGCATAAGATGACAATTAACATTCAACTAGTTTTAGCCGGAATGCCAAAGCTATCAGTGTTAGCCTGTCATGCTCTTGAGAAGTGCATAAAAGCAATGCTTATTATGTGGAGGGGTCAGCGCTAAGGAGAGCACTTACTGTCTATCTTTGTGTCACGACTGTGTGGGTAGTAGTATGTATTAGACACTGGGTAGCTGGATGATTTGTGCTTCTGGTTGAAGCTCTATTATGCCCGGTAACTTGATGCAGCTTTAACCTGTAAATCATCCCAGCAAAGCCTGTGAAGACTCTCCCCCTATCTCTCCCTCTCCTCGTTGGAAGAACCTGTGAAGGTCGATCGGGGGTGCGGAGAAAGAGTGCGCGATCGACCTGAGGGAACATTACAGAGCATGGAGGGAGATTTAGAGATCGAAGCAGGGTACCGGAGACACCATGTGTGGCTGTGTGAGTGTGTTTCTGCATTTCGTGAATCCCGGCCATTAAACGAATATTTTGATGCCGGTGCCTAAGATGATCACAGTTTAATACTGGTGTGATTTATTGCCATGCCTTCGGGAATCACCTCCGCATCTCAGTTACGAGATATCTTACAACGCTCAGCAACCAACTATGCTTTGGGGAAACCCAGGCTAGTCTATTTACTTATTTATGACAACAAACACAGTCACAATTTGTGAGCTCAGCTGGATGCGCAAGCGTCTCCTAGGACAACCTGGTGATTCATCATGTGACACTCTGCCATATTAGTGTAATATCCTCATTGATTCGCCTGCGCTGCACACTCATTAAGTTGTATATCTTTTACTGTACCAGTGCGCTCACAGTTAAGCATTCTGGATCTCTCATAGGAATTCCAGAAATAATTAGTAAAAAAAAATGCATGTTCTGATCAGCATTGGAGGAAGGTTTGGGGTCCAAATGTTTGCTGATTTAGTTTAGAACATACTCAAAATCTGATACATAGAACAACACTATTGGCCCCTTGAAATGCGAGTCCGGCATTTGCAAATGAGGGTGTCAGAACAAGACGAAACTGTGACATAACGGTCTTGATATGTTATTGTTTACACCCACAAAATTTACATATATAAGCCAAACAACAACACTGGGGCAGCGATAACAAATATGGTAGACTACGTGTAGAAGTCTAACATTCCAGGCTGTAAAGGGGATCTCTGCACTTTTCATACCCTTTCCAAAGTGCTGAACTGTCAGTGTGTATGGTTGGTCATTCTTAAACGATGCTGAAGTTGAACCCCATGTTCCTTTCCACCTTAAATACTGCAATTTGTACAGGAGCCAGAATGTGGCACAGTGGAACAGGTGAAACTCTGGCACAGTGGAACAAGGTGGAACGGACAATTTTCAGAACATGTTGGTGAATTGGAAGCCAACTTCAGGTCCTGAACGATTTTAATTCATGTTCAGTTCCACCTTTATTAGCATCACATTCTCAACAGCAACCTGTTAGTAGCAGCCATGCTGATTGTATCAGTGTTTGCCGGTTGTATAAGATCATCTTAAACTGAGTTTCATAATGAGGAACAACTTTCATTTATTTGCATTGATGGCGATCATAAGTAGGAAGCTAGTTTAGGAAATGTTAGCAAGTCATAAGTAACTTTAGCATAACTAGCATTACCTGCAAAAGCTCTAGGATTTAAGGTGGAAGAAAACATTTGATTAAAAATTGATGAAAAGGAAGCCGATTTCGGCCTGGTTTGAAGATGAACATTAGCCGTGCCCATTGACAGTTTAGTATTCTATGGCACTTTTAAACTACAGTTGGAATTGTCAGAGTGTCATCCACATAATGTCCTGTTTTTCCGATTCAATTTTGCCTTTCAACTCTGGGAGGGTGGAGCACAGGACCATGTTGTAAAACTGCAAGGGTAGGTAAGCTTAACATTCAACACTGTAATACCAAAAGCTTGTCTACTGTTAGAAGTTGCATGAATCTGCCAAAATTGAGGTTTTGCATTGTATTCCAAAGTTTACTGCACCAAATACATTTTTATGTTAGAATAACATTCTGTCATATTAAATATTCATGTATATATTGTGTTGTGATTTTCCTCACCCCCGTTTTTGGTTGTCTTGTGAAGAATGATACCAAGCTGTGTTTAGGAATGTGACTCATAAATCACATAAATAGCTTCCCCTTCTCTTTGGTTACATGGAGTCGTGTTGGTGGTGGTGTTGTTTTTGATGGTGGTCTGTATTCTATACCACATTGATTTGGGATATTTGGAGAAGTATTTACAGAAGCTGTTTTGTATTTCTACTGGGCTTCCAGTGTTTGTTAGCCTAGCAGCTCCAGCTCTAAATTATGAAGGCAAATTTGGATGCTAAACGTGTCCTGGCTGAGTAACAATATTTAGAGCAATTCCAAAATTATGTCAGTTAGATTTCTTCACTGAACTATTTCTTTAATGGTCAATTACATGGAATTTCCATTACAGGGAAGTTTGTTTCCAAAATCTCGTTTGACCATTCAACCATTGAAGTTGGTTGATGACTAAACCATGACATTATTTTTTTTTCTTCTGGACAAGAGTTGATCTGAACAGTACAGCTTCAATTACCAACAATCAAATTTTCTCTCATACAATAAAATAGGGGTTCAACTAAGGGGGTCTGCTGTATGCTAAAAGCTACCTGGTAAGTGTCTTTTCATAAATTCTATAGCTATCATTTGCATATGTCCTGATAATCTGCACACTCAAGCACTAAAGGTCCCCCTTCACAGTAATCAGCACAGAAAAAAAACTACTTAGAACTTTACGCTTTCAAGTGAATCTTTTTTTCAGCTTAATGTGCCACACAAAAAGCGGCCATCAAGGCTGCATAAAATGTGAAAACAACTATAAACAGCACAGACTTCTGTGCAATGTCACTGACACTAAAGCATAGCATATATTTCTGCTGGAAAGCATTAGCAGCAACAGGTAGCCTATCTAATAACATATAGGCAAATCATGTGAATGGTCTGCAGCAGTGAGCTAATGCTTTGACACTTAGACAGCCAAAAATGCTGTTGCTCAACCGTGCCATCCAGGGACTCTTTTCTGCTTTAACTTCAGTGTGCTTGCTCTTTATTTTTGAGCATGTTGTACTGAACTTCACAGAACAATGTAAATACACTGTGATGCCCCAGTTAAACAGGGCCCTCCTCATAGTTATGGTAGACACCAGAACAAAATTACTGTGCGATTTAATGGAATTTTTTTCCAGAAATGCATTATCCATGATTTACACTTTTTCCCCTCAGTAACGACCTCACAACCCCAACAAATGATCTCTTCTGATTTCCTAAGCTGAGAACCACTGTGTGGCTATATCCCTGTAATCTGATTTGGTGTTGCTTAAGACATAATCAAAGAATAATATCAATACCTCTAATTCACTACAATAGTTAATAGTGCTTGAATTGCTGAATCTAATAGTCATATCTAAGTGTATCAAATCAAAATGCTCTTAATTCACACAAAATTGGTTTTGAATCAAAATGAAAACCAGTGAATATTGAATCAAATCAATTTGCTGTCAGCTCAAGGATTCACACCTCTAATACCTGCACATATTGTCTTTAAGCAATATGATGCTGCAGTGAAGACATTAATCATGGACTGCAATTAGTACTGGGGTAAATTGCAGAGGCTCGTATTCCAATAAAAGCAATAAAAACACAGTTTCCCAAAAATCTGCATTCAAAGAGGGAACAGGGCTATTTTCCACGTTTGTAGTGTGCAGAAGTGCTTTGCGTGCAAAAAAATGGGGGCACTTATAATGGCCAATTTGCTTATGTTCCCTTAATGCTGTAGCAGTCTCTGTGTGTATGTGTGTTCATGCTTACTTCTGTGGAACTGTGTTGGCAGTTAATATCCTTGTTTTCAGAGGATGGTTCTGCGGTACCTGGAATCGATTAGTGGGGAGGCGATGAGCAATGTTCCTTGCAGGAAACTGCTGCATTCCCTGGGGTCTTTGCTCACACTCACATACAAACGGCTGACTCTGCACATCTTCCCAAAAACTGGGGGTAGATCGGAGGATCCCTTGGTGTCTCTCGCTCTCACTACCTGTCTCTCTCACTACCCGTCTCTCTCTCTTTCTCTCTCTCTCTGTCTGTCTGTCTGTCTGTCTGTCTGTCTGTCTGTCTGTCTCTCTCTCTCTCTCTCTCTC
>CM067475.1:35510380-35528498 GCA_034552555.1 Semaprochilodus insignis
CTCTCTCTCTCTCTCTCTCTCTCTCTCTCTCTCTCTCTCTCTCTCTCTCTCTCTCTCTTAAACATTGACTTGTACTTTTAAAAAAACAGGTCAGCACAGTGCTTTTCACAAACTAGACCAGGAGCTTTTCTATGGCTTGTATTTTATAGACTGGCATAATACCAGCACGTCTATATGTGATATACTATATTAAATGTAACATAAATTGAATATACACAGATGAGTCCAATTATAATAACAGATGTAGCCAATAATGCTGATTATCACACAACAATGGCACATGCCATTGATCTGAGATGTGTTAGACACAGAAAGCAAACTGTCTGTTCTCATAGTCAACATGTTGCATGTGGACAAATTGTTATGGCCATAAGTCAGAGCATCTCAGAAATGGCATGTTGGAAGCTCCCAATCAGTGGTGAGTATCTACCAAGCGTGGTCTGAGTAGGGACAAACTAAAAACCAGTGACAGGTGTTGGGAGCTTAAGACTTATCAATGCACAAGGGCAAGGAGAGCTATCCCTTCTAGTATGAACCAGCAGAAGGGCTACTGTAGCACAAGTCACAGAAACTTTTAATGATGGTTTTGGGTGGATGTGGAATGTGTCACAACCCACGCAGTGTATGAGGCTGCATAGCTGCAGTCCAGTCAGAGTGTCACTGCTAACTACTTTCCACTGTTAAAAGCATCAGAACTGGATCTTGACGTAATGGGAGAAGGTCACCCGATCTGATAAGTCTGGTTTTCTTTTCGTCATGTGGACAGTTGGGTACATGTGCAGCCTTTACCTGGGGAAGTGATGGCCCCAGTATACACTGTAGGGGTTGGGGTGGGGAGACAAGCCAGGAGTGAGAAGGTGATCATGTGGGCTATATTCTGCTGGGAAAACATGGATTTTAAGTGTTACCAAATTGAGCATCTGTGGAACATGCTGGAATTAAAAGTCTAGTCCACAGCAGCTCAACCTTACCACTTACAGGGTCTGCTGTTATTGTGGCATGTGGAGGACCAACACCTGCTTGTTTGTGGCCCCTCTAAGGGGGAAACAAGCATTCAGGCCTGTACCACTCACTTACTGTAAACTTGCACATACATTTACCCACTTATGGTGAAGGAAGACTCATCCAACTCTATTGCTTTTTTCCACATCTCTGTAGACCAGTGCTGATTGTTTTTAGCCCAAATGACCTCTCAAACTTGTATTCATCTGTGTAATGATTGCTTATGCACTGCAGCCCTACTGCCACATTCCCATAGTTGTGGGCGACCTGTTCATTACAATGATTGGATGTACGTTTTGGACCACACTTTCCAGCCCTGCTTACTGATGTCCTTCCCAAAGTTATTGTTAGGAAGACATGAAGGAAGACATATTCAGAGAACAAAGGAAAATAATCAAATCATAGGAAAAATCTCAAAAGAGTAGAGTTAAAATAGTATTTAGAAAATGGATGTAGATTGAAGAATATATCCAAGACTTCTGCTATGCTTTGCTATGTATCCCCTGTGAGAGACTACCCAAATGCTGCACAGCAAATATTTCTTTGCAGGTACATTTCAGGTGATAGTGATGGATGCTCCAGCTTGGCTACACAATGAACGTGTCTCTTACATTTCCTCAGATAGACCTGTGCACACATGCATGTGCGCACACACACACACACACACACACACACACACACACACACACACACACCTGCCAAATCACATCTTTTGCTCCATTGTCCTCTACATCATACTCTTTTTCTTATCTCACACTGGTCTGAGGTCCCCAGTGTAAAACGTCTGCAGCTCAGAAATGAGGAGATACTACAGAGACGAATGGGAGATGTCATGGAATCGGAGTCGGTTTGCCCGTTTTGGCTACTGTTCACTGTGATGCTGGTGTCGGAAGGATAGAGCCGAGTAAGTAATTTTAGACAAAAAATGTGGAAAGCTACATAATTTCTTTTTTGCTATGCCATCCTTTAATTGTATTCAGCACTCTTAGAAGGACGTAAACAGCATAAAAACTGAACACTGTTCTACTCAAAGAATTTGCCACTTTATTAGACACCCAAGAACTGGTAGTGATGGTCATTGAGAACTGGTAATAAATTGGTGCTAGTCCCTGACTGGTCAGTACTGAGAGAAAATAACCTCAACCAACATTTATTATTTATTTTTATTATTATTGTTATTTTCCTAAGATCATAACTATATTTATTTATTTCGAAGATTTCACCGACAGCCTTTTGTTAAGGTTAAGTGTAATAACTTTTTGTTAAAATGTGTTCATCATCACCCTCTACCTTTGCAGAAAGAAGTGACCTGTATTAAAATGCTTGACCTTGACATTGGACAACCACCCCCTGTATGTTCACAACCTAGATGTCCTCATCTTTATCCCCCACTTTCTCCTCTTCCTCCACCTTGATCTTTCTCCTTCATTCCTCTCCTTGTCCCTCCTCAAACTGTTCTCCACACAATGTACAGCTGTGGAAATAAATAAGAGACCAGATCTTAATAAGATCTTCTTAAATCAGTATCTCCACATGTACAGCAAGTTCTTAGTGAGGAACAGAAGGTTCGGTTCTAGCTTTACTGGCAGATACAGTGAGCGTCTGGTTCATAAGAACAAGGTCAAGCAGCAAACACACAGGACAACACAGCTACAGACTGGCAGAGGACGAAAACCACTCTCTACTGACCGTGATGAGCGCCACCTCATTCGAATGTCACTTAACCACCATAAGACAACCTCAAGTGACCTACAGAAAGACTGGCGAGCGGTGGCTGGGGTGAAATGCACAGCGAGCATGGTTCTAAAAACAGGCTTCTGGAGGCGTCATTAGTCATTTTCTAAATAAACAGATCTAAAATACAGTATTCAATCTGGAATTTGTGAGACATGTTTCCAGTAGTGTATAGAATGAAACAGAACTGCTCATTTTGGTCAAACACAAACCCAGAAACTGTATATCTAGAGAAACTGATATGGTGGTCTCTTAAATTTTTCCCGAGCTGTATGTATAAGGTGTCTCCAAAACATTACTTTACAGACTGGAACGGACTGATGAACTAAGCCTGTGCCCATGTATGATTCTGCATGCACGTGAATAAGACTGTTTCTATTGACTAGACTAGACTACGCGGAAGCTCCAGTCTCCTGACTCCTGAATGTTTTGACTACCTGAATTTCTAACAGTACAGAAATATTGATAAGCTCCTGGACAAAGGTTGCTGCTTACTGGTATTTGTGTAACGTTTACTCATTCTACACAGCTGCCGTTTTTAAATGACTGGTGCTCTTTTGAGTCAGCAGTAGAGGAGCTCTGCTCCACATGATGAAACCATTCACAATTTCTCTGCCTTTAATTCTGTAATGTCCAGTTGTGACGCTTAAGTGTAGGCTTAATTTACTAAATTTAATGAGAATGATTATTAATAATATCACGATATTGCTAATAATATTCACAATATTAATCTAAATCTGTACTGAATTAAAATTCGTTAGTTAACATAGTACACCTAGCAGCTTTAAACGTGAAGCTTTAAATGTGAACTTGGTGTGAGCTTTCCTGACAACAGGTTTTTTTTAGTCTTTTCACATCTTCTCATATGTCTTTATTTTTGCACCAGATTTTGGAGAAAGGTATCAATAAGAGTGCTGTTAAATATCACTATCGATAAGTGATATCAGTTATGATACAAATCCTGGTGATATAATTTTATAAAAACTTTTTATTTTATTTTTATTTTATTTTTTAATAGAAAAATGTTTTCCCTCAGCCACATGTTTTACTTTTAATCAAAATATGGGAGGGGGCCACACAGTGGTCAGAAAAGCACTGCCACCAGTGTTATTTGTTCAAAGTGGAACACTTTCAAAAAATTGGAAAATGACTGACTATTCAGAAAAGCATGGAGTATTTGGAGATTGGAATGTTATACTTGATGCAAAACTCTTTATATTGTGTGCAAAATATTCAATATACTGGCTAGACTGTAGGGGTTTTGTCACTTTTTGGGGCATAACATTTGATCTGTACAGCAGGTCTGCCTATGAGATATACAGTTGGGGTCTTCCTGTTTCTATGCACAACTGATGTTAATTGTCCTGTACTTCATCAGTGGTCAGTTTCTGACCATAAAGCCGGTGTTGGAGAGATTATTCTCATGCCAGGGCTGACACTGATCTGCATTAAAAAATACAGCAACAATGCTGCACCCGATAGACTTTATCCACCACCACACACACTGACATGCTATGTTGGTATCAACACTCCACTGAGAATGCCCCACCGTTCCAATAATCCAATGAAAAACACTAGAGTATAGAGTTTGATTGCATTCAACCACAATAACATTAGTGAGGTCAGGTACTGATGTTGGATGACTAGTTCTGGATTGCAAATGCCACTTCAGCTCATCCCAGAGGTATTGGATTGATAGAGACAGGCTGGTAAATTGTGCAATAACAGATGAGCTACAGTCAGCAAATCTAGAAAGTGCACCTATATGGTAGCTGTTGCTGATGAAATGTCTGATCACTGCAGATACAAGGTAGGTGTATCCAATAAACTAACCCCATCTAGACCTACCTACACATGAAGCACATTCTGAGTAAACGGCACAAGCTGTAAGAACGCATGCTGTGACAGTTCCCACTTTATCCTAGCAGAACGACAGAGAACCCGTGCTCAGAAATAGAGAATTGCAGTACGGTGCTGCATGACAGACCATGAGATTGTGACTTCTGGCCTTGTCATAATCAACTCACGCCCACTGACCTCCAGCAGTTGCGCGGTGTTTGCTTTGGAACTCCTCGCTCTTGTGGAGGCCTCTTTGACTGCAGATAAATCAAACTGGCTCCACTGCCTTGGAGATTCAAGTGCCGGCAGGAAAAGAACACTTTATCAGCAGGCTTCTGAGTGACCTATGGCCTTTTTTTAAATCTCCTCTCTAATCCAAAAGCGTTTTTTCCCCCTGCAAGATAAAGCTACTGAAGGCCTTAGTGCGGTGGGAAGACCTTGGGGAAAGGTGGTGACTCTTTTAAAAACTGTGTTTTGGCCCACTGAGCAGCTGCTATATTAATTTGAAGACTAACCGCTGTGGTCTGTTTACGCATGTTGCGTGGGAAGGTAGATTAGTAGCATATATCTTCATTAAACCCTGTCATTTCATGCCATTAAGTGACTCGGGAGACACCCTTAAGCATAAATCAAAGATTGACTGCTATGGTGTTGTTAATTCTGCCCTCTCAAGCTCGGTGGTACCTGAAAGCGATTTTAAGCTTGTTAATATTCATTTATCTATCCAACAAGCATGTCTTATTGACATTTCTACAAGCTGCCCCACCAAACTGATGATCCTTGCCGCGTAGCACGACGAGTAAAGATGATTTGTATTGATGCGGCTGACGAGTTCATCTGTGGGACGGACACCTCAGCAGCTTCTTCCTCTGCCTGTTTGGTGACTTAATGTTTTGCCTAATAAGGAGGACACTATCTCACTATTTCATAACCAATAGTGAATATGCATTCATTCTTAGTGCCGGCACTTAGTGTCACTAATAGCAACAAAATGGAAACATACAATTATGGGTAATTGGATTTGATTAATATATGCACTACATGGTTCCGCCACTTTAAAGGGCTGTGCTAGCTGCAAGAGCAATGAGATTGTGAGGTAAATGCAATCAGCAGGGTTTAATTTGTTTGCACACTCACCTAACAGGGCCATTCACCATCATTACCGGCATAAAATGGAATGGCTGCTCTCACAAGTGAAAAATGACAGATTCCCACAGGTTGCTGCTCTACAAAACGGCAATGTGTTGAGGTTTCCAGCAATAGAACGGTCTTGAATGGTTGAAAGTCTGTATGGTTGAACTGCCAGAGCAGAGGACAAGTTCTCCCAACAAGGAGAAAGAGAGAGCTGCCTCTGTGCATTCCAGCGAATCAACTTTTTATGAGTCTAAAGAATATAATGCTTCTCGGTTGAATAATTGAAAGTAGACAAGAGCAGCCCAAGCTCACCCAACCAGTGCAGTTGGTGTACAGGAGCAGCAGATCAGCTTTGAAACCATGACCAGCTGCTCAGAAACTGGGTCAGGCTCCTCATTTCTTCAAATCATTGGCCTTTTTTCAAATCAAACACTCTCAGGAATTTTAACAACCTTGCAAGTCCGATAGAATTAAAATGCTGCTCGCAGGAAGCGCAAGCCAACTTCTAATCTGCTTTTACACCGTAGCACTCGGAGGTAGAAAATGATGTTTTGCATTGTTTAAATGTATTCCTTTTGGTGGCATCAATGCACCATATTGCTTCCATTAAATATCTCTGGGTACAGAGAAAATGCCTGGGCTACAACACTTATAGTACTTATAGTAATTTTAAGAAATAATTGCCCAGTGTAAATCCATGCCCATGATAAGACAGAAATTTATTAGAGAGATACTGGTACTTGGTGTTAATGGGAAAGAATGGAGCAATGAAAATTTCCCAATATTTCTTTCTTGCTATGAAGAGCAAGGGCAACATAGAGCAACCCTGCAGCCGCACCTACGTAACACCAGCAGGTGCAAGCCAGACTGGAGGAAAGCATATGCGGTTTGTTCATACCCTGACACTGGCCTGATGAGAGGTGTAAATAGCAGATTACATTTGTCGGTTCATGGAGCCACAAGCATTAAGCTCCAGCCAACCCCATTCTGCCTTCTGCTTCCTTCCCTACAACTGTACTGTGGATGACAGGGTTGGCAGGGACCCTGAAAGCAGATGTATGTATATTTCAGTAGCTGAGAGACTGGCCAAAAGAGTGGTGCAAAAACACAGACACACTGAGCAAGCATAACACTATATTCATGCGTACAGTAGATAGCACACATGTAGCTGTAAATTTGGGCTTCCAGATGCTGTTTGTTGATTTTAATTTGTCAGAGCATCTTCCCTGGAGCCCGGGAAAGGTCAGCAGCCTGTAGTTTCTCTCTTCATATTTCTGAGCCTGCCGAGAAGTGGTAAACAAGGTTCCCCTCTACAAGCAATGTATTCTTCATAGCCTAAGCATATGGCTCTGGAACATCAGAAGTACAGGACGGGTGTTTCCACAGAAGACATACTACTCCTCTGGTGAACAAAGCTGAAATGTCGCTCAAGTTTTGTACCGTCTGCCTTGGTCTGCAAAAGAAATCCAAGTAAGCTTTTGTGGCATTCAACGAATTAAATATTAACATAAGAAGCATCACTGATAATTGGTGCAACCTGTGAAGATCTGTGAAGGGTTTTCCTTGGTTTGTTCCTAAGCTGATCTCATTTTTGAGGAATGTTCAAAGTTGATTTGATCCCTTATCCATATAATTATCCACCAGCTGTGTCTAAAATCTGGACCAAGAACAAACAAAATGGAAAGGTTGTAAAAGGGGAGCACACAGGTGGACCAAGGAAAACATCAAAGTGTCAAGATAGAAAACTTAAAGCAATATGTCTTGAAAACAGAAAATGCACAACAAAACAAATGAGAAACAAGTGGGCGGAAACCGGAGTCAATGCCTGTGACCGAACTGTAAGAAATCACCTAAAAGAAATGGGATTTACGTACAAAAAAGCCAAACGAAAGCCATTATTAACACCTAAACAGAAAAGAACAAGGTTACAGTATGCTAAAGAAAAGCAATCATGGAATGTGGATGACTGGATGAAAGTAATCTTCAGTGATGAATCATGAGTCTGCATTGGGCAAGGTGATGATCCTGGAACTTTTGTTTGGTGCCGGTCAGATGAAATTTATAAAGATGACTGCCTGAAGAAAACATGTCAGTTTCCACAGTCATTGATGATCTGGGGCTGCATGTTAGGTAAAGGCACGGGGGAGATGGTAGTCATTACATCGTCAATAAATGCCAAATTCTACATTTAAATTTTTCTTATTTCATCAGCTGAAAGGATGTTTGGTGATGATGACTTCATTTTTTAAGATGATAATGCATCTTGCCATAGGGCAAAGGACGTGAAAACTTTCCATCAAGAAAGACATATAATGTCAATGGCATGGCCTGTAAATAGTCCAGATCTCAATCTTGTGGAAATTGAAGGAAACGGTCAATGACAAGGCTCCAACCTGCAAAGCTGATCTGGCAACAGCAATAAGAGACAGTTGGAGATGGATTGATGAAGAATACTGTTTGTCATTAGTTAAGTCCATGCCTCAGAGAATTCAAGCTGTTATAAAAACCAGAGGTGGTGCAACAAAGTACTAATGGTGCAGTGTTTTTCTCATGATTCCATAATATTTTCCTCAGAATTTAGTGATTCCATATTTTTTTCCTCTACGTGATCTAAAAACATAATTGTAACTGACTACAACAATTATGTTTTTCCTTTTTTTTTATTGTTTATTAATGCCAGAAGGTTGGAATTTTGAAAAAGATAGTTTTGTGGCATGTCTCTGTGATCTATCTTTTTCTATAAAATTAAACGATAATTTATTTTTTTAAAATTGAAAGATCTTCCTCCAAGAGTGGTGATTCCTTAATTTTTTCCAGGGGTTGTAGTAGAATGAGGCTGCAGCGTCAAAGAAAAGTTAAACATCTGAAAGCAACGTTCAAAGAATCCAAGGACGTGAACCAAAGAACTGCCCAAAGGAACTTTGTGATTCCTCCTGCGATGCTGGTGAAGATGAAACTGAAGCCTCCAGGAGCTGAACCTGCATCCACTGGCAGTCAGAATTGTTTACTTCTGGATGAGCACGCTACATGCACTGTTCTTTTGTGCATGTGTATCAGTTTAGAAGCATCATCTGTTCAGACTAATGTCAGTTATAGGTCTCCTTTAAAGGATACTGTGAGCAGCCAAACAAGAAAATCGTATTTGGTGAGGAAAAATTGGATTCGGGCCACTTTTTACCTGCTGTATGAACTTTTTTCATGTATGAACTGCCAGATAGACCAAGACTTTTTCAGGCCAGGGGATCATGAAAATGGAACAACAAGAATGTGAAAAACTTAATTTATTAAGTTTAAAAATTAATTTGTCAGTCTACAGTGCAATCATGGAGTGCTACTGATAGAGAAATACTGTATACTGTACATACAAATATCAGTACTGCACTGAGTACAGCCATATCAGTGCAATCACACTGCACTCTCTGTTACAAAGAGTGTTTTGTAATATGCTACAAGTTACAGAACAGCAGTGTCCTTATTTTGTGTCCATAGCTGTGTTGCAATAAAGCCCTTTAATTTAGTGAAGGTTGCCATGCACATTTTCTTCATTTGCAGCATCTTACAAACAACCTAATCAAGAGAGACAGTTGTCATATTTCAGAGGAAACCAAGCCTAATGTTAAGAGTTGTTTACATGGCTACTTAAACTAACAGCGTTAATGCCAAGGCAGGGATTTAAACATCAATCACCCACGTAGTAGGCCATTACCCACTATGCTATCCCATTACTATTACTGAATGATTAATAACTTTAAGAGCCCTGGGATAAATCTGTGGGGTTTTTGTGTTTTGTATTTGTTTATTTATATGTTTACCTTAACAAAATAAGTTACCTTCACTGCTGACTTTCTTTGACTATTGTTCAAAATAACCCCGTTATGGCATATGAAGCTTTCTAAAAGAGATTATCAGTGTTTTACTCTGAAGGTTTCCTGCACTATTGTGGTTCCATAACAAGTCATAGTTACTAAGGTTAAATCTACACAGGTGGTCTGAACTCCACATAAACAATTAAGCTCATGGAACCTGAGCCTGATCTTCTTCACTGAAATGTCTTTCAGAATGGCCATAAAAAATACAATTATACATGCTGAAACAAGAGAGCACTTGTACAGTAAGAGAGGAAAAGGTCAGGGGCTAAAGCTCCCTCTGTTGCTTATCTGCTGCACGTGTGTCTGCCAAGTGCAACCCACCAAGGACTAGTTACGGAATTTTTTGCTTAGCTGCATCGGGTGTTGGACCAAAGCAAACACCAAAATATGGAGAGCAAGGGTGCTTCAGGACCAGATATGAAAACCACTGATCTAGATCAGGAGCAAGGTTTGTTATAGAATGTGCAAGGAAGGGCTACTCCAAGGCCCTGTTTGGAATCCTGTAATTCCGGTCTGCGGTCTAAGTTCAAGCAGTTCAGGCATATTCGTTTACTTGACGTCTCTTTGCTAATGACAGCATTTAGAAGCTCTCAGTGATTGCACATTTAAGAATCTCTCATCAGTCCTCTGAGTGTGCCCGCTTTCCACCTATGACATCACTGAAACATTAATGACATCAAGGGCCATTGAGGACCCTGGAGCTGTTTCTCTCTCTCTCTCTCTCTCTCTCTCTCTCTCTCTCTCTCTCTCGCCCTTTCTCGCTCCCTCTTTGTATGTGCGATTAGGCGCAGTAATAACTTTGCGTGGGAGTCTGGCCTGTGTGAAATATTGAGCAGGGAGCGGGAGCAGCTCCTGATGAATCTTTCAGAGGCACTCTAAGGGCCAAGCTCCAGCGAACGCGAAAAGCACTCCACCACATCAGGAGCCCTCTAAACTTTGCCCACCTCGTCTGCCTGCACCGACAGAAAGTCTGCTCCAGTGGGGAATGATGAGAGACCTCGAGCAGCTCAACAGTGCCCCGCAGATGCTGTCTACCTTGCCGAGGGTGTGTCTTTCTGTAGTGGAGAAATACTGGGCATGCTGCTCTGAAACGCGCTGAACACTCACTCTAACTGTGTTGTTCAATTATTCATGTTAAAATAACCAAGTGTGTATGTTGAGCTGCTTGTAGCTGTCTTACCTAACACTCTGCTGTTGGATTCTTGGGCAGCAGCGTTTGACAGGAACATGGAGTTCCGTTGGAGTTTGTTTAGAAGGTTTTGAAGAAATCATCAGACGGGAAGGACACTTACACACATCGATAGAAGCTTGACCATATGATCCTATACACTTAAAATAAAAGCTCCAAATTGCTTCTAGGCTTGGATGGACAACTCTCAGTAAAGCTTTGAATTGGTATAGAATGTCTACATTATGTGGAGGTTCTGTCAGCGTCTTTTAGCTAAAATAATTCTTAATTACACTCACTCATCTCATCTACAAAAATGTTTACACTAAAAGGTTCTTTAGGGAAGCAAATGGGCATATATGCCATTGTAACCTGTTTTTTATATTTAAGTTATATTTCACTTTAATTTATTTATTTCAAATCAATTCCTGCAACTGCAAATACGATGTAGGACCTTCTTTCTGCTGTTTTCATGCTGTTTTTATTTTTTACCCATACTCTACAAATAAAAGATAAACAACACAAAATGTAACACCACGTTTTGTTGCTTTACACTATTGCGACTGTAGATCAATACTGTTCAAGACTTTAGAATCACTTATCATGCTATTATATTTGTTTTATAATGAAGTTATGGAATAACTGAATTTTACTCCTTCCAGTATATATTCACATCCTTACCTTTTCTTGTGATGAAGTTCTCACAATCACCCCATCTACTTCCTGTTCCTCAGTACCATGGCAGTCCTAACACAGTTGCAAGGAGGATGTGGCCTTCTAGCTACAGGCAGAAGCCCAGAAGTTCTCAGATTACTCCCCACTCCCTCAATCAGGTTTTCCCCTCTTGCTACCACCATATGTCTAGGCATTCCAATGTAGCATCCTACAAATTTCCATCTCTACCTTACATTTTCATGGGGCGCCTCCCATGTCCCAAGCCCTGGTTTTGCTCATCAAGGGGTGGTGGGGGGCGGTGGCAGAACAGCCATGAAAGGTTAAATATGCCATAGACTGCATTTATTCAGTATTTGAAATTATTCACTGGTGTCTACATAGAAGTTATGGGACTTTAGCTGGAGCAAAAAATGCCCGGATGTGGTTTTCTACACCCATTTACAGTCCTATGACTTGGTCCTAGAATGAAACGAGCTGTCGATTTACAACAACATACTGTAAATTTACACAGAAGCAACATGTTGAAATAGATAAGCTAGGTCATCATACTATTTAGTTATCTATGCTAGTTACTTGGATTTTGCTTGTTTTGCAAATGTTCTGTTCCATCTTAAATGATGCCTTAACATTCTTTCTCCTGTACAATCTGTATCATTAAAGGTATGTAATTAAAAAGCTGGGCAATAAGGCGCCAACTTCAGTCTCCCGTTGATACCCGTTGATGGCTCCTTGGAAAGGATATATAAAGTGCCAAGATCACCTTTGCAGCCTGGAATGGCAGATTTCTGCACAGTGTGCCATGTTCCTGTTGCTCCGTTGTCATTGTTTAGCTAGGTTAGACCATTTGGTGGACATTTTACCCACCTCTTCTGCAAATACAGGAGACAAGGGTGTATGAGGTTCATGGTATGTCGGTTCTATGCACTGAACTCTCCATATTTAACTATGCCAATGTGAATACAGTTTTCTCCTCTATGGCAGTGTTATTGGCTTATCATCAGCTCACATCTCCAATGCAATCTGATTTATCAGGCCTGACCTTTTCCAGGGCATCCTAAGTGGAATCTTTGCCCCCAAACCCAATATATAATTCTGTATGTAAGAATGAAAAATCCTTTATTTTGATCAAGACAAAAAGGTTTTAAATAATGCTTTAAAAATCCCCGGTGGTTTGAGGGCCTTTAGTGACCGCTTTTAGCGCTTACATCAAGAAATACCCCGCTGATAATGAGTACTAAATGTTTCATGCTGTATAGCCACTGCAGATTCTGTGTGAATGCTTAGCCGTTTTGGTGTAATTGGGAAATGAAGCCGATGATACGGCCTGGCACAGGCCCTGCTGGAAGCCTGGAAACAATAGAGCTGGGAGGGGAAGCTGTACCTGGCAGGCCCCACTGGCTCAGGCCTTGGAGACTGAGGATTAATACACCTGTTCTCTGCACACATTCATCATGTACATAAAAGCACACACACATACACACACACACACACACACACACACACACACACACACACACACACACACACACAACTCAGCCTCCAAGTCAACTGCAGTGCAGTCCAGCACAAGGACAGGTCACCTGCTAGGAGGGATGCTGAGCTAACCATTGGAGCGCGGCTGTGAGGTTTACACATGCATGCAAGCTTGCACACAAACACCGCGCACACACGCGTGCACACACACACACACCCGTGCACTCTGTCTCGCTCCATGAGCCCCAACTCACGCTGAGTGAAAAAGTGCTCTCACTGCAGGGACTCCTTCAGGTGATCTACTGACAGGCAGCAAAAGGAGGTTTTCTTAGTCAGTGCATAGTCATGTGTGTGTGTGTGTGTGTGTGTGCGCGCATGCTTTTGTTTTTGTACACTTAAATGACGAAACCAGAGAAACACCTAGCCTAGAAATGTCAGAACTACCAGAATGGTCCTGATTTTCTAACTTTTTTTTTTTTCAGTGAAAGGAAATATTTTATCCTAGTTGCTGATATTGACGTTGCATTCAGCTAGGCTTGGAAGCAGGAAGTTGGAACCTGAAATTACATCATGTTCAAGCTACAATGTAAGAACAATACAGGCTAATGCAGGAAAGTGAGTACTGTTAGCAACAAGCTGGTAACATTTTAATATTATGAGTGATAACTTTAAACTTCATAATCTTCTCAACACAGTCAGTCTCAGGATTAATGATTTAAAGGTGAAATTTGTAATATGTTTAGCTTAGAACACCCCACAGTAACCTAAGTTATCATTTAAAATGTAAAGAAATAACTGTTTTGATGGTATGTCAAAGATGTGTTGCATGCTAAGCAGCTAGCCCTGGGCCTTCCTGTCTGTAATACCACTTTGTACCTCCAGTGGTGATAGTGAGTTGCTCTTGCACCAAGTCAAATCAGTCCAACATGAGAGGACAAAGAAGTAGCACTGCTCCAACGCCGTGTTCTAACCTCTTGCCAGTCATGTTGAAGGTTCTGCTCCCAGTTAGATCATTCAAGATCAGATGGCCAGTGAAATGAAACATTTGATGCAACAGTGGATGACACCCATGGCAGGTGGCCATTATGACCACCATCTCCCACTTAAACAAAATTCAAAAACAAAAAGCAAAACAAAAGTTAACATTGGTGCTGCTTTCAACTGCTGGACATGCTCTTGGCGAGTAAAATGATTAAGCCTGAATGATTCTTCAAGACTAGTAAGGGGTGAAGAGGGAGGGGGAGCGACTGTGCCTTCCCTTGTTTCTTACGATAGAGGTGGACACCACTTTCTGGTGGTATGTGGTCCACTACTTGTCTGAAATATAAATTTGACATTCATTTTCTGAAAAATCTCTTTTGTGTATGCTGTGCATATGTCACCCACCAATATCTGTAATATTCAGATCATCGTTCGGACAGACTGTAGAAAAACTGTGACGTTTTCGTCTCTGCACTGAAACCTACTTATAAATACATATGCAAAAATTAATTCACCTGATACATTAGAGGAATTAGAGGAATCTGTCACAGTATAAAGTATACAAATGTTCTGTACAGTAGGTATCAGCAAATTTATACAGTTTGAAAGCTCTGAATGCAATGCTGTCTGTAGAGTCTGACATATTTTAATGTAAGGAACAGTAGGATTTTCAAATTACATTATTAATAATGTAATCCACCTGTTATTTAGACTCTTATGCATTCAAGGCCAAACCAAAAAATAATTAATTCATTACAGAGTAAAAAACTCTACAAGCAAAATGTCTGTCTTGGTAAACAATCACAGAATGCATGTAGTTTAATATAAACCTTGTTGCTTACACAGCATACAACTCTGATGTGTAAATGTGCTCCAGCAGTGTCTCAGCACTCAGACATGAAAGCTTTAGCACAAGCACAAATTCTGCCAGGAAGACTCCAATGCTATGTCATTCATTTTTCTGCCACCTGTCTTTGAAAGGATTCAACCTGCGTTACTGATCGGCTGCTTTCTGGTGCCAAGGTTTCAACGTTGTTCTCCTTCCTCCCTCCCACCCCCAGTTTAGTCCCAGTCTGGTTGTCCAGGGGGTAGGGTCCGCCCCTGCCGTCCATATTCAGCAGGATTTGCGTGGGTCTGAATGCTTCAAGACCTGGGCCCAGGACAGGGTCCATCAGTTTTGCCTTTTGAGTCTTTCTGGCAGAACTTTTTCTCTCCTTTATATATAATAAATGATTAATTGTTACTTGTCTGGTGTACTTAGTATGTGCAATGCCCCCACATGACCCATTTATGCTTCTTTTCATATTTATACTTGTAGGAGCATGATATACATGTATGAGCAAGAAATTTAATCAGAATCATACATACCCTGAATTCTGAAAGCAATATGTGACAATAAATCAATCTTGGAAAAAAATGTTTTTCTTGTAGATTAATTGGGAATATTCGATCCGCAATGCTGGGACATGCTCACCACACCATGAGATAACATAGTGTAAGTACATAACCAAGATGTAGCTGCATCTTTAACCATTTATTTGGCACAGTTTGCATTCCTGGATACAGTAGCCAGCACTAAACAAAAACTCTGATAGGGACATTATGGCTATCAAAACAAACCTGTTTATATGTGTGTGCATGTTCATACGTACATTTGAGCCAAATCCTATGTGAAAATGCAATGACTTTACGTGTTTTATTGTGAATGTCTATCCACAACGATGCACATGAGAGGATTTATACAGTATTCCTCTCTCGGCACATTGTCTCTCCCCGTCACACTTATTTGCCTTTGTCATGTAGAGCGGTGTCTCTGCACCAGCTGGCCTGCAGCCCAGGCACTTCGCTGCTCACTCATGCAGCTTCTAATACTGAGTCTGTGCTGCATGCACCACAACTCAATTGAGTCATCCCATCCGGAGCATGCACATCTGGAGCTGCACTTTTTTGAGCTCACTTATACATAAGCACAAAAAAAAAATTACCTGTCAAATGTGTGAGGATTACTGCAGTACCATTTTAGGCCTTCAAATCATGTGTCATTTCAATGTTGTTTACGTTTAAATCAGAAGTTTCACTCATTTCGACTCTTTGGACACAGCTTTACCAATTACAGTGCTGTGAAGAACACCCCCCCCCCTCCAATTGGGTTTAATTTTGGGTTGCTGGGTTTAATTTCAATACCACACCCAGGCATGATTACTGCTAAACCTGTTGAATTTACACACTACTTAAACAGAACCTGTCTGGCAATGTAAAGCAGCTAGAAGATCTCAAGCATCCCATGTTGCCACATTCTGAAGAGATTAAAATACAGATGTGAATGCATGACGTCTTTGAAATTGACCAGTCTAGAAAAAGGTTACAAAGCCATTGCTAAGGATCTGGGAGTCCAACCAACCACAGTAATAGCCATTAGCCACAAATGGAGAAAACTTGGAACAGTGAGGAAACATTCCAAGAGTGGCCAGCCTACAAGCATTTCACCAAAAGCACATCAACAAGTCATCCAGGAGGTCACAAAAGAACACAGACAAACATCTAAAGAACTGCAGGCCTCATCTTTCACAGTTAAGTGACAATGTATATGATTCCACAAAAAGAAAGACACTGGGCAAAAATGGCATGCATGGGAGGGTTGTAAGACACAAGCCACTGCTGACCAAAAATAACAGACTCAGCAGTCATACATGGTGATGGTCTGGAGCTACTTTGCTTCTGCAAGACCTGGATGACTTGCCATAATTGTTCAAACCATGAAATCTGTTTTCTATCAGACAATCCTGAAGGAGAATGTCTGCCCCTCACTTTGTCACCTAAAGCCCAAGTGCAGTTGGGTTATACAGCAGGACAATGATCCCAAGCACAGAAGCAAGTCCACCTCTGAATGACCCAAAATTAATGTTTTGGAGTAGCTGACTTGAATCCCAATGAGATGCTACAGCAAGACATTAAACAGGCTGTTCATGTTTGAAAACCCTTCAGTGTAGCCAAATAAAAATCTAGAAAGAAGAGTGGGCTAAAGTTCCTCTGCAGTAATGCACAAGACTCAAGTTAATGTGAATGTTTGATTGCAGTTGTTACTGCCAAGGGTGGCATAATTCGTTTAAGGGAACAATTACTTGGTTTTAAATAAATCTTTATGTTTTAATAAATGGAACAGCAAATTTAAAAGCTGCCATGTGTGTTTACTTGTGTTGTCTTTATTTTATATTAACGGTAGTGGGATGAACTGTTGTTTAGGGGTCTAGGAGGGGTCCTGACCATTGGAGAACAGGGTGAAAGGGATAATGTGCACAGCAACCATAGGAATGTAATTTCAGTTATTTTGACCACAACATGATGTCTGGTGCAAGACAGGCTGGTTTGAGTATTTATATAACAACTGGAATGTTCATGGCAACAGTCTCTCCAGTTTATTCAGAATGGTATAAAGAAATGGCAATAAAGAAACTACATCCACTGAGTGGCAGTTCTGCTGACAACTTGTTGATGAGAAAGATTAAAGAGGAACAGCCAGTCTGGTTCAAGCTCACAAGAAGGCTATGGTAACTCAAATAACCACTCCATACAATTGTGGTGAACACATCAAACCTTCAAGTGGTTGGGCAACAACTAAGAAGACTACATCAGGTTCACCAAAACTGCCCGTCTGGTCAAAAGAATCTTGATTTCCGCTGAGGTACACAGACGGTAAGGTCAGAATTTGACACCAATTGCATGAATTCATGCACCCGTTTCTGAATACTGATTGATTATTAATCAATCATTGCTTAAATGCTATAGCCTATTTGAGTATTGTTGATGACCTTGAGCATCCCGTCATGTCCACAGTCTATCATCTTCTAATAGCTGCTTCCAGATAATGCACCATGTACGAAAACAAAAGTCGCAAGTTGGTTTTGTGAACACCATGTTCTTCAGTGGCCTTTCCAACCACCAGATCTGAAGTCAATAGAATACCTTTGGGATGTGGTAGAACAGGAGATTCGTCACATGAAAGTACACCTGAAATATCTGCAGGAATTGCATGATGTAATCACGTTAAAACATGGACCAGAATCTCAAAGGAATGTTTCAAGCATCTAACAGAATCCATGCCATGAAGAATTGATGCTGTTTTGAGAGAAAAGGGAGGACTTATTAGTTTTAGGTATTAGTTTAGTGTTCCTAATGAAGTGTTTGGGTATGGGTGTGTGTGTGTGTGTGTGTGTGTGTGTGTGTGTGTGTGTGTGTGTGTGTG
>CM067475.1:35528504-35749167 GCA_034552555.1 Semaprochilodus insignis
GTGTGTGTGTGTGTGTGTGTGTGTGTGTGTGTGTGTGTGTGTGTGTGTGTGTTTAATGGACCAGCCATCAACAGACCATCCATTTTCTTCTATTGACATTTCCTAATGTAGCCCCCAGAGTGGGCTGTTGTGATTGGTTGGTTCAGGTTTTTTAGCGTCATCACTTGTGGAAGCTCTCTTTGGTACAGTACTGACAACCTGTGGAGATTTACAGTGCTGGACACCCCACCAATAAAACACTACTAGTCTCTTTAAGTGTCACATTGCATAATGTAGTTAATCTGAATGACCAAATGTGATGTTAGCAGAAATGCCAGCTAATAACTTGCTACACCAAGTTTTTTGTTAATGGATAAAAAACTATAACTGCAGTTTATTTATCTGCAACAGATAAATGGTGTTATGTTATGAAAAACAATGATTCTAACTTTTCAAACAATTATTCTATATATATATATATTTATTTATTTAACATTTTATTTATTTATTTATTTATTTATTTGGACTCTACACAGCTTTACCAATTACAGTGCTGTGAAGAACATATTTCCCCCATCCCAATTTCTAAGATTGATTTAAATGATTTCATTTGTTGAAGGGAAAATGCTGTTCAGTCCTACTTGCCCTGTGTCCAAAAAGTAAGCCAACCAGTTAACCAAATTCAATTGACTATTGGGTTCAATTTCAATATCACACCAAGGCATGATTACTGCTAAACATGTTGAATCTACACATCACTTAAACAGAACCTGCCTGGTAATGTGAAGCAGCTAGAAGATCTCCACTTTTGAAAATTAGCATACAGCATATACAGGTACTCTAACCAATGCAGTAAACAGAAAATGTAGCCACTCAGCTAATTCTAAAGATGGGGCAGCCATGCAATGCATCATGGGTAAGTGACCCAGAATATTTTCTGCTGATGCATCCTGGAAGAGAACAGAGTGAAAAACTAGGTTTGGTGGGTGAATGTCACTCTGATTCGCTGCATGCAGCACATCCTAAGAAAAGAGACTTCACCATTCGCCTATTGATAAAGCCAGTGGATGCTAGGAAATAAGAACTGCTGCTGTATTGAGCTGAAATGATGGGTGATTTCGCAGCATGTAGATCCAGGCTCAAAAGCAAATGTTAATGTGAGAAGGTGTGCCAAACTCCCCTCCTGGAGATCTACCACCCTGTAGGATTTAGCTCCAATCTAACACACCTGATCCAGCTAATTAAGCCCAAATAAGTGGTTGCTTCACATTTTATAAGGTGCTATAAAAGGCTATAAAAAACACTTCTGCCTCCCCAGATATCTTTCGGTGGGTGATACTTGTAGACAACATCATATGAATCAATGGAAGTTTATAGGTTTCATATGATGTAAAAGTTTTCCACCAGAAATGTTCACAAGTCACTCAATAAGTTGAGTCTCAGATTGCTATTAGAGAATGAGTCACCATGTCTGTTCTAATCCTATTATAGGTTTTCTGTCTTAGAAGGCACAAGTCAAGCCAAGAATCATTTAATAGCCCTTATTTTAAAGAGTATACGCTCAGTTGTGGGCTAGACCTCCAGGAGCAGAACTGCTTTTCCATCTTATCATCAGGAACATTCAGAGTGGCAGATTCAGTGGCAAGAGTCACTGCTCTTTTGCCCTTGTGTGCTGAAGTGCTTTTCATTTTCCACGAAAAAGCATAGAAAACCTTGCCCCTCAAACTTCAACCACTTAACAACTGATTCTGCTTTGTGGCTTGTAAACAGGGTGTGAAAATACACAAGCTTTGTACACACCTGCTTATCCAGTGTTTCTTCTAAAATCAGGGACATTATAGGGAGTTTGAGATCTAGTGTACTTAAACATGCAAAATGGACAAAAAATCATAGCAAGTAATGCAAACACAAGCATGAAAAACAGATGACATTTGATTTGGCATGGACTGGACAAGTTTCTGGATTTATACCACATCAATGTTCAGCCACTCTTGCAATTCAAAGAATTGTGAGATTGGACCAGATTTGGTGGATGCCTTCCCTGGCACAATTCTGAGGAGAATTTCCTGTAGACTGGGATTTTTGCCACTGCTGGTAGACCCGTATGACTGTACGCTTCCATACACCTGCAAATTCAGCTGCTTCCTTTCACTCTATAGTCTTTGGCATGCCCAAATGCAATCAACCCTTTTAGCCAGTCATTAACATATGCGTTTACAACCCATTTTCCACACATGGAACGAGACATGCCCTGTACCATCTCTTCTCAATCTATGAGTCCTGTCACTCACCCTGCAGGTATTATAGCCCCATCATCCTTGTGCAACGTCATTTGGAGGAAACATTACTACAACCTTGAACACGTAATAATTGTTGAATCATTAGCAAACTAAATCCCAACCTTTATCTTCATAAGGCATGTCATGGACCTTTTAACTCATTCACTCATGAAGGCACAAGTTGGTCAAACGTTTCATGCTTCATGAGAGATTTGCTTTACATAAATGACACTCTGTCTTTCTTCAGTGAGAAGGTGGACTTGCCTCTTCCAAAGTGAATGATGCTTTTAATAAACCAGGTCTGTGCACTGATGATGGAGTGTAGTCTGAGAAAGTGAGGTTTTTTGTAGAGAGCACATCTGTAACAGTGGATTTTCAGCTACTCACAGTGGTGTGCATTTATATATGGAGTCATAGTGATTTCAAAATGAAAGACTGAGCTTCAGTGGCTGATACGGGCTTAAAACAGCCAACTAAAAGCACAGTGCTGCAAAGGATCCTCAGTGACACACTAGAGCTGAAATGAATTTATGTGTACAGTGACAGGGTTAAAGTCTCAAGCCGGCCTTACTGTTCATCCCCTAGGCCTGGCCTGTGGCAAGAGCGCATCTCTCTCACGCACTCTCTTTCTCCTTCATCTCACCTTCTCCTGTCTCTCTCTCTCTCTCTCACTCTCTCTCTCTCTCTCTCTCTCTCTCTCTCTCACTCTCTCGTTCTGGAGTTGCCAATTTGCATCCAGAAGGGCTACAATTAAGTACACTTTGGTGACTTCTCAGTTCAAATATACCTGATTGAACTTTGTTAATGGAAATCTGAAGCCATTCCAGAGCATTCCATTTATTGGTCCTTCCTTTTCTATAGAGATTACCAAGCTATGTGTGAGCAACTGAGCACGTGTATCATTTACATTACATTTACATTTATGGCATTTAGCAGACACTCTTATCCAGAGCTGCTTACAAAGTGCTTAGTGTGCAGTCAGAGTATGTATCCTAGCTAGTACAAATAAGTCAGAGTCTAAACTCCCCTTGAGCTCAGATGCTGCCTTATCGAGGGCCAGTGCTGGAAGCTAGAAAAAAAGAATACAGTTAAAGTTAAATACAGCAGAGATGCACTAACTAGCAATCCCTAGCCAGTGCTCGTACCTACAGAGAAGATAAGTTAAGCTCAGCATAAGTACAATGCAATGCATTTCAATATGTACTTCGATTAGTGCTCACTTAAGTGCTTCACTAAGAGATGGGTCTTCTGTCTGCGTTCGAAGAACGCCAGAGTCTGCTGTTCAGACAGCCAGTGGAAGTTCATTCCACCATCTGGGTGCCGGGAGAGAGAAGAGTCTGGATCCTTATCTTCCATGTATCTTGAAGTATAGCGGGTCCAGCGAGCTGTACCTATACTTCGAAAGGCTCAAGGTACTCTTGATCATTGCGATAAAGTAGGTGGGGGCTGATCCATTCTTGGCTTTGTAGGCAAGTATGAGAGTTTTAAATCTGATGCAGACAGCTACTGGAAGTCAGTGAAGGGAGTGCAGCAATAGAGTGACTTGAGCAAACATGGGAAGATTGAAGACACACTGAGCTGCTGTTTTATGAATCAGTTGCAAGGGCCTGATGGCCATTAGAAGAAGACCAGCCAGGAGTGAGTTGCAGTAGTCAAGCCTTGAAATGACAAGAGAGGAAAGGTTAAATCTGCCATATATTGTAAAGGAGAAATCTGCATGACCGAGTCATGTTCACAATATGAGTTGAGAATGATAACTGGTCACCCAGAATCACACCAAGGCTTCTTGCATCTTCATTCAGGTGGGAACAAGGAGTTCTCGAATGATATGGCATAATCATGGTGAGGATGTACAGCAGTTTGGTCTTGCTGGGACTGAGCTTAAGGTGGTGAGCTGTCATACGTGAGGAGCTGTCAGTCAGACATACTGAGATGTGAGTGCAGACCTGCGTATCAGATGTTGGGAAGGAAAGCATGAATTGAGTGTCATCAGCATAACAGAATGGGTGACACCCTTCAGCTCAAACACTGCCAGCATAAGAGAAAGGATGTAGAGTGAAAAGAGAAGAGGACCCAGCACAGAGCCTTGAGGGACACCAGTGGACAGCCTGCATGGAGCAGACATGGACCCTTTCCATGTTACCTGGTAATGGCACTCCTTCAGATAGGACTCAAGCCACTTCTATGCGGTGCCAGTGATTCCAAGGTTGGTGGGGACCGACGGGAAGATCTTGTAGTTCACTGTGTCAAAGGCTGCAGTGGGGTCAAGAATCAGAACCGATGACAGTTTGGCTGATCATGCTGCCTGGAGCCTCTCAGTCACTGCTATGCAGGCTAATTCTGTTGAATGTGCCAGTTTGAAGCCAGGCTGGTCGGGGTCCTGAAGCTGGTTCTGGGTGAGAAAGAGAGGGAGTTGATTATAGAGTGTACGTCCAAGAATTTTTAAGACAAATAAAAAGAGTGATATTGGCTGCTAATGTATCAGCAACAACTGCACCTCAAAGTGAATTCTCTATATAGAAAGAGTGTCTGAATTCCTCTAGGCATCTAGTGAATGTTAGACATTTATAGCTTTTTGGGAATAAAATTTCAGACAACAGAATGCCTAGCCAACCCAAGCTAGGGGTGGCTGGGGGGGTGGGGGAGTATTGTAAAAAAAGAAACACTCATTATTGTAGGTCCTAGTCATACAATTTTTATGCTTACCTAGGCTAGACTAAGAGAAGGACTGGCCCCTGGGTATTAATGCTCTAAGGCCCCCTACCATGTACTCCCACTGGAGTCACCCCCACTAGGCACACACAGACCAATGTTATGAACATCCATTACAACTGGTATGTTATAATAAATCAGGTAACAAGTAAAAAAAAGAACTACTGAAATGTGAAGTCAATTGTCGCCCAACAATCCTTTTCGTTGGTATGTGACAATACTAAATACATGATGAATGCAGGATTACAGTTGCAGGAACAAGAACTTTCCTGTAATCGTTTGCTAAATTTATTCTTAAAATAATACACATGTAACATATTGAGTGGGTCTAAGTCTCTATATGGAAAATCAAATAACGTAACCAAGTATTCTGACTTCTCATTTGTCCATCTTTTGATAAAACAAGTCTCCATGGAGAAGGCAAAAAGCTTAGCACTGGCTTTTGTTCTGGCAGTGTTTGAGCTGAAGGGTAGTTGGGATTCTGGTTGATATTCATCTTTTAAATGTGAGTGGAATGAACTTTCTGTTCATCAGCTTCCTATTCATTTATTCCATTCCACCTTAAAAGCTACTGTGTCCTCAGGCACCAGAAAGTAGCTCCAGCACCATTTAAAGTGGAGTGCAAAACAAGCTGATGAATAGAAAGCCAACGTCAGTGCCCACATCTTTTAAGAGCATCCTGGACAACTTCAATTCCAAGATGTTAGTTTGCTCTGCCCACTTGATTCAATGGTGCAGTTTTTCAAACCTTGGACTATATTGAGGCTTCACGCAGCGCAGAGAGGGGAAGAGATTCACAATTCCACCCTAACTACAATCAAAACCTCAACAGCAACCTGTAAGTAGCAGCCAATCTGTGTGATCTTATCCACTTTCTGAAGGTTAAAACCACATCATCTGAAGCTGAGCTATAACTTTAATATACATTCTGTTGATGTCAAGGTTAATTTTATTGATCTTCCTGTTTCTGTTTAGTCATGCTGCTTCTAAACCCACCAATCAAAGCAGAGCTCATCAAAACATTCATGAGCGCACAGGAACAGGCAAAAGAGTTCATTTTAATCTAGGGCCAAATCATAGGGCTTTAAATGGGCATGTAAAATCACATCTGGATATTTTTCACCTCAACCAAGTTCACCTTTTACATAGACATGAAAGAATAATTTAAAATGCTCCAAAATGCATTACCACCTGTCATATGTTACTACCCATAAGCAAAGCCTAATATTAACCAATCTTAAACAACACATAACACACACCGCAACCCTGGCCCTAATTCTAAAATGAACTCTACACAAAACTTAATCCTAACCTTAGCCCTGAACCTAATTTTAACGTTATCCTTAATTTCAACCCAAAACCAATCCCAACTCTCTTTATACCAGTTCTAACCCTCACCCTGGCCCTAATCCTAACCCTAATCCTAACCCTAACCTTAACCAAATCCCAAATCTGCTTAAACTCCAGGTACAGGATGGTGTCAGTAGCATGTCTATAATAGCTTGTTGAGATTGTTGAGATGGTCTGTGTTATACCTGTTGGGAGACTTCTTCTCATGTTGACCTCAGGTTAAGTATCTAAATAAATAAAAAACAATAAAAAATAATACAAAAAATATTTACACAGTTAATTAAGTCTCCTGATAACGAATGAAATGTATTCAGAATATGTTACTGAGAGTATATGTTTCATCTAAAAATACCAGAACAAATAGAGCTGAAATATAATATTAAGACAACAGCCCAACAACTGTTTACAGTTCTCTTCTACCCAGTTCTCTTCTACCCAGTGGTCCTGTGAGGCGCTTCGACGCTCTGCCTGGCCATGCATCCCAGGTGTCCATGGCCAAATGAGCCAGTACTTTGTGTACAGAACAGACATTGACATTCTGACAGCCCATTCTGGCAGCAATACTAGTAATAAAGTGTTGTTAAGTACTAAATACACAAACCACTGATGGGAATAACACAGCAATGTTTTTAACACAAACCTGCATTTTATTTTCATGAAATGGGCTTCCAAAGAGTGCAGCTACCCACAAGACTAGGATCACTATACACACTCTAGAGAAGTGGAAACGTCTCAGGATTGATGAATGACACTTCTCTGTCTGTCAAGCTGATGGGCGAATCTGGTTTTGGTGGATGTCAGGCAAACACTACCCACTGGACTGCATAGTGCCAACAGTAAACTTTGGTGGTGTAGGGTTGATGGTTTGGGGCTGTTTTTCTGGGTTCCCAAAAAAACTGATTGCAATGACACAGCGACTGTTTAACACAAGCTTACATTACAAGTTTATTTTTGATGTTAAGATTCAAGATTCATGCATTTGTTGTCATATGCACAGAGAAACAAGTAGTTGCACTGTACAATGTAATGCTTAGTCTGCACCAGCTCCCAGATTACACGTCCTAACAATTATAATATAAAGACTATGTACTATACAGTCTGTGTGCGTTATGCAAGTCTGAAAGGCATAGGAGCAGACCAAGTGTACAGTATGCAGTATTAGTGCAAATGACAGAACTGTGCAATAGCAGCCAAGGTTTGTAATGTTCTGGTGGTCATCTCATAGGAGAGAGGACTGAGCATGTACTATATTAATAATAGCAGATAGCAACAGATGCTAGTGATTACAGGGCTCAGGGCCTGAGTAGGACTTGGGTAGTTAGCCAGGTCAGGAATGATGTGGAGTGCATCAGGATTTAGATTCTCCACAATACAATAACAATACTTGAAAATGAGTCACATTTCATTCTGCAGCATATAAGTCACCTTGGTGGTAGAACCAGCCATGATGCTTACTTTTACATAGCAATGTCTAATCCAGAGACATTTTAACTTGATTCACAGCATTCCATGCCATTTTGAAGTGCGTTTATCCACTGGAATTTGGAACATTAGCAGAAGTAGGAAACTTTTTTTTAGTATTCAGATTTAATCAGGAGGTCATTTTAAGGGGAGACATTAAAACATGTGAAATATGACAACTGCCGTGTGAGATTAGACCTAATTGCATTCATTTTGGTCTCAATGCATGACACTTGGCAACCCAAGAGGAAAAACAAAATGTGTTGGAATCTGGCCTTCTGAGTCCAAAGTTAAGTACCCCTGATGGTGTCTCCGTCTTTCACCCTCACTCTTTCTTTCTCTTGCTTTCTTTTTCCTCCATGATATCTCTCTCTCTCTCTCTCTCTCTCTCTCTCTCTCTCTCTCTCTCTCTTACATGCTTTTTCTCTTCTCCGAGTTCTCCATCTAAGCGGATAAACGATCAGCAGAAGATGTTGTGGTGAGTGTTTCTGCCCGCCGGTGAGTATTGGGCAAACTGCCCAAGCAATTAATGGTCTTTGTAATGGGTCCGCCTGCGACAGAAAATAAACAAACGCTATGAAATCTTTGATTAAACACTGATCTGCTATTTTGGGCCTTCAAAGCACCACTCAGAGTGCTGAATGCTGCTGTTTGGGTCGGTGGCAGAACGAAGTGGAAGTTTATCCTGCCTTTTTTTTTCTCCAGGCTAAAAAGCATTGTGCGCTGGGGGGGGGGGGGCAGGGTACTTCCTGCATGCTCATGCATATGTCTGATCATATCACATCGTATTTCTCTTTCTCTCTCTCTCTCTATCTCTCTCTCTCTGTTTCTTTCTTGCTCTCTCACATACACACTTAAACGCACACTGAGTGGTGGGGATGCACACACGTACACAAGCTTTTAAATAATTATTAACTTAAGTTTCAACTGAGACGAGCGCTCTTTAAAAGCTCTTTCTCCTACAACATTTATGGCCTTGCCAACAGTTCGACTTGCCTGTTTGAATGCACTTGTGGGAGAACGTATCCCGCTCCACATGGCGGCACATGTCCGGACCCTGCTTCACCGCATGTTGTGAGGGCCAGATTTTCCCACAACTGTCTGTAGTAATAGATGTGATGAAGGGAACTCAAGGCTGATTATGTGTGGTGGTATACCTATTTGTTTGTTTCTTCTTTCCTCTCTCTCTCTTTTCTTCTCTATCACAATTACACATGATCAAATGCATACACTAAACTTGACAAAAACATACGCTATGGCCAAAAGTATGTGGACACCCTTCCTCATTATTTGGAACCTGGTGTATCACTAACAGGAGTATAAAATCATGCATATGGTAATACAATCTCCATAAACAAAAATCATCAGTAGAATGGGTAGTAGAAAAGTTCTGTGAATTTCATTATGGTACTGTTATAGAATGTTACCTTTTGCCACTTGCTTGATCTGCTCTGGAACAGTGGAAGCTTGTTCTCAGGAGTGATGAGTCATGCTTCACTATCTAGCAGTCCGATAAACAGACCTAGGAGTGTCCTGTGCCCCTGTGCACAAACCCAGGCCCATAAAAATGGTTTTGAGGAGTTTGGTATGGAGGACCAGTGGTCTGCACAGAGCCAGGATGAATTGAAACGTTAATTGCCAGCCAGGCAGGCCTTCTTATCAGTGCCCTACCTCACACGTTCTTTTGACTAAAAGTCACAGACACACTCCAAAATCTTGTGGAAACCTCCCAGATGAATGGAACCTGTTGTAGCTACAAAGTGGGAAGCAGCTCCATATTATTGCCCAATTGCAAGCCCCACAACCTTACACAGGTGTGATGGTCAGGCATCCACAAACATTTGGTCATATTAAGTATGTTTGCAACATGGTGCTTAATGTATTCATTACATTAATTCACTTTTTCATGTCTTCGTGCTTTCAGTTCAGAGACCCAAGCAGCTCAGAACCAGATCTAGTTTGTCTGAAACCATTGGTGTGTGGTTGTGTAGCATATCTATGTGCTATAGAAAATGGCTGAGGAGTGATGCATTCAGATCTTACTATGTTACTCATTGCAGTCTTTTATATTGGGCATATGCACTCACCTTGCATTTTGATGTCTGCCACTATACAGTAGAAGTGTTTGTAGGGCATGTTGATCGGTTATTAAGACATTTGACTTCCTAACACCAGGCTCAAGCTTGCATATTGATCTGTTTCACAACTCAACAACTTGGACCCTTCAAGGACTCATACTAAGATTCAGATTATTTAGACTGGATTAAATTAACCAACCTTAACTTTGAAAATAAATACAAGTTTTCACATTTCCATCCATCCACACATCAATGACGCTGCCAATTTTGCTATGCTCATGTGCAACCATTACTGTTGTGCCATTCTCCTGAAGCTGGCAGCTGTACTTTTTTTACAGAAAGAGGCAAAGCAACTTGGTTGAATTGAACATATTATTGTTATAGCTGTTCATCTGAAGTTGTTGGCTAATCTACATGAAGTTTTAATACCACAATAAATCACATTTCATTAAAACTTATTAAAGTTAGCTAGCTACTTAGCATAGCTGCTACTTAGCATAGCAAACTACAGACTAACCAACCCACTTTTGTTTAAACACCACGTTCACCATGTGTAGCACTTTAGTGTTAGCACTTTCTGTGCCTCAGACTGACAGTTCTACCTCTGTGACAGTAAGGCTAAATAGAGTTTTCCTGAAGTTTGGGTGAAAGACCACACTGGAAACTTAAAGATTTCCAACCTACATTTCCAGGAACTTCAACTGAAAATGAATTCATTTTCAGAATTCATTTACAGAAATGTCTATGAATTTGCATCGTCCCTACACATCTATATTGAGTGTACTAAGCCTGACTTGCTATATTTTATAATAAGTAAAATGAACCACTTCATTAGATAAATCTACCTTCTGTATACACTTACTGTTTGCTTTTTCAGGTCTACTTACCATTTTGTGTGTCTTGCAGTTCTATGACTACAGATTGCAGTCCATCCCATGACACAATTAGTAATTGTATATAAAATACTACAAGCTGGCAACTTTGTGTATGAGGTATAATTATTTGGTTTTAAGGGAATATATAAGGTTTTATTATTTTTTTTCAAACTCATAAGAGGCAGACAATACCCATTTGAAATAGTCAAAAATCAAACTTACTACTTAATTAATCTGTATTAGAACTCATAATAGCTTCTAACCTTGACTATAGCTTTTCATGAACGATCGTCAGTTTGGTTTTGGGAGCACAGCCATGAATGTGTGGACAAACCTACTCCAACTGGAGCAAATTTCTGTATGCAGTGTGGCCAATGTGCTTAGAACTAAATAAGTTATTTGTGGGGAAAAAAAATAAAATAAATAGGTGTATTGTAAATGTTATTGCAATTATTTCACCCCCAAATCATTTTTCTCTCCTTTTATGACAGTTCGGTTCAAAATCAACAAATTACTAAGAACTGCTTAGTGATTGGTTTACTGAAATGGGGTGGGCTTTTTTTCAATCCCCTGTGGCAGCATGCCTAGGAAGATAATTTGTTATTATTAGCAAAACCAGAATTGTGTTTTTGTGGTGTTTTCATGTCACATAAAACCCAGAATTGCCTTTGGGGCTGGGGCTGCAATAAAGATAAATTAGAAATAGATTGCAGAAACTGTTTCCATCCATAACTGTGACTTTTTATTTCATTCCATTTTGTTTCAGAGAGTCTTTTTCTGCAGTCGGGGAAGTGGAGTGTTTTCAAGGTGCATTTTCTCTCCCCTCTCTCTCTCTCTTTCTCTCTCTCTCTCTGCAGTGTATGATCTGCATGCCCTGTGGGCTCTGTCAGGCCCAACTCTGCTCCAGCTCTGTTTGTCACATTAATGAGTAGAGTCATATATTCTCCCCATTGGATCCGCACAGTTGTGCTGCTGTTACTGCTGCGTCAGGGGTGTGCACCCTAGCTGTCCAGGTCCAATCCCTAAGACCTGAGCTAACCCCAGAGGAACTAAGTGCTTGGACCCCTTGGCATTGCCACTATACGTTCCATGTTTCTAATCGCAGGTTTCCTCAGCCAATCAGGAGTCTCTGCCAGGAATGCAAGGGGGTGTGGTTCCTCCAGAGTCACCTGACCATGGTGTAGGACACTGGGAAGGACTGTGAGTGTGCACCCATCTGGGGAGCGGGATAAAAATACTGCGCTGACAAGCCAATTAATCAGCTTTGAGGACACTGCAGCACGGAGCATCCTCCAAAGGGCGTCATGGCACTGTCTCTTTAAAACAAAGCCTCTCTGACAAGGACTGCTTTCATGGTGACACCAGCTAATGCCAATTAGGGGGGCTTTCTTTCTTTCTTTTTTTTTTAAAGCAATTTCAGTAACAACTTTTGTGCAAATTCACTCTCACTGCATTCGCTGCAGGAAAAGTTGATGCACAAAGCAAAATAAGAGGAGTTGGTGGTGGTGGCGGAGGGGGGGTTTATAAGCAGTGCTGTCAGTAGAATTAATCACCTGCTCAGATCCGGGCCGAACAGTGGAAGGGAGAGGAGAAATGCCCTGCTGAAAAAAGAAAAAAGGAAAAAAACTGTTTGCAGTTGCCGATGCCGCCTCTCCAGATTCCCTGTCACCGGCGCTCCCCGAAGTAGCCGGCGAAATAAATTAGAGGGGTTCCGCTCTGCTGACTGTTACTGCTCTCGCTCCCCAGGAAGCTTTAATGGCACTTTTCTTTCTTAATGGACAATTTGTGGTACTGCCCTTCAGGTGCAGATCAGATTCAGACAGATCCACAGGTCACAGGAGTAACTCACTGCAGCGGCAATAAAGTGGGCAGTGCAGTAAAAGTGCAGGTTTAACAGCCAGATCGCAGCACCGCAGTGATGTTACAGCAGTATATGTTTATGTTTCTTAACCTTTATTTCAGAGAGAGCTTTCCATAGGGGCCAGTGTTCCAAGGCTGCTATGCTTTAGTGAGATGCCCTGGAGCGATGGTGTTGGTCAAGGGCACAGCAGCGGTCAGAGGATGTTGTCAGAGGGCATTGGGACTTACAGCCCAATATGGGACTAAAACCAACGTCCCTCTGGGTCTTGGTGCAAGGCACTGAGCCGCTGGTGCCTACAAGATATATGATAATAAAGACTTGCCCAAGGAAATCTTCATTTATGCTGCCTTCTGTAAGTAGGTGCTCGATACCATACTTGTTCAAGTCAAGGCCTGGAGGCAAGAACCGGCACACAATTCATTTTAATGATTTGTGTTTCTGCCTGAAAGTGGCCCACAACTGCCTTCCCTTCAATTCCCAAAAAGCAGCTGGGTCACCAATGCTACGCCAGTACACCCACAAGCTGAAGCCAAGCATAAGAAACCCCCTCCTCCTGTGAGACCTATGAGATCCAGCATGTTCTCTGACTTAATATTGTACTGCTGTAATGCTCTAGGGCAACAGCCAACACAGCAAAATGCACTACTAGTACTGTCTGGAATAACATCACAGAATATCCACTCACAAAAATGAAATAATGACTGTGAATGCTTGGCAAATGTGTGTTATATTATATTTAAGAGAAAAGCCAACATTTGTCCTCATTAAATATTTTGGTGTGAGTGTTTTTCATGTTAATAACATATGTATATAAACCAAAAGATTGGAACTATCACTAATGAAGTAAGGCGATATTCTCCAGACAGCTTACGTCATTTCCATCTAGTTGTATCCAGGGCATTAGTAATGATGGACACGGCTAAACAGGGGCCTTCTTGGATGGGTGGTCCTAGTATTTTAGTGATATTCTCTTTGTATTATAGAAATACACAATACAATACTGCATCTTCCATAACTTCCATAAGCTCATCAATGGAGGTAGCTAATAAGTCTTCCAACCGGACAAACATTTTAAGCAGTTTCAGTGAAAATGACAGTGAATATATGTAAATATATATTATTAGGTTTTCGCTTTTCGATTTCCTTCTAATTACATTGATTGTTTTTGAACAGAGACTGGTTTTAAGTTTAATCTGTATTGAACAACAGCAAGATTGATGATTCAAAGCACACTTACCTTATTGATTCTCAGCAGTTTAACTCCTTAAATGCAAACCAACCAACTAACCAACCATATAAAGAAATACAATAAGAAAAACCTTTTTTTTTCTTTCCTTTCCTTTCCCGTTTCTTTCCTTTCTTCTTCAGGGATGGAGGAAGGCCTGAATTAGTACTAAACCTCTGAGAAGTATGACTGATCATGAATGCTTTCACATGTGGTTTGGTTTGGTTTGCCATTTGAACCTTCTGTGTATGTGTGTATACATACTGCTCAAAAGATTGGGGCCCCTGGTTACAAGTTTCAAACAGTTTGTATAAACCTGTCAAAATAAGCACGTTCTTAATGATAAACTGAGCTATAAGTGATTCCATGATTACTAAGACATCTGTACAGTGTTTAGAATGAATTTATAAAGACACTGACAACCACAGTACCACATATATGAAAACTGATAACCAAATCTTGCTAACGGAACAGCTATTCATAGTACTGGTTATCATAGAATAGGATATCACTTAACACTTCCATATTTTTAACATGTCTTAACTTTTGTTGTTCCCAAAATACTGTAAACTGTGAATAAAGTATTGTATGAAGTATTAATGAAAAACAAATCTTAGTATGATAGGTGACTCTAATTGTTTGAGCTGTAGTGTATACATATAGAATATCATCGTGAAATAAAAGCAATGCTTCTTAACCAATCAGACGTGAGTACACTAATATATAAAGGTGCATGCCAGTTATATCACATATAAATGTACCGATTGTTTCTATAAAAGCAGTTATCCATTCAGAGCAACAGTGCTCTAATACTATTCTGCTTATAAACTGTATGATTTTTTTGCTTTTGTCTGGACCAAGAGGAAGCTTGAGATAAAACATAGCCTGGTACAGTCCAGATCATCATGTCACATAATGTTATTTTTGTGGCAACCTTGAAGCTTATTTTTGTGCTGTGTCTTACTTTGGAGAGGGTCCACATCCACTCCCTGCAGGCTCTCCACTGGTGTCCCACAAGGCTCAGTGCTGGGTCCTCTTCTCTTTTCACTTTAACATTTATTCTCTTGGTGATATAATATCTTCTCGTTACTTGTCTTATCACTGTCATGCTGATGACACCCGATGCTTTCCTTGCCACCAGATTTCCAGTCGCACCTTGGCATGTCTGACAGATATGTCTTTATAGATGATGGCTCACCACCTGAGCTCAATCCTTGCCATCTCATTCAAGAACTCCTTGGTCTTCCTGTCTGAAGATGCAAGAAGGTTTGGTGAGATTCTGGATGACCGGTTATTTTTCTCAACTCATATTACAAACCTGATTGCAAACCTGACTTGGTCATGCAGATTTCTCCTATCTCTCGAGAGACCACCCTTATTTAGTGTTTTGTCAAGGCTTTGCAGGCCATCAGGTCCCTGCAACTGATCCAGAATACAGCATTCTGGAATGCAGCATTCAGAATGCAGCAGCTTGACTATTCTTCACTCATGTCCGCTCATGGTATTCTACTCCTCCATTCACTTTGCTGATTTCCTGTAGCTAACTGCATCACACACAAAAACCACGATGCTTCCCTACAAACAACTGACCATTTCCATTGACCCACCATTCTTCAACCTGCATGGAAGACAACTATCAAGACTTTTCCCTGTCCTGGCATCCAGGTGGTGGAATGAATTTCCACTGGCTGTCCAAGGAATAGATTATTTGGCTGTCTTCAAATGCAAACTGCAGTACTTACTGCACTGTATTGCACTTATGGTGCATTTAACTCTGTATTTTTTCTTTAGGTATCAGCACTGGCTTCCGTTTCTGGTAGTGTCTGAGCTCAAGGGTAGTTTGGACCGACCTATTTGCACCAGCTAGGATACGTTCGATGAGTGGACCCTAAAAAGCATGTTTGTAAGTCACTCTGGATAAACGCAATAAATGTACTTTAGATGTTATCATCTTAAAAAGCAGGATATTTGTTCTTGGAGCGCTTATGCCTTTACTGATCTTCCCTGACTGTTGTGCACAGCCCTTTTTGTTTACATTACCACATTAATATCTTGTAACCATTCAAAGCAATACAAATGGCAACTGTAAAACAAACACAATCTTAACACTGCAAATGAGGACTGGTTATCTCCATCTGTAGGCTCATCCTCATGGGGATAGCTTCCCACGCTAGATATGTGATTATACAGTGTTTTGGTTCCTAGAATTATTCATACCTCCACAAGCATTCTATGCCAGAGCGGAGCAGTTAACCCACTATAAACAATAATTAGGACTAATTGCAATCACAGCAGTTTTTTTTCCACAGCATCTAGCTGTTGCATTAATTTTGTTCTGTGTCTTGCAGCAGTTGGAATCCTCTGGTGCCCTCCGTTTGCTCTCGTGCACTGATCCAGGCTGGGATGCTGTCAGGCCTTGTGCCAGCGTTCCTAATTGCAGAGGGAGTGTTTGAGTAATTAGGCAATTGGAGTATCCACTAGTTTTAACTAAGGCAAAAGAGCTGATCCCTGCCGCCAGGCAGTCGGGCTCTGATAGACGAGTTGCTTCTTTCTCTGCATGGTCCCCTGGGCCTGCTTGAAAAGCCGGTGACAGGAAACTGTTTGCTCTGAGTGATATTGGACTGCAAAGCTTGTTATCAGCTATGGGACTGATAGCATTGTTTTATAGCCAGCCCAACGTGTTTGTATAAAGAAATAGTTCTGTTCTGGTTCCTCTCACGCTTTGGTCTATAAGCCTGCCGAGTTGGCTCTGATCGTTCTGCAAATGCGTTCTTTTCCACAGCGCCATGGTTATAGATGATGTGGAGGGTGATGATGATGGTAATGATAATGATGATGATTATGTTGATGGTGGGTCTATGCTAAGCAGTTCAAAATATGAATCAAGCCATTGTCGGCTGGGCAAAGCTTAAACAGTAGCAATGACAGACAGCTTCCCCAGGCATTAAAATGGCTTGTAACATTCATAGCAATGTAACTACAGTATTATAGAAAGGTTACCACTTACCACTGATTGGTTGAAATGCCTTTTACAGTATTGTACAAAATTCTCCCCAACAGATAAACAGTCCTTTAAGCTTTCATCAAGCTCCACTCTTGCTTTAGATCATTCTGCACACTACCGTAGCTTTTGTTTACCACATGTCAATATGCTTGCATGTCACCGAGATCAGCGTGGAGATGATTGGCATGTGTGTTTATCATTAACATGAATGCTCTGGTATGTTTTTTTTTCCCTACAAGAATAACCCCCTGCCCAGAGATGCACCAACACTCCACTAACAGCATACAAAAACACTTTATGCTGTAAAGGCTCATGTGACCTGCACTCGGAGCAAACAGTTGACATGCATGCTAATAGCTAATTATGAATTATGGGGATTTATTTACCTGGAAAAGCTATTAGCCTCTTAAGACCTCCAATCCTCCTCATTGGTGCATTTAGTTAACAGTGTGGCAGGAGCGGGTGGTGGTTGGGGGTTGAGGGGGAGCCGGTTTCACCCAGCTGGGGGTGGGGGCTCTGTGAGCCGTGACTGCTCCAGGTAGCTGGACCAGGGGCCTCCTGACAGGGCTATTAACTCTGATCCAGCAGCCTAACCTCTATAACTCCCCCCGAATACCACCGCCACCACCACCACCAACACTACTACCCTGAAAGGAGAGGAGCAGAAGGTGGAAGGGGAAGTGAGCACATGAGAGAGGGAAAATTGAAAAGAACGGAGATTAAATTTACACAGGTTTCCCCCCTTACCACAGATGTAACCACTCAGCCAATTCATGGTGCCTCTAGTGCCTGAAGTGTGCTTGTTTAGTTTTGTACTGGAGTTGCAAGGCTAATGTAGTAGCTAATTGGTAGCTTATACTACCAATTAGCCAACATCAAATTGCATGCCTAAATCATCACATACTACAGTGTTAACCCAGTGTTCTGAGAATGTGCAATATAATGTTCTATTAATTTTTTTAGTGGGAGGTTTTTTGGTTTCTAAAGGTAGTAGAACATTCTCTAGAAACATTCTGTCCTCTCAGGTCTCAGTAACATCCATAAAACATTTTCTGAATATTGCTCTGAAATTGTTCTACTGTCGTTATCATGTAACATAATCTGTGGCCCTGGCGACATCCTCAAAACATCCTCTGAACGTTGCAGTTAAAGTGTTTTGTCTTAGTTAACATTTAACCTTATTTGAACATTATTTGAAATTATTAACATCTTTAAAACATTCTTTGAACATTAGACTAAAATATTCTCTTTAAAACGCTATTAGAACCTGTAAGTAACGTTAGCCAAAGTTCTGAGTTCATTCTCTGCTAGCTGGGACGTTGCTACGTACTCTCAGAAAGTGGTGTCTCATATAACCCAGTGGGCACTACGCATTAATTTGACATCAAAGACGTTGAACTCCAGCATTGGAGAGATGTTGAATGTTAGCTGAAAATGAAAATCAGGTTGACGTTAAACCCCAGCGGTGGCTTGAAGTCGCCCTACAATTTTGGATGTATGTTGAACCTTCAAAATCTCTTTAATGTTGTAGGCTGATGTCAAGCCAATGTTGGGTTTTGACGTCAACCTGATTTTCATTTTCAATCAAAATTCTGATAACTGTAAAAAGTCGATGTATGGGCAAGCTATAGGTGAAGATATGCTATATTACCTATGCAACATACACTTGTTCATTTTTGTTCTATATTATAAAGAGGCAATTCCTTCCCATAGGAAAGAATTTTTTTTTAAAAAAGATCACCTTAATAATTCTGCAATTTATCCTAGGAATGTTGCTCCTCCGCCTCAATGTTAGCATTTACAGCTATAAAATATGTACATTTTAGAATGTTTTAAATGAAAACCCTTTAAGTCTCTCCTGCTGTTTGGACATTTGTCCTGATTTTTTAGAAGAATAGCTCAGTATTTCAGGTGTGTCCTTGTGAGTTTCAATAGAGATTTCTAGTCACAATTTTCCAGAATAATGGTACTCTTATCATCTGCAACTGAACGTGCATATCTCTTTTATCTTTCCTATAACTCCTGTCTCCTTTTTGTCAAATGCTTTTTCTCCTAGAGAACTTCTTGAGCAAATCACCATTAGGCCTTTTGATCCAACAAAGAACAAAATGTTCCTCTAGGTTTGCATCAACATTCAATTTTTGGTCACAGCCTTATGTTCAGATTTCACTTGACCACATGAAAAAACACCATGAAAGCCTTAGATCACTTAAGCCACGCTGAGAGGTGGTCAGAGATTAACTACATTCTACACAAGTATGAATGGAATGCATTTCTATATATAAGCGGGGTCAGGAGGATTGCTTTGAAAATGTATCCGGGTACAGATTTCTCATAGCGTGTAAAACCTAAGGCTGGAACCTGAGGAAATATGAATGGAATCAAATTGAATAAACTTTATTTGTCCCCAAGGGGCAATGCGTACTGGGCTTAGACAAGACACCAAGCATATGACATAAAGACCGCTACTAACAATTACAGGCAGTATAGTAAAATACATAATAAACATACATTATTCTATGTAAATGATTATTAATCAACCTAATAGCCTTAGGCACGAATGACACTCTCTGTAGAACAGACCGACATCTAGGGCAGCAATAACGGAGACCCAGAGGCAACAACTCAATAGCAGAGAGGAAGGCATGTGAGGGGTATTACTATATGAAAAATAACATAATCTGATTAGTTACCGTTCATTTTGGAGCACTTGTCACTTTTGTCTTTTTAAAAGCTTGCATGCAATTGCCAACACTAATGGCTGTAATTTCAAGTAGCACAGTCAAAATTTCATTTTAGGTGGGGAGGTTAGGATGCCCGATAGGAAGCATTTTGCTCCAGAAATATTGCTAAAGTGAAGTCAACCATAGGTTAACATGCATTGATGCTAGATACTTCAACAGCGCCACCACCATTGGGGCCATTGTTGCCAGTCTGCATTCAGCACCATTATATGGCGGTGGTTTAAGGAAGACACTGCCCAAAATCATAATATTTACACAATATTGCACTTAAAAAGTGAAATACGATTACATAATAGGAAGAACACAGTGACCGACACTGCGTTTGTGCAATGTGTTGTGCATAGAGAACAGTTCTGTCATTGTTTTTCCTCTGTCCTGCTGCTCTGAATAGCTAAACCAGGACAATCACAGTTATGAAACAGAAACAACAGGTACAGAGAGTAATCCATGCACCCTAGATTAATGTCTGAAGATCATAACAAAACAAATCTAGTCAAAATTGGTCGAGTAATAAAGAAGTTAGGCCCAATTTGATCATGAGAACCCATCTTATCTCAGTCCACGTGTATTTGTTTATAAGGGGATCTTGACCGCTCCAACGCAGACATAAGTTAATGCAATTCCTTTATCTTGCTGTAGTTGTTAGTGACGGAGTCCTTCCCTGACAGAACAGGCCTGTCAGAAGTCCTTTGGTTCGGCCTGAGATATTAAGCGGATCGATTTCCCCTGGAAGGCGGAGGAGCTAAAGCTCAAGACCACTTAGCATTTGTAAGAGGGATGAGAGGCATCTCACCTGTAACCTTGATGTCATGGTGGCGGGGGCGGGGAAGCTTGTTTGGAGACGAGGGCATGACATGGAGAGACTTCAATTTGCAGGCAATAACGCTAGCCTGCTAACTTGGATTATTCTGAGATGTGCGTGTGCCCTGCTTGTCTATGTGAATGCCCCCTGCCATATCACCTCTAGGTGTGTAGGTGTGTATGTGTGCATGCGAGAGTGAGTGTGTATGTGTGCATCTGCTGTTATGTGCGAGAACAGCGTGTGAACATCACAGCGTACAGATGCATCTGTCAACCATCCTCCCCTTTTTTTTCCTTGCCGTAATAAAATTCTTTCATCACTTTCCATTTAGTTCTCTCCCTAGATCCTCTCCTCTTATGTTCCAGTTATACTGGGTGTTTGGCAAGTTTTAATGAGGGAGATCACATTTCTTTCAATGAATTTCATAATGAGTAGCAGTTTGCTTGGTATGTGCATGTCCAATGGGCTGTTTGCACAGGATGGCATGGTTTAACTTCCAGTGTAAGCTGTTTGTGCAGAACAGTATTTGCATTGTTGTTGTCACTTGATGCTTACATCATAAAGTCACAATGATGGCACCTGCAGTTGACTGAGGCAGATCTGGTAATTGCACAAACTGACTTGTGGCAAAGATGACATCCTATGATGCTGCTGCATTTAAACCCACTGAGCTCTTCAGTTTGATCTATGGAGACTACATGACTGTGCTTTTTATTATATACCACTTTTACCAATCAGCATAGATGAAACACTAGGGTGTCCCCATACCTTTGGCCAGTTTTGTTTTTTCATTTAACTTCACTTTGTGACTTTTTCAGTTGTAAGTAACTAAGTTAGTTAGCCAGCTTTCTTACTGCTATATTAGCTCCTTGGCTAATCACAGCTGCACACTATTCACTATATTATCGCAAACTATCCTAGTTATCTTGTTTTTGTGCTGCAGATAAGTATGTAGCACTCGCAGGTACATGATCACCTGATATGTTATATGTTCACTATTGTGTCATTACTGTTTATGGTTAGCAAGATGTTAGTTTGCGACATGTGGAGGATTTTTCTCATCGCCTTGGTCACAGGCATCCTCCAAAGTGGGGAAAACTGCAAATGTCTAGTGTGACTGTGGCTTTATTACAGTAAAGCTTTATATGATCCTGTCAGTTCTCATCTTAATGATGTATTTCTGCCCATAAATAGAGATTAGATGAATTATTCCTTCACATTCCAAAATAACATCTGTCTTCAGCCGAGGAGTTCTGAATCTAAACAGGCGCATGTGGGGATTGTGTGAGAGTGTGTGGTGAGGTGTGAGAGAGTCTGACAGAATGTGCGACTTTGTAGATAGAAGCAGTCATGCACACACACACACACACACACACACACTCATGCGCGCAAACAGGCACAGACAGTCCAGAAACACATTTAGTTAGATCTCTATCTGATTGTGTTTGATTTCGCACGCGCTGTCGAGGATTTGGCACATGAAAGAGTGATGCACTATGAGGGCCGCTCTCTTCTCTCTATCTGGACCTAAATCTTCTCTCCAAAATGGCTCTGTAAATATTTGATGCCTTTACAGCTTCTGACCGAGCCTCTTCCTCCAAAGGCCAAGCACTCTATTCTAAAGACTGCACTACTGTTTAGACAGACCTGTTATTACTGTTCTTCAATTTATTATTCTGTGCTCATATTTGTACCATTTGTTACCAGTGCAGCAGACGCCACCACCACATCAGTGGCACTGCAATGCTGAGAATGATCCACCACCCATATAATATTTGCTTTCTGGTAGTCCTGTGGGGGTCCTGACCATTGAAGAACAGGGAGAAAAAGAAAAACAGTATGCAGAGAAACAGATGGACTACTGTGGTCTGGTTATGTGAGGGCACTCACATATGGTAAACATACTCCGGATGGCCCAGACAGACCACCAGTAGAGAGGATTGTTTGATCAGCCAACAAGCATGGGCAGCTCCCACAGTTTCCTTGTCCACCATCTAGACACAGGTGGTACTCTCTTTACACACCCTTTTCTCTGCCTGGACCAATTCCAGGTGCTTAACAGAAGAAAATTTGGTGTCACTGCAGCCATTACATGTCCTGCCATTGACTGCTAGCCACCAGCGCCTTAGTTTGTAGTGCTGTCGTAAACGAGAAACCCAGGTTCTGTTTGGGATCCAATGACGGTGGCATTTGAGTATGGAGGCCCTGTCGTGAGTGCTTCCATCCTGCCTCTGCTGTGGAGTGACACACTGCCCCAACTGGTGTCCAGGACATCCTCTGGCCACGTGTTGCCTTTCATGGCACGGCTTCCAACTTCCATTTTCCAGCAGGATAATGCTCACCTACTTACGGCAAGTGTTTCCCAGGAATGTCTCAGCCAGACTGGAACACTTTCTTGGTCTGACTGGTCACCAGATTTATCACCGAGCATTTATGGGAGTAGCTGGGACAACAGCTCTGGTAACCTAACAGTATACAGGATCTACAGGCCCAGCTGCAACATTTGTTGGTAAATGTGCCACAGGATGCAATACAGAACCTGTATGCCTTTATGCCCAACCATATCTCATCTTGTATCCAGGTTAGAGGTGGACCACCAGGGTACTAGAGCCTACTTTCATATATATGTATATGTAATTCAATGGTTTCTGGGAGGGAGCTTTTAGAGGCATTAAACTTCAAACTGGTTCTCATCAGCACTCTTCTGACTCTAGAATGGAGCTTTGCACAACAAACCACTCTGAATGACTATGTTAACATCTTAACTATTTAATTATGTTGCGAATTTAGTGGAATTGAGTGTTTTTATCTAATGATTTGAAGTCTATGAAGTTGTAGAATACTGGCATTATATTATTATTGAATTATTGTATTTGTAAGGTAACTGCTTGTATATTATTACAAATAGTGATATATTATATATTATTACAATAGTGACAAACTTTTGAATGGTTATTCCAAATTTTTCATTGTAGTGTTCATCCCAACAAAAGACAATAAAGCAGGTCTACCATATGTGCATTTACCCTCACACTGTGTTTATTTCCATTCGTAAACAGCTACAGTCGTACATACGTGGCAGCTTCTCGCCACCTCTGAACAGACCAACACATACACATGTGCACACCGCTATACGTGCATAGACACACTCCATCACACATTGTTTTTCACTTCCACACCCCCTCACAGACAACAGACACATCAATATATAGTTCGACCCCCCTTTTCACACACACAGACACATCACACTGCTGTGATCAATTTACAGCTGTTAGTTCCTCTGTAGAGGCGTCACACATCACTCATTCAGCACTGATGGCATATAAGTGCACTGTGATCAGACCACAGGGACCACTAATCTGGGATCACTTTTCATTCCCATTCTAATAAATGGCAGAATGTAATACTAGTAGGCAACTTGTAGGAGTGTCTTATGGAGGCCAGATGAAGCATACTTAAAAACGAGTTCCACCGAGTTTTCAAAATGTCTGCCTAATTCAATCACTGAGATGTAAACAAAGTCATTCAGAGGGGTTTGATGTGAAATGGTTCACTGTGAAGATACTCACTGACTGGCTGATGTCTTTACAGTGGTGGCAATAGAAATCAGGGGTCACAACGTCAACACACAACACAAATTCATCAGAAATCATCGGGCTTTCTGATTGGACGGTTTTAGATGGCTTGTGAATGTGGAAATACACAGCTGCACTGTTCTCCTGCATAATATTTATGCGCTATGCTTTTATTATTGTACATACACTCTCCATGGTAATTATACTTTCAAGGCATTATACGTTACATAGTCACTATATTTTCACTGCATACCATCAGACTTTCATAACAGTTGTACTTCCATCCCACTCATAGTGGTCCTTATTATTATTATTATTATTATTATTATTATTACTATTATTATTATTATTATTAGAGTACTTCTTTTTTCTTCTTTTTTCTTCTCTTTATTTATGTACATTCTATTATTGTATTATTGTTCTTTACTGTACTTGGGTTGCTGCAATACGTGACTTTCCCTCTGGGATTAATAAAGTGATCTATCTATCTATCTATCTATCTATCTATCTATCTATCTATCTATCTAATCTATCTAAATCTTATCTACTATCCAAATATAAAAAATAATATAATATAATAAATGTATTCTTATCTATTTAATGTAATAACTTTCTGTGAGGGAGCTTTTAGAGACACCAGATTCTTCAGACGTCTGGTTCCCATCACCACCACTGTAAGCACTGCATTGTTAATTTGCATGCGAATTTGCTATCTTCGAACAACTGGCTGCACATCTTCGACTGTTAATATAAGCAGCATAGCATGTGGGCAGGAAGTGCCATGGACTTTGCAGGCAATCTGTTAAAACACCTAACCACTTTTGTAAGAAAATGATGGATAAAGATCCCCACGTGGAAGAACAAAGTCCTAGCTAGCCTTGCATAAACAGTTCAGGAACAGATTTGTCAGAGAATCAATAAAGATTTTATTTTGAAATAGCTCAGCCCCCCAACCCCCCACCCCAACCCTAGACTGATATGGGCAATAATTACTGAGCTACACAAGTCTCTCAGTAATATCTCTCAGTATGGTGTCAGGCTGCCGTGTTTGCTAACGCAACATGCCAGACATCTTGGCTTGGCATAGAGGTTCCTAATGGCGCACTGCGATAATCCACCCCATGCAGTTGGAATATTCTCACACAGTTCCTTTTTTTTGCGGTAGGGGAGGAGGTGGACTGACACCAGGCCTTCTGGACGTGTGACGTGTGACAACAAACCGTTCATCTTGGCGGTGAACACAGTGCCTCCATCACAGAAGATGACCCGCTGCCATTCTGAGTCACTTCCTGACAGTCTGGCATGACATAATTGCAGTTTGGTGATGTTGACGTGGTGTTAAGGGCAGTCGTCGTAGCAGCCTGTGTGCATGTAGTTCTGTGTCCTGCAGTCATGTTGATGCTGACACTAAAAGGATGACTCATGGAGGGCATCACTGCTCAGGATGGATCACTGCTCAGAATGTCCGCAACCGTGGGTGTTGGGTCAGTCGTGTACAGCGATAAGGCTCGTTCTTGCTTACAAAACCAGAATCATTTGAATGTCTCACACTGTCAAGCCAACACAAAAAGTTTCATTTCTGTCGGTTGATTCCTTCTGGGTGCAACTACTTGTGCAAGTATTCTTTTGGATGATGACTGTAATATGAATAACCAGCCCTCAATAAAACACATTTAAAAATATTGTCTCACAGAGCACAGAGTTGACTGAACCGACTTTGGATTGATAAATGTGCCACTTCCTTTTACATCTAATTAAAGAACACTGTATCACTGTGCAGTATCCCCAACCTGTACGAAAGAATTATCTTCTAAATTTCTCAGTCACGTAAATTCAATCCTCTGTAATTAATTAACTTAGATTCAGAAGTTTGCCCTCTGCACTTTCCTGATAAAACACTGGCTCCACGCACGGCCGAGAGCTTATCCAAGATCAGCAATCTTCCATATGGGCTCATATCTTTTAAAAAGTAGGAAGTGATCAGGATGAATCAGCTCCTTCCCCCAGCTCTGCTCAGCATGGAACACTTCATACCCTCATCCTTCTGGAGAGCTGACCCCCTTGTGTTAAAGCCGATTTACATTTTTATGAAGATGCACATAACTTTGGGAATCGAGAGTTAACTAAATTGTGTAGAATTGATTCCAAAGCTTTGAAGTAACTGTACGTCTGCAAACTGCCTTCCTATGATCTGTCATATTAATAAATTGACATCTTGCTTCCCTGAGGAACTACTGAGGTAGGAGCACATATTAGTTTATATGTCTAGTTTATGTGTCAAGTTCCCTTTTCATAAGAATAGTTGTATATTATGACCTTAGTTAATGTTATGCTTTTTGGCAGATCTCCTTCCATATGTGTTGATTTTCAGAATTGAAAAAACTATGAATAAGAATAGATTAGAATCATTGGAACTGATATTGATATTGATCCTGCTACATAACATTGCCATAACCGTGCTATAGTCATGCCATTACTGGACAAATTATGTCCAGTAATAGTACAGTGTCATGTTAGTATTACTGTTCATTGTCATGACAAAAGTTTTGTTGTATTTCATGATGGCTAACTAGGACAGGCTCATATGTCTACTGATACAGGATACGTCTTCTATTAGTCCAGGAATCCTATTGGTCCATTTGTCTATTGGTCCAGGATTTCCATTGGCCCATCTGTGTACTGGTCCAGAACTAAAAGCTTTAGCGCAAGTTCTGCCAGGAAGACTCCAATGCTATGTCACTCATTCATTTATTACTCTGGCCAATTGCAATGCTCCATCTGTCTTTAAAAGGATTCTACTTACGTTCTTGTTTTGTCGCTTTCAGGTGCCGACGTTCTGCATTCTCCTCCTTCCTCCCCCCACCACCAGATTGGCCTTGGTCCTGTTGTCCAGGGAGTAGGCTCTGCCCCTGCTATCTATATGCGGCAAGATCTGCGAACGCTTTAAGACCCGGGACCAGGATGAGACATACGCCAAAGACGCCTTCATTTTTTTAAAATTGTCATCCTTCAAATTGTACACTTAATGGAAGATTAAATATCGTTTTCCATCACTTTTGCCTTTCGTGTCTTTCTGGCATAAAAAGGTTTCCATTGGTCCAGCTCTGATAATCCAGGACTTTTTTTAATGGCCCATTCTTCTACTGGTCCAAGACAGGACTTCTTATTGTCCAGGATGTCTATTGGTCTATTCATCTACTAGTCCCAGACAAGATTTCTGTTGGTCCATGATGTATTTGTCTATTCGTCTTCTGGTTTCGAGGGACATCTGGGGACAAGGATGTTGCTGTTGTAAACAAAAACTTTCATACATTTTATTCATTTATTTTTTACACCATTAAACAGTTGCCCTTTACACTAGCAACAATATTTTGTCCATTAGTTTTAACATCCTTGTCCCCAGATGTCCCTCGAAACACTCTGCAGTGTGTGGTCCTGCATCCACAAACCATGCAGCTTTTTCCCCTGGACAGTCTAGTACCTGGCAGCTCGGAGAACGTAGAGCACGATTGGTTTCGGCACAAAGCCCCCTACAGGAACATCAAACACTCCTGTGAATGAAGGTAGCCGAGCGGAACGGCAGACATCTACTACAGAGGAAGCCAGGAGACACTTCCACCTTCCAGCTGCTTGATAGTGAGGATTATTTTTCTTCCTTCCCTTTAAAAGCATGTACACTTTTTTTCTTTTACAAGGTCTTTAAATGTGGAGTGTAACTCTAAGTCGCTTAAACCCACAGTGACAAAACCATTACAGCCATCGCCTCAGGACCTTGTCTTTGATGACACCCTCCGCTGCCCCCCCTCAGTCTCCCTCTGGCCCACCTCCATGTAGTTTTATCCCTCCTTCTCTGTTGCCCATATGATTTTCTTCTTCTCCTTCTCTTGTGTTTTTTTTTTTATTTTACTTTAGATTCCATAGTTTCCGCCTCTCTTATTTTCAGACACCCAGATCTTCATCACCACTCATATTACTTTCATATCTTTGCTCTTGTGTTTTAACAGGAATTGGCAACGTGCAACACTATGCAGCGCTGCTAAATGAGTTATTTAACATGCAATAAATTATACATTCATGGATCTAAGTGCACAGCAGCAAGATTAATCCAGTCTAGCTGCCTGTCCAGATCCAGTTGTAGTTCTACACCATTTCACCTCATGCATCTCTTCAACAGAACATCTAGAATCACATTGATCTAAAAAGGGTCAATAGCAAGCAGCAAGACTGATTTTCTAGAGATTAGCTTCTAAAACTGTCCTTTATCTCAGCCATGGACACTTAGTGAAGAGATTAGCCTGAGAGAGGAGATCACCAGATGATCACTGGGGGTCTGAGAAAAATCTGTAACAGGAGATTATGGCAGTGGTGTTCTCAGAGCTGGGGATCAGATGCTACTTTCACATTGCAAGCCTTACTACCCAGACTCTTTCAGACAGGATTGTTCATACCTAGACTGAATCTGTATCTGTCATTAGTGTGCACAGTGATACGAGTATGTGTAGTAAAGTGTGATGTAAAAGAAGAGTAGAGACTGTTACTGCAGCAAAGAGTGACAAACTTCTTATTAATACACTAGATGAGCATGTGTCCAAGACTTTTGATTGACATGGTCCTCAATAATAATTAGAAGTTGCATTTTATGTAATACAGATTTAGTGGAATAAAACTTCCCCTTTATCACATTTGGTATCAGTTAAATAACTCTTCACAAACACGCAAAGTTTAACGGTATGAGGGAATATGACAATGTGACTAGGCTAGCCAATGTAGCTATGGTAAAACCAGACAATCAGAATTAATCTTATTATCATAAAGACTTTAAATCGACACATTTGCTCTGTGTTAATATCAAGAGACTGTTCATCTTCTTATATGATATGTGATCTTGGGCTGGGTTTATTATAACACAGTCTGGTGTGTACCGGATGAGGCCGGTGTGACACTTACTCTCTTTTTTTATTTGAATATTTTAATGATACGCCAATGTTAAAGAAACAATTGAATGTATTATGGACTTCTTCAGGCTAGGTTGCTAATAGCTGGATGGGGTTGCCAAGCAGCATAATGGTCAAGGATTATTCTGTGCCTGAACATTGGCGTTTGTGTTTGATTTTACCTAGCAATTGGCACAGCCTTCTGTCTTCCGCCAGGAGATCACAAGTTCAATCCCTGCTGATGCCACAGCCATCCATGGCTGGGAGTCCAACAGAGCACAATTGTGCGATCCTAAGTATATCACTAGAGCTTTAAAGTGGTTTAGCAAATCAGATTTTAGAATCAGAAATACACTCATCATCAAAAGAATAGCTGCATGCACACATCTCAACACAGATTTGTAGAGGTTACTAATGGTGTCCTGTGATAATCCATCCCATTCAGCTTGAATATTCTCACGCAGTTCCTGCAGATTGTGATGTAGGGGTGGAGGTGGAGTTACACCAGGCCTTCTGGATGTGTGACAACAAACCGTTCATCTTGGCGTTGAACTCAGTGCCTCCACAAAACGGATTTGTTGGTCGTCTTCAACAAAACAAAAGCGGGACTCGTCACTGAAGATGATCCGTTGCATTCTGAGTCACTCCATGACCGCCATTTAAACAATGTAATGTGAACAGAGGCAGACATAATCAGGCATCTTTAATCAGTTTGCAGCTGCTGCTCCTGCATTGGTACAGTGGTAACAGGTGAGGTAACAAGTGCGCAGGAGGGTAAAGACTGTCAGCGGGGAGATTTGGCCACTAGTTGGGTCTCCAGCAGAGCACCGCAGTGCCATTGCCCTGTGGCAGAGCCCACAGCTGCCAAGCACACGCATACACTCACCGCAGTGCTGCTCCTTGCTCCTGTAGGCCCACGGCTTCCTTCCAGGGAGGACAAGGGCTGAGTGAATGCTCTGTAATTGGAGTGACCCAGGACTCTCTCACATACTCATCTCTTTCTCTCTCTCTCACACTCTCGCTCTGTCTACTTGTCTCAGATAGACAGTCAAACCCCAGAGTCCCGCTGCTCATTTGCTGATGCGCATGACCGTGTCCAAGAGACGCAACCAAATTGGCCAAGCTGCATCTGAGTGCCGGTGTGCGCTTGTGTGTGTGAGTGTGTGTGTGTGTGTGTGTGTGTGTGTGTGTGTGTGTGTCTGGTATGTGTGCGAGCGTGTGCGAGCAACATTTGTTGAAAGGAGAAGAAATGATCAGTCAACATGCCATGCTTGACAAGGGCAGAGAATACCTCAGGTGAAAAGACGTTCCACATATTATATACAGTATATTTATACTGAGCAAATAATAAAAGAGCTTTCTTCATCTCCAACTTCCATACTCATGTCTGTTTCATGCTCAAACCTTTTATCTCAAAATTGACAGCTGCTTTTTATGCTGTACAAGCAATTCAAAATTACTTGAAATAGAATTTCAGATAGCATTTCATATGAAGGCTGAAGAGACTTGAACACCTGAGCTGTATATGGTATATACTGAACATCTCTACTGTAAGCTGTATGACTGTTTTAGCTGTTTACCTGAACATTAGCTGCTATCCTCACTACCCGAATTGTACACTATTATACTGTATATACATCTACATTTTACAACCACATGCTTATTTGCACACCTGGCTTATTTGCACACATCATACTTTCCACTATGTACACTTAACACTAAGCTGTATTTCACTCTACTGCATATTCTAACAGCTGTTCGCACCTCAGTTCTAGTATTTAACATTCTGACTTACAGCAGAGTGTACATCCCTGCTGATGACACTTATGAAAGATGTAGCTGTAACCTTACTGGTACCATCTCTTTCTCACAGAGTTTTGTGGTTTTTCCAGATGCCAGTAGTCGTGTAACTTCAGTTCTGTTTCAGGCTGGCAGCAGTGAAAAAACAAGTTTTCTTTGGGGACTACATTGCCTTACTGTGAATGGATTACAAAAATGTTTTAGGCCAAAACTGTGCCTCAAAACTATCGTAAATCAATATGTCAGTGCATCAGGCAGCAGATTCCTAAATACTTCAAGTAATGGTTTCCTGTGAGGGAGGCATTAAACACTTCGGATGCCTGGTTGTGAACAGCTCTGATGGTAAGTTTCTCGAGAATGGCAAACTTCACATAAACCACTAATGACTTCCTTTTTCACAACATACGGATTTAATTATGCAGAATTTGCGAGCCAAAATTGGTGGAATTGCCTCTTTAAGACAGTAGTTCCCAGTGTCGGCCATGGAATGTTCCTGCCCTGCATACTTCAGGATTTTCTGGAGTATACCAGCGGCCAACCCTCAGGGCCTTTTAGGGGTTTAGAAAAGGCTTAATGATTTCTGGGAACAAAAAATACATGCATGTAACTGTCATATTCTATTTAATCTCTGCAGTAATACTTCCATTGCATTGTTCAAGATTTGCTTAGAACAAAAAGAGTTGGAATTTTAAAATGTCAATGAAACGAAAGTATTTCCCCACCTTGCTATCTAGGTACATACAGCCAAGCGAGTTCTTCTGTTGGTTATGCCTTCTGGAGCTGAGCTGAACTGAACTGAAACCATAGTGTAACCAGATTTCAGTCAGCTCTTAAAAATGAAAAGTAGCAGCTTAATCTCAGACTCTTTACTGTCACTGTAAACCCCTACGAAGTAAAATGTATATTAATGTCAGTTATAAGAATCAAATGTAACATAAAAAATATACTCATCATCTGCTGTAATGCTATTCAGAAGGAAGATAAAGCTTACCAGGAACAATAAATGATGATAAATTTAGACTGATATGGGCAATATTTATTGAGCTACACATACAGAAGTAGCGATTCTTAGTATGACTTTGGGCCACCTTGTTTGCTAACGCAACATTCCAGACGTCTCGGCATGGAGGATGTAGACGTTCCTAATGGTGTCCTGTGACAATTCACCTATGCAACTTAAATATTCTCACACAGTTCCTGTAGTTTTTGCAGCGGGTGTGGAGGTGGAGTGACACCAACCTTCTGGACATATGATGAGTGGCAACAAATTATTCATCTTGGCGCTGACCACGGTGCCTCCAAACATGGATTTGTTGGTCGTCTCCACCAAGACAAAAGCAGGACTAGTCACTGAAGATGACCCACTGCCATTCTGAGTCACTCCATGACAGTCTGGTATGACACCATTGCAGGCTTTGAGGTGGTGTTAATGGCACAGTCTGCATGCATGTAGTCCTGCATCGTGCAGCCATCTGCCAATGGTGTTGGCACTAACAGGATGACTCATGGAGGGCATCACTGCTCACTGAATGTCTGCAATTGTGGCTGTTGGGTCAGTTAGGTACAGTGATAAGGCCCGTCCTTGCTTACATCACATGCATGGCTGTGCATGAAACTTCATGTACAGCACTTCTTAAGGTTCATGTACAGCACGTCTTAGCCACAGGCTAACATACTACTTGAAATCTCAAATGTGCATTACCAGAGAATAAGATGATTTTAACATGGTTTTGACATTTATAGCCCATCCTTACGACACCTGATCCAGTTTTAGCACGGGAGCACTGGAAAGCGGGAACCACTATTTTACATCATTGCTTTTAAGGCTAATCTGTCTCTAACTTTTCATTCATTATGTTGTCCAGCAAAGCCTATATAAACGTATCCCACCACCAACCCATATGTCCTTTCTAAAACTGTTCATCGCAAGCTGTTTGGGACTAAGAAGGGGTGTAGTGGCAAAGTCATCTTCTGGAACTCTGTCTGCTCAGCTTTAGCTTGTGTGTGTGCACATGTGTGTGCATGTGTGTTGGAGCCCTCAGGAGTCTGATGGTGACGCTCTTGTTTTAGGCCACCTGTTCCATCTGCCTCCCACTCTGTTGTTGTCTTTCTGGGGCTCGCATGGCAGACTCCTTTGCTTTCTTACCCTCATGCCCCTGTTCTAAAAGCTTTGATCTGATGTTCAGAGGAAAAGGCCACTGCTCAACTGTTGGTCTTTGGTGGCTCAAAAGACATAACAGTGATTTCCTACTATTTCTTAGGAGTAATAGCAGTAGACAGTAAAAAGGAGACATGAGAGAATTCTGGAACAGATATTCTAGTTATCTACCGGGTCAGAACTGAGCTTTTAGTCTTGGATGGGAAAATGTCTTTAGTTCAGTTGCAGATAAACCTTATTATTAACATTAAACATTATTACAGCATTATTATATCGGCACAATGTGTGACCCTCTACTAAAACTCAGAAGGAGCCAAGGATGTCAGTCAAGTCCTGCATGAGTCACTGGCAGTGAATATGAGCCATGGTGTAGCCAGGTTTCAGTCAGTTCTTACAAATGGAAAGCAGCAGCAGGTTTATGTCAGGACTCTCTACTGACAATGTCCCCAAAGACTGCCAGACTGTCATGGAGTGACTCAGAATGGCAGCGGGTCATCTTCAGTGTTGAGTCCCGCTTTTGTCTTGGTGGAGATGACTGACGAATCCATGTGTGGAGGCACCGTGGTCAGCACCAAGATGAAGGTTGTCACATGTCACCCATTCAGAAGACCTGGTGTCACTCCACCTCCACCCCTACTGCAAAATCTGCAGGAACTGTGTGAAAATATTCAAGCTGCATGGGATGGATTATCACAGGACACCATTAGGAACCTCTGTAACTCCATGCCAAGACGTCTGGCATGTTGCGTTAGCAAACATGGCGGTCCAACTCCATACTGAGAGACACTACTTCTGTATGTGTAGCTTAAATATTGCCTACATCAGTCTAATTTTTTCATCATTTATTGTTCATGGCAACTTTTATCTTCCCAATAGCATTGTAATCTAACACTTCCTTCTGGGTGCAACTATATTTTTATGATGAGTGTACATTAAAGCACCTGTTTAGTTGAGACAAGCTAGAGGTCTGCACGAACATGAAATTAAAGCCCTAACTAAGGTCTGTACCGATGGCTCTGAGGCTCAGCTCGACCAGGCTGACTGGTACTTCTATTTTTGACACTCAAACCTGACTTGAACCTGCTTACTGACTAACAAAGATGGATTATTACAGATCTGTTTTACTGTGCATTGCTTTGTTGATTGAATGCTTTTGATTTACATTAGCCATATTTATTGGTGGATATTTTTGTGTAATTGCAGATTGTGCCAGGCAGAAAAGAGCAGCCACCCTCCTCCGATCAACTGTTAATGTTAACCCTGCTGCACTAAAGTTCCTCCTGCTGCTACTGCAGAAATGCTTAACACATTTTGGATGAAGTTAACAAGCAACAGCAAAAGATCCACTGTGACCTTTCACCAACCCAACACGTCCCTCTCATCGTCCTTGGTGAGACTGAGACTGATGTACTCTTGAAATTTTATCTGCAGTTTAATTCAGGGGCACGTTCACCCACTCCTCAGTCTACAAAGCTATTCTGAATGCAGCTACAGACTATAATGTAATGAGAGAGAGAAAGAGAGAGAGAAAGAGAGAGCGCAAGGGACAAAATGTGTGAAAATGAGCAACATTTACAGGCATATTTTGTTGACTTTCTAAGTTCTAAAATTCTATTTATGCGCTATTTATTTCAATTAATTTGCTGTGCTTAAACATCATTTGCACAGGCCATCTTTATAGTTTCCCCAATATGTAAAAAAAGCCAATAAACTGAAACTGCATTAAAAAGTGCCTACTTCATTTCACTTACAAAGTCAACAAAACATCATTTTACCAAGGATGCCTAAACATTCTACATAAAAAATCACTCATTAGAAAACAAGCCCAAGCTTATCCTGAGCTCATTGTTGTATGATAAAACCATCCCCAGACCAGAGGTAGACAAAGTACACATACCTTGTACTTAAGTTAAAGTACATTTACGGCATTTGGCAGATGCTGTTATCCAGTTGTCTTACAGTTTTCTTACGGTTGTCTTACAATCGTGCTTAGTGTTCAGTCAGAGAATGTTTCCTAGCTAGCACAAGAAAGTTAGAGTCTAAAACTCGCCATGAGCTCAGACGCTGCCCAAATAACACCTAGAAAGGAGAATACAAAGTTATATATAAAGTATAAGAGCTTTATATAAATAATCTATATATATATATATATATATATATATATATATATATATATATATATATATATATATAAAGTACAGATACTCTCTTTATAAATCTCTTCTATAAAGTACCCAAGGTAAAATATTCCTCCAGTAAAAGTAGATGTTCCCCGCTTTAGACCTCCACTTGAATTACAGTACAAAAGTATTTACCTTCAAATGTACACTAACAGGATAACTCATCTAGGTTATCACTGCACACTGAATGTCCGTAACCGTGGCTGTTGGGTCAGTCAGGTACAGCAATACGCACCAAGCTTCATTCCTGTCGGTTGAGTCCTTCTGAGTGCAACTATTTGTGCAACTATTCTTTTGACGATGATTGTATTAGTGTACGATTTTCAGCACATTCATGACTCTCATTTGATCCCTCTGAATTCCCTAATAAGCATTATATTCAAAGAACGGCAGTTGGCAAATGCAACCTTCATGACAGATGATGCCTACTGGCATAGAGGTGTTTAAATGTAGATGTAGGGTTATACATTTTGTCATAAAGGACTTTGGTGAATGTTGGTATCATGTAGTGTCATGAAAACTGCCCTACAATAAACGCTTATTGTTTTTTCTTAGAACCATACCCCAAGCCAAGAGCCACTGGGCCATCCTCAAAAAAAACCCCACACACAATCTTTCAGAGACTCCTCTTTCCACCCGCTGATTGAGACAGGCTGATGGCAGTGGTCCATCCCCACTGCCCTGTTGCGGGAGTGCCATAGCTTGGAGAGAGCCTGCCTGTCTCCTCCCCAGGGCTGGGGGAAGGCTATAGAGCTGTCAGCCCCTCTCCATCCGCCACGTCTCCATCTCTGTGTGAGGGAAGGAGAGAAGAAGGGAAAAAAAAGCAGCAAAATGAATTCCTCTTCACCTCGACGGTGAAATGTCAGGGAGTGCAACTGGTTAGCAGCGACAATGTGGGCTCCTCTCACCTGCTAATTGAAATCCAATGAGGTGTGAAAGAGCCCTTTAAAAAGTCACAATCAACAGGAGCATCGTGCTACCGCCACTGCCGCCGCGCAATGTAATTTAATTTTTGACGTCTCTCCCTCTTGTTATAGATCCATCGCAGTCAATTACGGCGTGAGATTGGGTTTCACGGGCCTCGTTGAATTCCCGAGCCAGAGAATCGCTGTCAGACAGCGAAACACAGCACTAATCACTAGCATAGCGCTCTGCAGGCTCAATTGCATCTGCAAGTACATCTGGAGAGCTTCATGACAGACCTCCGGGTACAAGGACCAATGTAATGTTGGAGGAACCCTTGCCAAAGATTACATGTGCTGAGCTTGCCGCTGGCAGTAGGGGTTTCGGAAAGAAGTAGCATATCTATAGGGTACTGAAAATGAACCACAGCACCTCATGCCCTACTGTATGCACATTGTAGGCCTATATGTTCCAGATGTAGCACAGACTAAGTCAGGCTTTAGCATGAGATGAAATTTGGCCAGTATGTCATACAATGTTAGAAACCATATTTGAGCAGGTTTGTTTGAGATGACTTAGTTTGAGGTAAGTGGATAATGTAAGCTTGCGGTTTTCTTGATGTCTACCTACATTTACTTAATAGCTCCAGTGCAAAGATAAAGAGCTCAAATTATCTGAAGACACCCTATATACCCTGGCTGATTAGCTACATTTGAGGTAAATTTGACTGAATTCGAATTTTTCTACAAATATTTAACACATACAATTTAAACCCACCTGGCTACAGCTTCACAATGCTGTTTGAGTTTGCCGAAGAGTTTGCCCAGAGAACAGAGAAACTGGGAGAGAGAGACCTTTCCCATGACAGGCCCAGAGCTCAAAAGTGTTCCCCGGCAGGCCAGGAGTGAGACTTTTACCCACATCTGAGAAGTTTTGTTTCCAGGCACACTGGCAGAAAGAACTTTCCCAACAGCTCAGGAGTTTTCCAGGTATGCTGGCAGAAAGGCATTTCACCATGGCTGAGAAGTTTTTTCAGGCTCATAAATAAGAGGTCTTCTCAGGTGAAGAGTTTTTCCTGGTCCTGCAGTTGAAGAGTTTTCCCAGACATGCCGACAAAGTAGACTGTCCTGACTGCTTGGGAGTTTTCCTAGAGTTGTGACTAAGGAGTCTTTCCCAGGTCTGGACCTATAAAGTTTTTGCTGAGCAGTTTGCCCCGCCGTGCTGGCAGGGATATCCTTTCCCAGTGCCTTAGGAGTTTTCCTCGGCTCTTGGTTGAAAGGTTTTACCTGGCATGCCGGCATGCGAGACCTTTACCTGGAACTTACAAGTTATTTCAAGGCTTGCTGCTATAAGGAGTCTTCCCAGGCCTGCAACTGAGTATTTTTTGTAGGCACCTAGAAACCCTGCTTTATAGTTTTCCTAGAGACCTTTTCCCATGAATAAGGAGATTTCCTGTTCTCACAGCTAAAGAGTCTTTTTTTCCAGGGTCACACCGACAGAGAGACCTTTCTCTGAGTGCTTAGGAGTGTTCCTATTCCTGGACACTAACTGGGGTGTTTTACCTCCACCAGCTGAAGAGCTATTTGTCTCTGCTATATGTGATGACATTGTAGAGGATGTAGAACTGTATTACTGAAAGGAATGATAACTACTTTTACTAAACAGTTGCTTCAAGCAGCATATCTGAGGAAAGTGTGGCCTGTGCCATGCTACAGGCATGATGTACTGGAGATAGTTCTGAAAGTAGAGCGCAGGCTCCTAGCCCCCCTCTCGCCCCCCACCCCCTTCATTTCCTCTTTGTAGTTGTTGACGTTGTTGTTTCTGTTGTTGTTGTCGACGCACAGTCCCACAAGGTTCCTGACATGTTTTGCTGGCATGAAATATTCAGTCTCTGTGTATGGCTCTGCTGCATCTCCCCATGTACAAGAATCCCCCTGGGTGGTGCAGTGATGTCACTAAGCATGTTCCTGCACCCCTATACATCACTGTTTGGAGCATTGGTAAAGTGCTTGGATGAGATTTAGCTGGATAGGACTTGTCTGGCTAAGTGTTTTTTCTGCATGTGACACCAGTCTTTTAGCATTTGTTCAGAGAGAGGAGCTGCTGTGAGTGCTTTCTACAGTTCGTTTAGAGGCTCCTAAATGGAGGATACTGTGGCCCCATCACTCATTTGTCACCTAACCAGAGGGCCAGATCTGCTAAACCCTTTGCAACAGGTTTCATGTGCAAATTAGATGCATTCTGCTTAAAAAGGTGTGTAAACCAAGTTATTGGTTTCATAAGGGCTTAGTAAGGCTTTGCAAAGGCAGTATAATGTATTTCTGTACTGAATAGTTCCCAAATGTCTTTGTAGTTTTTCTTAATACCATTATCATATTATCATTGAACTTACATTCTCTCTTTTGTTTCAAGCTTGTCGTCCTCTGTTTCACTGTCCTCTAAATCCGGCACACAAACAGTACACAGTCCTATGCACAGTTGGTGTAATCAACATGAAGAACAGAGCAATTAGATCCCAGATTATCATGGCTAATCTGTTATGAACGCAGGGCGCTGTGCCTGAAGTGTCCTACATTTACGTCTAAGTTAAATTCAATTAAACACTCAATTAAATAGTGATTTCCAGTACTGTATCCTTTCCAGTCCAACACTGCACTTAATCTGTTTGTGAAAGTAGCCTACAGCCCATTAGACATGCTGTCGCACTTATCAACCTCAACTAATTCAGGTTCACACCGCAGTATTATGACCGCAGCTGTCTGTTATTATGCCCACAAATGGATCACTTTCAGAGAGTTTTCATTGTGTTTTATTAACCTAATCAGTAAGCAGCTACATTTGCTGATTGTAATGGGCCCCATGGAAAGCAGGCTCGAGGAAACTAATTAATACGATGTTCAAACCATATCAAACATTTCCAAGCCGGGAAAAGCCGCAACTGATACGATTGTGTTGTTGAGGCAATAATCAGCCGAGCGTTTCACAATTAATTTGACGTGATTTCTTTTGCACCAAAATGTAACATTTTGAATAAAGGTTGCATTAGGCGCTCGGCTGCGCTTCATAGATTGGCATTATTTCTTTCTCTTTTTTTTTCTTGCCAGCGAAATCTGCTTACCCCTACAGGCTGAATCCCGCTCCTGTTAGCGGCAGATCAATCGGTCGAGCTCCAGCAGAAATATTCAAAACACAACAGCCGCCGCACTACAACATCTTCCCCTGGAGAGAGCGCAGGCACAAAAAGATCGAGATAGGGCCAGGATTTATGAGGCTTGGCGACGGCAAGGCTTTTTCGCCTGATGCTTGGAATGACAAATAATTTTACCCGACTGGTAATGTGATTGGTTCTGACAGGATGGTTAATACTAGATTCGGAGTCCTGCGTGCCCTGGACTGACTGACTGTGTCTGTGTGATGGAGACGGACTCACCCTGCACTCTCTGAAGGCCAGTGCTTTGATGGGTGGTGTCACTTTGACAGCAAATATACAGGGACCACTCTGTTATACAGCAAGACTGGCTGGAATAGAGCCAGGCACGCACGCACACACATTTGTTTGTACACAATGTCAAGACATGGGATCACACTACACTACAATACCCTCTTCAAGGGTTCTTCAGTAAAAACAATGATTCTACATAGGGCCATGAAGAACTAAGAACATTATGAAATGATCTGCATGGTTAGACGGTATATGAAATGGCCGTTTTATATTAGGTGAGGCCAATCATTCTCTGAGTAGAGAGTTTTTGAGCTGTTTTGTGCCATTTGTATTTGTACAGAGAGGAATTTGTCTTTCACGTTTAACCCATCCATGAGGGGAAACATGTTGGCACAAGGAATTTGGTTTCGGCAATTCGTGTCTCTCTAGTACTATACCAATATACACATAACTGACTGACAGCCCGTAATATACACAATGACCCCACATATACACAATACACACAGACAATGTACAATATACAGTCTACACAGCATATACAATATACAAGCACTAAACAAACTATCTATGGACAGATAATATACAGTTACAAATTATTTACAAACAGTATAAGACAGTAGTGTTGAGGTAGAGACAGCAGTGTTGAGGTTCGCCTATTGCTATATAACCCTTTTAGCACAATGTCGAACCTTTTTTTGCTAACATGCAGTGGTATACCAAAGTTTGGGCACCTCAGGAGATTTAAGCTTTCAGATAACTTTTACCAAAGATCTCAGACCTTAATTAGCTTAATCAGGGCTCTGGCTTGCTCAGGGCCATCGGATGAGTCCTCCAACCTTGTCCCAACAATCAGCAGCCATGGGCTCCTCTAAGTAGCTGCAAAACTGAAAATTAAGATTCGTCAGGTAAATGTTTTCTCAGTTTGTAATATTACAAGGAAATGGCAATTAACAGGAACAATCAAGGTCCAGTTGAGGTCTGGAAGTCCAAGAAAACATATGCAAAGAGATGCTCATAAGGTGGCTAGAAAGGAAAATAAACACCCCTGTTTGACTGCAAAAGGCCATCAGGAAGAGTTGGCAGACTCTGGAGAGGTGGTGCACTGTTCTACTGTGCAGTGACACCTGCACAAATATGACCTTCATGAAACAATCACCTGAGGTAAATGATCAAGATATCAATATAAATATGTCATTACATAGCTCAGTAAAATGCCAACTCAGTATTTACTTTGTTTGTTTTTCACATTTCTTCACCTACTGCCACTTTAAGACCTCCATGTTTCCAATCTCAAAACCAACCTCTCTCAGCTGCGTGCTCCCAAAGACCTCAATAACATTATGTTCCCCTGTAAAGAGACACAAAGATCCAGACAAACAGTAATGCAAACTCACCTCAGCTGCCTATAAATTTCTCTCTTGTTTGCATCTCTAATGGCTTAAGAAGACATTTCCAAGAAGGCTAGATATAATATATAATTTAGCTGCATGAGAAAGGAGGAACTTAAAGGGGTTTCCAAAACTTTAGTTCAAATAACTGCTATAGGATTTAGAGAAACTGGCTAAATGTATCTGTAATTATAGCCGCCTGATATTCCATATACAGTTGTCTTTGAGAGAGAGGAGAAACTCAAGCTCCACATTTGTGTTTTATTGTTATGTTCTAAAGGCGATATATATTTGGTCCAGAGTGCCGCTGGATCCTTTGAATTGCAAGGTCATTTAGAAGTCAAAATATGAATAGTTTTGCATATATGCTATAAGCAGTGAAATGGCCATGCATGAAAATCGGTCTACTATTAGACTTGAACACTGTTATAGCACCAACTATTCAACCTGTGAGCTACTATTTCCCCTAACAAGCACATTCAGCATGGCTTGCTGATTTGTGTGAGGTACTTGGGTGAGGTTTCTAATCTCATGATGTCACTTTAGTGCATAGAAGTGTTAGTAATGCATATAGCACTGGCTGCACCTCAGCTTCTCAACAACCGTGTAGTTTAGTCCAGGGAAAAATATGGATAAACGTTTAGTCTCAGCTTTGCTTCTATTTTGTGCTATGCACTACAAATTAGGGACATTATGTCCTGAAAATGTACAAAAACAAACAAACACACACACACACACACACGCTACGCTACACCCCTCAGACTCTGAAGTGAAGAGAGCTTCTTTCTTGTTAAAGTGAGGATCCATTGCGGCCCCCTGCATGTGTGAATCGTGAACAGAGCTTAGCTGGAGGCAGATGTCTGTGGGATTGTATCGTCTCCTGTGTGGCCCCTTTGACGCACGGCGACTGCAGTGAGGCTGAGAGCCGCACAGATGGTGGGATATCTGAGGCGGTTTGATCAGCCAGTGCGGCAGGTAGCGACGCTACAGGTGCTGCAGGCGTGCGGGGAGCATTTCTGCTCTCTCTCTTCTTTTGTCTCTGTCTTTCTTTCCTTTCCCTCTCTGCTTTCTTCATTATATCCCTGTATTCTTTCCACTCTGTTTGATTATCCTACTTAAATAAACATAAGACAACCTTAAAATAAAAAGTCAAAAATTAAACTTACACAGTTTTCCTTATACCACATATGTAGTCAGTCATGGCATGTTTGGTGTAACGTGTCTTAGTTGTAACAAGTACAGTGGTGGAAACTTATTAGCAGTGCACAAACTACATGTCTGAGTCATTAAACACTTGCTTGAAACCACATCAGAGTTATTAAAGGAATGGAAAGTCTGGAGCTTACATGACTAATGCTGCATAGGAGAGAGACTAGTAAATAGTCACCCAAATCATTTCGGTAAATTCATGCCAAAAAAACTTCACTAAGATCTTCATTAAGGTTGCACAGACAGTGCATGTAAATTTGTCTAAAAGTTTTGTTATTTATGAGTTACACCTTTGCCATGTCAGTGTATGGGTTTGTCTACATATGAGCATAATAATTTGACAACCTTGAAAACATGCTTGTTTTGCAGTTAACTAGTCAAAACTATTATCAATCTCATCAACACCAATAATGAAAATAGACAAAAGTGTTTTATCAAGTGCAGTAGCATCTCATATCCTCCAATAATGCAGCATGTAAATATGTTATTTTAGGAAAAATATGACTGGATATTTCATTTATTTCACATTCAATTAGATCCAGTCATTGTAAGTTTAAGTTACATTCTAAGTTGCTCACTGCTCAACCTCAAACTCCGCCTATTAGCACAGCCATTTTCATGCAAACTGCTAATTGATGTAGTTATATTGGCCCTCAGCCAAAACATCTGCATGAATTAGGGCACGCTTCAGAAATGGATGAAATCCATGGAAAATGGATATAGGCACTCGAGAGTATGGACAGTTCTGGGTTTGGATTTGTAACCATACCATGCTACCCAGTGGAGAAAATACCATACTGTGTCCTTAACCACATCAGCATGCCTGTGCGACATCAGTGAAGACCTGAATCCAGTTTGAGCAGGTTGAGAGAGGTTTCAGAGATGTTTTTACAGACAAGATATGTGTGACCACATTCTTGGTAATGTTAGCCTTGTAACTTCAATTTAAAGTTAGAAGGTGAAATCTAGAAACTCTCTTGAGTAGTCTCTGCCACTGTATGATATACAGTCATCTATAAAACGGACAAAGTCTGTACTTTCTTGTAATTTCTGTGCTTTCTGATATTTGTGGGTATATTCATGTTCCGTGTGTGAAATACTGCCTGTTATTTGAGGTGGATGTCCCGTAGCTCACTAATCCATCATCAGCTGGAAGCTCATTCAGCATAGTAGCACTGAAGCTAACTTCAATGGCAACAAAATGTTTGTTTTTACATTTAATCTGGAAATGCTCTTCTCTATCTTGGTAATGCGTGTTCTACGAATTAATTGAGATCTTACAGATCTTCTTTTTTTGCCTCATTCTTCAATTCATTCTTTCCACCAGTCTCTTAGGGCACTTCAAGGGCAAGTAACAATAACAGTAAGTTATTATTTAACAATAAGTTATATCATACTGTTTTTCAGCATACAGTTTTTCAGAGGTATCCTGAGCATTGTTGTATTTGTTAGGATATGAAGGACCAACATGGGTGATCCAATCAGCTACAACGCCACACTATGGCAGACCAGTGTTGCATCTCTAGTTAGTCAAGAATACCAAAAACAGAAGCTTGCTGACTGTAGGTGAAGCAGGTTAAACAGTGACTGCATAATATCATAAATGTATTTTTAGAGGTCTCAGACTATGTTGGAAACCACTTAACCAAGTTTTTTGAGATTACTAAAGTTGATGTGGGTTGAAGTAAGTGTGAGGATTTAGGCTTGAAGTAGCTTTCAGTACTGGTAAGCTAGCATCGTAGCTCCAGCACAGAACTAAATGAGCAAATTTCAGACACCAAACACATTCTGGTTGATCGTAAGTAGAAATTTGATTCTACATTAACTTACGTCTAAGTTATCGCTTTAAATGTTAAACTCTTTCCTCCTCTCTTTCTTTCTGTCTTTTCCTGTGTGGCTGTATAGGCCTCTAAGGCTGCTCCACGCCATCACACAGCACCTGGGTCTCTGCTGCTGCTCCTCATGTGGGAAGCTGGGACCAGCACGCTCCGTTTCACACCCATCCCAGGCTAACACAGGCACTGGAGGCCCTGTGGTGAAATGGAGGGGGTAACAGATCCTGCCAGCGCTGAGTTAAGGTCCCTGTGTCCCACTCTTTCCTACATTTAAGGTCATGTGATTGTGAGAAGCTAAGCCAGAGCAGAGTCCCTGACACTGATGGTAGCGCTGCTGTTACTGGTGAATAAATAAAGACAGGCAAGGCAGTGAGAAAGCCTGACGCAAGCGACTGACCCTCAGACACATTTAATCAATAGAAAGGGCCGAAGGCATAATCAAACCAGGTTCCGCGACTTAGAGTCCTTACAGGGAGATGAACACAAACTTTGACTTGTTGACAAACTAGATAAATAAACTGATACGGTGGTCTAAACATTTTGATTCCCCTTAATTTCAACCTATTTGAGAATGCCTCCTCACTGCAATCATATTATGTTGTATGAAAGAAAGAACAAATATGGATTAACATCAACTTTATTTGAAACAGGAAGAAAATAGTAAATGCTAAGGTAAACACCATGAAACTATAACTACATGCTGTACATGAGAAATGATTACCACTTGGAACCTCTACAACTCCATGCCGGGACATCTGGTATGTTGCGTTAGCAAACATGGCAGCTCAATGCCATACTAAGAGGCGGTACTTTTGTACGTGTAGCTCAATAAATATTGCCCATATCAGTCTAAATTTATCATCATTTATTGTTCCTGGTAACCTTTATCTTCCTTTCGAAGAGCATTCCCTCTGACACTTTCTTCTGTGTGCGACACTTCTTTTCGATGATGAGTGTATTTATGTAACTGCATAATAGTGAAGAATATGACAATATGTAGCACTTGTTACTTGCAGCATTAACAGTGATGATGCTGCAAACTAACTGTTAGCTTGCATAGCTGACAATTTAGACATGACCAAAAATGTATGTATATTCCATTATAGTCAACATGCATTCATCCTCCAAAGCTATTATCCTTCTGGGTTGCGCTGGAACCTAACCCAGCACTCATTGAGTAGAAGACAGGAAACACCCTGGACAGGCCTACAGTCCATCACAAGGTAGACTTCACATTCACACCTAGGAGCAATTTAGCATCTCCTATTTGCCTGACAACATATCTTTGGGAGGAAATCAGTGACCCCAGAGACGCAGACAGAACATGCAAAAAGGAACACAGACACCCCAACTGGGAAGTGAACCCAGGCCCTTCTTGCTGTGAGGCAACAGTGCTACTCACTGTGCCACACTATTGTCACCATAATGGCCCTAAATATTTGCATCTGAAAGATAATTCACAGATTTGATAAACTGATTGATTGACTGACTGACTGATTCACACAACAGCTTTATCTTCAGCACGGCAACTAGCAAGCTGAGATAAGAATATAGCATCAAGTGTTTACAATTCCAAATGTGAAGCAACATATCACCTTTCAACCAAATCAAAGGTTATTATTTTCATAGATGCATTCAAGCTAGCTAACTAAGAACATAACGGGTGTTGGCCAAACACCACCCATTTTACATACTGCAGTAATGCTTTCATTTGAACTACATCAAGGGTGATAGTGGAAGAAAATAGCCCCACCCACTCTCACACCTGCAGCTGATCTAGGATTCATTAGGGCTCCCATTTATACCCCATTGTTTTCTCTGCCTGGTTGCAAAGTCTCTGTGTTTCTAACAGAGTTCTAAGCTGTTTTTTTTTCTGTTGCTTGTCCAAGTATCTTGCTGTTTTCGTTTGGTTTCGACTCTTGCATTGGTTTCTTGGTTTTTGTGTATATGGATTTGTCTCAGATTATGCCTGCCTGTGTTATGACCCCTGCTTGTTATGATTATGATTCTTGGACAACCCCTAATTAAACCACTCTGCGCTTGCAACCTGCCTCAACCTCCATGTTACACATTTCTTACCAGATGTCATCCTTACATATCATCGCTGTCCAAACAAAAGCAGGTATCTCCAAAATGGTAACTTTACAGGAGAGGCCAAAAACCTAATTTAATTTGAATGGAAGTCAATGGAACCAGGCGTCTTTCCAAGCAATCTTGGGCCATTTCTGTTGGTCCACACAGTGTAAATAGCAGCTCATGTGATCAAATGAGGCATAAAAGTAAAAATCAACAAAAATGGAGATACATGTTTTTCTTTGGACAGCAACGATATGTGACAGCCTTTTCATACATGCTTTGTTATGGATGAAGCTGACAGTATATAATAATGTAATAAAGGCATTTAAAATATCCAAAATAATGATTTTTTGTAGTTTGCAATCTGTTTGAAGTTTGAGGAATATTCCAAATACCTTCAGTGCCTCCATGCGTAGCCATTGCATTGTTTATATATACAGAAATTTTTGGACTTTTATAATTGACTGTAGCTTATGCTATAAACACGCCACGCATCTGTACAAACGAAAAGTGTAATACAGGTTTCATCTTTATTCCGTTATATATTTTTTTATTAGTGGTTGTAGTATTAGTGTATTATTGTTACATAATTAGTGTAGTTAAAAGTGATTGCACTTTGGGAACGTCAGAAAAATGCATCCTGAAAAATCAATGGGCTTCCAAAATAAACAGGTTGAAAACATTTTCCTTATGCTTTTTGGTCACACATGGAGCATTATTTACAGGTCACTGACTTGTCCGTTGACATGTTCATTGTATGTAACATGTATGTAACATGTAATATGTAATATGTAATATGTAACATGTCCCCAACGGACTGACTAGGATATTCTTAATGCACTGGTTATATAAAGATTCTGGTCTGGCTTCTGATCAGTAACGATTCCCACTTCCAGTACTGCACACCCACTTCCAGATCATATACGGATACAAATACCCATAATTTTGTTTGTTGAACCAATACAAACACAGATGTCTCTGAACTCTCCTAATAATCATCCTAAGCACAGATAAGGCAGGTTTTACAGTGAAAGAAGGGACGCAGCTGTAGAGCTTTCCTCTACAGTTCCTTTTGAAAGTGCGTGTGCGTCTCTTGAGCCGTGCTTGCGGGCCAGAGCTTGGAGATAAATCCAGCCTTTGATTCTGGGCTGCGAGCAGCGAGGGCACTGCACCTGTTTGATCCCGGCACCTCACGCACCCGCTTGCGCAGTTTGAGGCCGGGGCCCTCCCCCTCCAGCTGACAGGCCTCAGCCGGCCCCCCGTATCAAAGCTGCCATGGAGGAGCCGAGGGTCTGCGAGCTTCCGTTTGAAGCGGCCGATCTCTGCGCTGGATGTTTGAGGAGGGACGTCTGTGCTGTTTCGCCAGCAGGTGAGTGCAAAAGGCCTGCCGAGTGGCACTCGTCTGTGAGATAAACAGCCTTTAACTCAGCAGGTGAACATGTTGCGCCAGAACATGTTGCTGAGGGGACTTTGAAGCCACCGGATGTTCGGAACTCTCTTGTTCTCACTGAACTGGACTGTTTCAGGTGGATAAATGTATTCACTGCACTTTGACTGTAAGAGTTCATAACGTCTTAAAGCAAAAACTTACAGAATCTTCCCCTTGAACAAATGTTGTCTATAAGCCAAAGTATGATTAGTATTTGACATTTGCTTCTGTACTTTTGCTGTGCTGCGCGACTAGCACATAAAGAAGAAGGTCCCACCATGTTGTTTACAGTCCGTTGTGCTCCCAGGGGTGCAAATATTTTTGAAGGGCACTGTATATATCTAATCCAGGGGTACACAAATCTGGTCCTGTAGGGCCAGTGTCAGTTGTTGATGTACCTTCTCAAACACACCTGATTATACTCATTTACATTTATGGCATTTAGGTGATGCTCTTATCCAGAGCTATTCATATTACAGGTAGGCCAATGTAGTGTTAGGAGTATTGCCCAAGGACTCTTATTGCTGAGGCGCAGCATAGTAACCCAGACTGGGAATTGAACCCCCATCTCTCACGTAGGGTGGTGGGAGCTCTCTTGCAGGTAGTGGTGTTATGCACTGAACCACACCGTTAGCTGGTCATATGTTAACTGCTAGGTTTAGTGAGAGTGTTTGAGTAGGGAAACAATCAAGCTGTCCTGGACACCATCCATCCAGGACAAGAGTTGTGCACCCCTGATCTAACCTCAGTTTTAACCACAAACGAATCAAATGAAGGATGGTCTCTGGCTTTTTTCAACAGTACCGTGATAATATCCGCCACCTTGAAGCCTGAATTTTATCTGTACTTTTGTCCATTTTCATAGATATCGCTTTAAACCTGGTCCTCCATGGTCCTATCCACACGTACTGTTTGTCTCTTTAATCATATTACTGTGGATGAGTGAGGGATGTTTAACTGCCGCTTCCAGTTCCCTAAAGGAGGTTTGCAGAGTGGTCAGTGTCTACAAAATGTGTTCCAAGGTGATGCAGTGCCAGTACGGTACAATAAGGGGTAAATAAGCCTAGTCCGAGTCTGAAAAGGGGTTATAGGAAATCCCAATTGTCTGTGTCACAATATGAGGCCAGAAAACCATGTGTAATTCAATAGCTTTTATATGGAAAACGTTTCAATGCTTTGAAATGTTTGATGATGGCATTGGTGACAATATTTTACAATTAGCAATAAAACTTAGCATTTTAGCATATTAATAATAATAACTAATACTAGACAATATTGTCATGTTAAAAAATAATGTTACAGGAATGAAACAGAAATAGATAGATAGATAGATAGATAGATAGATAGATAGATAGATAGATAGATAGATAGATAGATAGATACTTTATTGATCCCAGAGGGAAATTCATGTAAGCAAGGATGGGCCTTATCACTGTACCTGACTGACTCAACAGGTGGAGAGGGGGTGAATGCCAGAAACTTCATAACTATCTTACAGGGTATGGAGAATGGTCAACTATGATGGTCAACCTGGGTCCAATTAAAAATGGTCTGCAATGCCATAGTCCATCATTTGCACGTGTTCCTTTTCAAAACGTGATGATCTTCATGCCCTAAAGAATGCATGAGACACTAGGTACTGGTATTTTTTCAGTCCATCTAGGACTTGAGAATACAATAAAGAGTTTTTGCTCTCTTTTTCCTCACTGAATTGTTTTCCCTTGACACCAAAAAGCAATTCAAACAACATTTAAAGTAAAGATTTTCAATACAGAGCATGCCTACAAGTCCTTTTAAAACTTTGTGTTATTTTTTATTGTTGGCAAAAGTCAGATTTGATGTGGAAAGGCCTTTACTTGACAGTTTTGGGGGGATTTGCAGAAACTAATGTCATTATGCCTAGCATTTTAGTCAAAACGTTGTCAGAAGGTTGTCTAATGAGACCCTGTCCATGCAGTAGCAGAGAACAATACAGACTCTAAACATAAGCCCACCAAATATAAGCATACACGTATACAGGATGCTGCTCCTGCCTTCTGTGAGTAATGGTGACAGTGACGGATCAAGCGGCGGCCTCAAAGAGACTCGTTGATGGTGCCAGACGGAAGAGGGAGGGCCGGCCGAGTCAGAGGCAGACGATCCCAGAGGTGACCGGTCCATCTGCAGCCACAAAAAAAAAAAGATGTTCTTCCTGTCCATGCTTCAAAGACACAACTGCAATAAAACCTCTCTGAAATACCTTCAAGGATTGACCTTCCCTCAACTACATCTTCAGTATTCACGTCTTTTATTTGGAGTCGTGGAGCCACATATTTTGTTCAGTGCAACTGCTGCAATGAAGAACGCTCGGAATGTTACAGACTTTAGACCTTCAGCATCAGTCAAAAGTTTAAGCACACCTCTCATCTCTAAAGCAACGTCATTTGAAGCCACATGGGATGCTTCTAAGTGACGCTTAATATGCAAACTGAGTTTGGCAATACTTTGTAAGGTGGATGTGGGTGTGAGGGGTTTATATAGCGACTGAGAAATGAGGTGCAGGTGGCAAATCAGTACTCTGGTGACCTAGAACTTGGAAGTGGAGTATGAATGGGTGTTTCGGGGCATTTGACAGTGACGTCATCGAGGAGAGTATTCTGGGAGATGGAGTCTGGGAGATTGGAGGCGGTCGGGTAACCCGGAAGCGTGACAATTACCATCAAATTAAACTGTAGAATTCGATTTCCTGGCACCACTGTAGGATCTGGACCAGAGAAATGTTTCCCATTGCAACCTGACTAAAATAAGCCTGTTTGATCTAACATGATAATCTGGCATTGGTTTTTAATCTCATTGGTTGCCTGTGTGCTAGATAAAAGAAAACAGATGGACAGCTCTATCAGAAGCACTCACATTCTGTTGCACTAAAAGGAACAACTGAAAGGAAACGGAGATCAGAATCCTGTAGATTGGTAGTGTTATCTCCACAACGGACCATGTTCGTCAAGTTATCCAGCCTGCTTTTACAGACTCTTTTAACACATCGTGGTGAGACGTCGAGCAGTAGATTGACATCATGTGTCTGCGCAGCGGATCCTGAAATCCTTGCAAATGCACCTGCAACAATCATTCTCTAAATTAATAAATAAATAAAGGCCCCACAATATTTCACACTTTAATTCCTTGGATGTAGCTGTGTTGTTTTGTGTTTTATATAGCAACTCTTAAAGCTCCACTTACTACATGGGTGCACATTGTAGTTCTACGTTAACAGACTGTCTATCTACAGCTCTGGAAATAAATGAGAGACCATTCCAGTTTCTTCTTAAATCAGCATCTCCACATGTACAGCAGGTTCTTACTGAGGGAACAGAAGGACCGGTTCTAGCTTTACTGGCAGATACAGTGAGCGCCTGGTTCATAAGAACAAGGTCAAGCGGCAAACACACAGGGCAACACAGCTGCAGACTGGCAGAGGGCAAAAACCNCTGGACAAGTTTCTGGATGTAGGCCACATCAATGTTTAGCCACTCTTGCATCAAAGAATTGCGCAGTTGGGTCAGATTTGGTGGATGCCTTCCCTGGGCAATTCTGAGGAGAATTTCCTGTAGACTGGGATTTTTGCCACTGACCCGTATGACCGCACACTTCCTTACACCTGCAGATTCACCTACTTCCTTTACACTATGGTCTTTGGCACGCTCATTTGCCATCACTCTTTTTTGCCAATCATTAACATCTGCTTTGTGACCCATTTTCCACACACTGAACTAGACATTCACTGCACTGTACAATCTATGAATCCCGTCACTCACCCCACAGGTATTTATAGCCTGATCATCTTCGTGGAGCGCCATCTGCAGGAGCCTGAGGTTACTACCACCTTAAACACACAAGGTGACTAATTTTTAGTTTGGTGAGCTACAAGCAAAAAATCCACTGCTACAGCTACTCTGACTATACTGCCAAGGGTGGAAATAGGCTGGAAACAGCTTTCCAGTTCAAATCTTGAAAATCAAGCTAACTATTTTAGCAACACTTTATAATAATGGGTCCCTATAAACAGCAACTTACTTCTGATAGTCATTAAATAATAATGCACAGCAATTATATAAATGCAACCATTTGAATATAAACCATTTACTTATCGACAATATAGATAATTGTAAATTTTTTTTTAGCACTAAAACTTGCTGGATTATGTAGGTATTTTGGTGAGACTTTTTTTTGATGTCAGTTTTTATGATGTCAGTAGAATGCACAGCACTGTTAGATTGCATATTGCAGGCAATATCTGGAAGAATTCAGAACAGCAAAACATATCGGACTCTGAACATTTACTTTACCATGGGTTGCAGTTGCAGTGGTTTTCCAAGAACACCATTCATTGCATCCATAGAGAAAAACTAGCTTAGACTTAACCTTCGATGTCCTAATATGGACATGACACTGACTACAGGTCTATTTTAAACATATTGGCAAGTAGCAGCCACATTTTACACTGTGCTGCTCCTTGCCAATATGTTTAATATGTTTATGCATTCAGATATAAAAAGGATCTAAGACTTTGTTTCAGAAAGTGCTGCTGTAATTGAAGGATACAGCATGGTCTCTATGTCTCTGTCTCTGTCTGCACAGCCAAGCCATTTCTACCCAGATCATATGTCAGTTAATGTAAATCTCACTCTCACCCATCAACTCACTATTAACAGCCGAGAAAGAGAAGGAGGGAGAGAAGGAGAAAGAGAAAGAGAAAGAGAAAGAGAAAGAACAAGAGATAGAGCAAAAGAAAGTCACTCAGGGGTAGTATAAGATTACACCAATTCAATAAAAGCCCTCATTGCTGCTCTCTCTAGGAAACGTGTGGAGCACATGGCAGATTACAGAAATGAAGCAGAATGCTAATGTCTGACGTTCCAGATATAGTACACAGCACTGCTCTGCCAACAACAGCAAACTGCTCAGGCAGGAGATAGCGTTAGCGTTAAAGCCGAATAAATCCGCTTTAATGTCTACCAATAAATGCTTTGGTTAGATCCAATTGCAGTGGGCTCCTTGTGCTCCTTTGCCGCTTCACATACTGCACAATGTGTTACAAAAGTCTGGTAACGTTTTACTGAAGGTCAGCATTCGCAAAACTACATGACACCTACATAAGCGTTTAATGACATATACTGTACCTACACATTTATAAAGAGTACGTCTTCATCAAAGCTGCTTTGGTCAATTTTCACATCAGTTCAAGTAAGCAAGTGTTATGATAATCAGTGTTTGTTGTGGAAATGGCCCAGATCGTACCAGAATTCCTATAAGTGAAAGTTGAGACAGAATGGTTCAGATCTCAACTTTTATTTTTATAGGGTAACCACATACGGTTGTGTTCAGGAATCAAAATGTTCAACCTACATAACAGGTAGACCTACAGCCCATTCAGTCAATGGAAAGGCATTGTGCTGCAGCAGGGACCATCTACCCAGTCCCTATGACAACTGTTGTGACAACTCTCTGTGAGGTGTGAGTTTCCTGGGGCACATGGTGAATATGTTGCATCAATTCCGTAGAGTGTTGGTGAGCTGCACAGCTTCCTGGATCTGAACTTGTACTACTAGTGCTTTGTGCATGGGTTCGCTGACATAGCACTATAACACCGCTTTACAGAAAAGGGTGCTGCTTTCCAGTGGGAGGGGGTGGCGTATTTGCTGCCCTCCATGCCCTCCGTTACCATCCAACATCATGCAGCGTGCCTGTAAAGTAATGCTGATGCCCTGTCCCATTGCTTGTGTGGTGCTGAGGAGTACCGCGACTGTGCAAAAGTGGAGACAACTGAGAGGAGGACCGCTGCTGCTCCCGTCGCTCCCGTGGCATCCGACCTGATACTGTGAGCCCCAAGGAGCTAAGCCAATCCCAGGAGGAGGATGCCAAGCTCTCCTGGGCATGCGAAAGGCTCCAGGAGGAGTGGAAACTGAATTAGACAGACGTGATGCTGCATAGGCCTACCGCTATGGCACTTTGTGCCAGCTGGGATAGCCTCCTGATGCACAACGAGATGCGGCACCATGTGTGGGAGGGAAGCTAGTGTGGCAGCTGCTGGTGCCATGAAGCCTGAAAGAGACGGTGTCGAGCGCAGCTCATGGGGCACTCCCACATAGGCAAGATTCTGAGGTTATGGCAGAGGCTGCCACATGGACATGGATCTGTGTGTACATTGCTGCGACCTGTCACGGCACAGTAAAGAAGGACTATCACAGCCATCGCATGCCCTGCTGCAGTCTTTTCACTCTGGGTGGACGTCCTAGGCTTCTTCCCCGACCCTGATGCTGGGAATTGCTACATTCTCATGGCGTTGAATTACTTTACAAAATGGCCCGAGGCGCAGACAGAGTCCCTCTGTGTGTTCAAGTGCAAATTTTCACAAGAGACAAGGGTTGATGGTTAGCTGACAGAAGGTGAACCTCATTTAGTCATAGCTGGCACTAGTTCTTAAATGTCGTCTTGGTGTGCCTCAGACATTAGGACTGGCCATTTCCACCCCAGGTAATATACCTTCATAAATGTTCGTACCGGTTTATGTCAGTTGTCATGAAAGGCTTATATAGCTGTTGTGTAACCTTATGAACACTCCCTTTTAGTGGAAATCAGTGATCAAAAAACAGCCGCCTAACACATTTAAGACGTAACGTTTATAAGTCTTATGCGAGATCTAAGCATCTCTGCTCATATGTATAGCATGAACATGCCCATGTGATGAGAAGGTTGCAGCGAAGGTCATTGTGATTACTGGGAGTGACTGAGTGAGAAGGGGAAATTAGATGATGAGTGTTCAATTACAAGCTGTATCCCCCAGGAGCGGCCCAAGGAAAGAGCTGAGATGGAAGTCACGTTGATAGAGATCGCCACCTTGATAGTCAAGCACTGTGAAATCAATTTAGTCAGAGTCTCGTGCTTTATACATCATGTATTTTTAACAGCGTCATTTAGAATGCCCTCTTCGTGTAATATTAAATGATGTCACCATATGCTCCTCACTAGGATCGGTCCCATGGTTCAGCTATTCTGGATTAATTCATCACCATCAGTCATGTTAGTTATCTGTTAAACGGGACTGGATAAGAAAATGCTTGGATTGCTGCCGTTTCTAGAAAATTCATGGACTGACCTTCAAGTGGAGTCTAAAAAGGTCTCTAAACAGTTCCTGGCTTGAACGTACAGTTCTAGGACAAAGCTTTGAATTGACATAGAACCTTTATATTATGTGGAGGCTCTTGAGAACACCCGCATATCCTATATTTATCTTGAATTTTAATTTTCACCCTTTTCCTTATGATGTTAGTGAGGGTGTTCATGACACAGACAAAAAAAAATCCTAATTCGTTTTTACATTATTTTGTTTCTTACAATGAATTTTGGTGCATTTAAGACTAATATATTGTCGCTGCTGTAACAAAAGCTTATATCTCCAAAAAGGTACCTTTACACCTTCTCAACCTTCAATGGACGTTGACAGAGATCCGATTGCAGTGTGCTCCTTGTGCTCATTTGCCGCTTTGCATACTGAACAATGTGTTACAAAAATCTGGTAACGTTTTACTGAAGGTCAGCATTTGCAAAACTACATGACACCTGCATAAGCTTTTAATGACATATACCTACCTACACATTTATAAAGACTACATCTTCATAAGAGCTGCTTCGGTCAGTTTTGATGTCATTGATGTAATCGGTGTTTGTTGTAATCAGAAGGGGTGGAAATGGCCCAGATCGTACCAGAATTCCTAGTAGTGAAAGCTGAATGGTTCAGATCTCAACTTTTACTTTTATAGGGTAACCACATATGGTTGTATCGAAATATTCAGCCTACATAACAGGTAGACCTACAGCCCATTCAGTCAATGGAAAGGCAGTGTGCTGCAGCAGGGACCACCTTCCCGGTCCCCATGATAGCCGCTGTGTGTTTGGAATATGAGGGCAACCAAGAAACTTCTGGCTGCACCTGAAAAAATGTAAATGTATTGTCACTGCTGCAACAAAAGCTTGTATCTCCAAAAAGGTGACTTTACACGTTCTCAACTTTCAATGAAAGTCGACAGAAAAAAAATTTATTCATCATTTCAAATCATCATGAGTTTTTTTTTACCACGTAAGGGACAGCTAGCTCTTGCAACACATTTATTTAATTTAAAAATGAAACCTTTTATACAGTATACAGTGATGGGTGTTGTAGTTCACCAGTAATTAATCATGGTATACAGAGTCTTGAGGTTTGGGAGTGGTTACTGATGCATTTCACCATAATCCAGAATAGACAATAGAGTTGCTGCTTAGGTATTTTTTTGGTACAGGAGGTTTTTGTCTCTGTTTACATGCAAGCTTGTTAACATGGTATTCAAAGGTGTATTCGTCATCTAGCCATAAGACAAATTGTTTATATTCATTAGCTCTTTCGATGCCAGATCCCCTCAGGTCTGTGGCTTTAAAAACATTAAAATCAATGTTAGAGATAGAATTGTAGAAAGACTACACTGTAAAAAAACAAAGTTGTTTTAACTTATAAAAATTAGTATCTAGGCTGCCTTAATATTCTGAACTTGAAATGTTAGGTTTATGGGCTTATGTTACGGGCTTAAAATAGGTTTAAGTTCTGTTAACTTACTATTTGAAATTTAATTAATTCAAAGTTCTAAGGCACCCCAAGCACATTTTTTTAAGGTAAGACATCTTTGTTATAGTATAGTTTACGACTGGAAAAAGTCCATTGCAAAGCATTAAACGAATACAGCAGCTTTTCCACTGCAGCACCAATATAATCAGCCAAGCAGTACACAATGGTGTCATCAGCATTTAGATGTGCTTTGCAGTTGACAATGGAGGCAATAGGCAATCCCAATATGGTCCAAGAATTGAACCTTCAGGGACCTCTCCCAAGTAAACGTTGTTAACATGTACTGTTCGTTCCCAAGTCTGTCCTTCAAAACTAAGACAAAAAGTCATAAGGAATATTGCAGTCCTGCTTTTTGGATGGATGGATGGATGGATGAATGCTTTTATTGTCATTGTATGTGAAAATACAATTAAATTTACCTTTGCAACCCCTTGGAACAAGAAACAAATACTGTCACATATACATACACACTAAAATGGTAAAAAAAAAAAAGTCCTTAAATATTTAAGGGCTAAATGTATAAAAGGAATGTTAATATATATGTTCTGGATGAGTTACATCTTCCAGTGTGGGCAGGGGCCGACCAATAATCTTTTGGGCAGTATGTATAAATGTCACCAAAAGCTCCATAGCCAGGTTGTTTTTCAGAAAATACAGCCGCTGTTGAGCTTTTTTGACCATAGCAGTGGAGTTTGTGGTCCAGGTGAGGTCCTGCGTAAAGTGGGTCCCCAGAAACTTGAAGCTGGAAACCTTTTCCACTTCTTCTCCATTGATGTTTAAGGGGTTGAGGTTCTCACAGTGTCCTCTAAAGTCAATAATGAATAAAGCACAATACAATAAAGCATAACACAAGGCAGTCAGTCAACACAGATCTCATTTACATACATCACTCTTAAAGGCACAGCAACACAAACAGCCTGTTCTTAAAAGGAAATTATGGTAAAAATGAATGATTAATGTTTTTGGTGCATCAACCACTTAAAAACAGGAAAAAATAAAATCCAATAAACATGTGGGATATGAGCCCTTTTTAAAACCTGCATTGGAAACTTCTGTAGGAAACCAAATGAAGTTCTTGTATCCTCTTTTTGGCACCTTTATTTTTATAAGAGTGTGAGCGCCGGGGTTTCTCGACAGCTGTGATAAGTTCCACAGTCCGTAAGCGTAACCGAGGCAGCATGAGTGGCGTAGAAACCCCCCTGTCTCTGTACCTTTTCATCCAGCCAAGGCTACATGACAGCAAGAGGTCAGTCTTATTAAAGAGCCAAAGCTGCGGACGAGAAGGTCCTGTTCTCGCACAGTGTGACACCCTCTGTCACTTAACACTGCCCATGTCATGTCAGCCACTGTTTGTGCGACGCTTTCACCTCCAGCAGAGAAATGAACACTGACAGGCATTTGACAAGTGTGACAAGGGCAGAAACTCAGAGGGAAAGTAGGAGAGAGAGAGAGAGCGAATGACTAACACGCTAATGCTAGCACTGGAAATACTCACCTCGATTGACTCTTCCTGTTTTGGTGCATTGACATGCAGACACTCACAAACAGTAAATCGATGATGTGAAGATTAGCAGGACGCTACAGTGAGAGACTGCATTCAGACGTTTTCGTGTTCTGACGCCTTTGAGCCGACTAAAAGGCTTTGGAAATCTGATGGCTGCAGTTAGCTGAACAATCTGAAATGGGCTGCGAGGGGGGAAGAATATTTAGATGTGCCATATAGTCATACAACAGTGAGTCAGCACATCACTGGAGGAGAAACTTTAAGTTGTTGAACAGGTCAGCAAACAAGTCCTTCTTTAACCCTTTTGGATTTTGTCCTAACCGTGGATAGGGGAATGGCTCTGTGCTTACAGCTATAAAGTCCTAAAGTTTTGGTCCGAACCTGAATACAGGTTGAAAAACCTCTGTCCAAGCCCACGCTGACCCTGAATCAAGCCTGACAGAATTCTGCCAGAACTACACTCAACCAGAACCAGTTTTTTCATGGTTAACTAAAAATACAACTATTACTAAAACCAAAACTAGCAGTGAAAAGTTGTGCTTGTTGACTATATAACCATAATAACAATAAAAATGACAATGTTCAAAACTCAAAAACTAAATCAAATCTATAGTGTCCACTTTTAAGTTTATTAAAAAACAGTGCCTGGATGAGAGTTTAGAAGGGTATCCCTTTGTGTTTGGCTGTTTTTAAGGAAAGCTGGAGCTTAGTTGAGCCAAACTCAGTCTACTGTTGTCTTAATTTTATTCTGCTCTTATCAAAAACCTGCTATCACAGAGTGATAAAAACTAAAACTGAAATAAATAAATAAAAACTAAGCTGAAATTACTTTTTTATTTAGCTATAATAACCCTAGGATTGAGTTGAGTGGGGCTCAAACAGAATTCTGTCAGGTTGGATCAGGTTTGGACTTAAATCACCACACTGTGCAGAGAATTTTCAAGGTGTATTCAGTTTGATTTTGAGCTTAGAGCCTTAATGGGGCCTGAAAAAACCCAAATACAACTCAAAAACATTCTGCCTGAGCCAGATAATACAGTCATTATTAACATTGCATAAGTTTTATCAACATGGCATATATAAAATAATTAGCGATTATTTTGGATGGCAAATACATTTGTTATATTTGTATTGTCCATGATTGATCCATATTTGTATTGATCCATGTTCCTAATATCCAAATTCTATCATCAAGTTAGTTTCTCTACAACTAACAGTTTTACATTCAATCACTTTGCATAACTGTTTAGAACTCAGCAATTGAATTATGTACATAATGAATAAAAAAAAAAAAAAACAATTCAGCATTCCCTTTATAAGATTAGGACCCGCAGTCCCCTTCTGATGATGTATTTTGAAGGTGGAAAGAATTTTTGAAAAACTGCAGTTGGTAAAAGAGTCTATGGTCAATTAATATTTAGAAACCAGTTAGATAAATGACAACCAAATAACAACAAACCAACAAACAGCCCAAAGAACAAAAGCAGAGACATGGGGGAACTGGGGAAACTGGGGGGAAACCACCATGATTAGGCAATAGTTCTCAAAGATTGAGGCTAATATTCTTATACATTACCAGTCAAAAGTTTAGACATGAATACTCATAGAAGGTTTCACAGAAGCTTAATGCTTTACTTCAGAATAAAAGTGAAGACATAAAACTCTAAATAACCCTCTGGAATTATACAGTCACCTTAAAAAATGGAACTTTACAGGAGGATAAACCAGCTTTCTTAACTTGCAATGGAGGTTTATATAACAATACTTTTTTCTAAGCAGTTTTGGACCAATTCTTTTGGTCTGTCCATCATGGATAGTCACAAAAGGGTAGTGAAAGGGGAACTAGAGCTTTTATATAAAAAGAGATACGTTTTATCCACAACAAAATATATATTAGAGGTGCCGATATGGCACTAATATAGTACTGTCATATGTCAAGAGTATATGTGGTATGTCAGGATATTTATTTTTTAGATATCTCATTAGTTGGAATGGTTAAGCTGTCTTTAAGGTTACCGAAAAACATCCATTTGTCTAAACTTTTGACTGGTTGTATATTGTCCAACAGCATCTTGGTGCAGATGTGCAGAGGCAGGGCCGGTGGTCACAATGATAGACCACTAATAGATGTTACCAACACATGTAGGGGCCAAAAACAACTTGACAATTTTCCTGTTACCCAAAATGTAGTTGATCAGTCAACATTTTTTCACTGAAGCTACAAGGCTAACATAGCTGGTAATATACTTAATTATCACATTCTCATGCCTTACAAATTTGTGCCAATTATCTCATTCTCACACCTTACTAAGCCATGGGCATGGCCTAATAATCTCGTTCCCACTCTTTACTAAACTATGGCCATGACTTAATTATCACAAATTCATTATCTCATTCTCATCCCTTACAAATTTGTGGAAAGTACCCAATTATCTTGTTCCCACACCTTGTGCTCATGAATTAATCAACCCATTTTCATGCTTTTCTACTCATGGCCATAACCTAATTATCTCATTCTCATTCTGTACTGTTCTGACCATGACTTAACGATCACGATATCATTATCTAATGCCTTTGTAGCCACAACATAATTTGTTTTCCCACACCTATTATAAGTTGTGACCAGAACTTAATTATCTTATTTTTATGCTTCACTAAATTGAGCTTTATGCTTTATGATGACTTGATGATCTTATTCTCAAGCCTTACTAACTTGTGGCCAAAATTTTGTCATGGCTATACAAAATTGTGGCCATGATCTAAGTATCACTACTTACTTATTTTGTTCCCACACCACACTAAGTCGTGTCCATGAATTAATTATCATGACTAATTATTTTGTTCCCATGTCATACTAAGTTGTGTCCATGACTTCATTATCTCTTTCTTATGCCTTATTAAGCTCCGGTTACATATTAGGATGTCTCCAGCATCCTATCCTGAAAAAAACATGCTTGATTATTTTTCTTTCTGCAAATAATATGATTGAGGTAGGTACGTAGGATTTCTCCTAGAGCCCCAAAATGTTCAAGCTTGGTTCAGGGTTCATATTTTTACCTTCTTTAGACTATTCTACTTCTTCCTACTCCTTCTTTAGATACTTCTCTTTTTTGCTACTTCGTTGGATCAGTCAGTACAAATGTCAGGCCGTGACGGTGAGGGTAAAAAAGACTTTTGGGGCTGTTTCAGGGAGATTTGTCACAATGTTGGAAGGTCAGAGCCCAAACATTCTACAAAAAAAGCTGCTAAACTGAATTTTCTGCTGGCTGTCACGATAGATCCTATAGTTTCCTTGATAACCTCCAAAGTGGTATGTATTGACTGTGCAGAGAGGAAGCGAGTGAGTGATATCAGCTGCCAGTTCTGAACTCTTGAAAAGACAGTGTTTCAAAATGGCAGAGCTGGTGGCGGCTGAGATTTCAAATGTCAGTTCCTTCTTCTGCTAGTGTTTACAGACTGCGCTGAAGGGTGTTGAAACAGGCTTTGTCAGGCTTCCGAGACACATTCGACACTGCGGTGATGCACTTAAAGTGGGACTTTTGCTTTTGGATTCATGGTGTGCTGTCACACCTGGTAACAAAGAGTTCTCACAGTGTTAATTGATACTGTTCACTGTAAGAGTGTTTTTCCCGAGCCACTTGATAATGTGATGAGTTAACTTTTTTTTCAGATACAAAGTACCTAACATGTAAACATGTAGTTGTTATAAGTTTACNAGATACAAAGTACCTAACATGTAAACATGTAGTTGTTATAAGTTTACTTAACATGTAAACATGTAGTTGTTACATGTGTAGTAAACAGTAGTTAAGGACCATAACCATCATTAATGTATTAATTCATGTTGACTAATTTATTACTTCATGTTAGTCAATACCTGATATAAACTGTTAAAGATTGTCCTAAAATGATTTATGAAAAATTAAAGTGACATGATTTCAGTGACATGATTAATCAAATCTGTTGCATTTGGGTTTTTAATTAAAAGGCAAGATGCAAAATACAGGGGCTCCTGAGGTGGGGTCTGGGACCTTTTGATTTAACCTCCTGGGTCTCTGAACGTATGACATTATGCTCTGAAATACATGGCAGTATGCTGTAGCATATTTCCAAACAAGAGCTTGGTACACAGAGTGAGTAACTAATTTCTCAAACTGAGCACAGAAGATGAGATGTTATCAGTTAATGTGTAAGAAAGTATTGCCAAACTAGAAAAGAGCATTTCCAGATGAAGAACTGCTAAATCAAACATTTTGTTCCCACTGAAGTATCGCTATGGCATATGAGCAGCCAGCCAACGCTGTAGAAGCCAGCCAATATGGGACCCCCCTTCTTTGAATTCCAGGGGTTATTTCGCACGCTGGTTAAAGGTGACTTCTTTGGCATTCACCTGTGCAGAAGCATTTCTCCTGTTTTGGATTCTGGAATGCATCTCCAATCAAGACAGTCTCCTTTTCTCCCAACAAAAGGCATTATTTTATCTAAATGTATTCATTCTTTGATCGCAACAAGCGATCAATATCCATTTAGGCACTATAGCATTGATTTCCATAATGCGCATTCTTTTTTTTTTTCCCCCTTCAAAACGAAATCCACCTACATTGTTTTTGAAGCATGACCTGAATTAATGCTGTTTATGCTGGGGAAAGTCATGAGCCTAACATATACCGTTACCATTAGTCTTACACTGATAGCATTGTGTCAGATAGTATCAGTGTTGTTAGATTTCTCCCATTAGTATTTCTGTTGACATTAAAATAACATTAATAATACTTACTCACAAAACCTGCATAAGCTGCTACAGTGGCTTAATGACTGTTTTCTCATATCACCCATTTTGTATATGTCCAACACAACCAGAAGACTTCAGACTCTAGAGTGTTGGTTTTTCTCTGTTTCTCCCTCATGTTCTTGGTGTGCGAGGTCTTTCTGGGTTTTAGCTCCTCTCAGTAGATCTTCTTTCTGCTCTTTTCTAATCTTGGTTTCTTGCAGTGTTTTTCCTCCTGCTCTTGTCTTCTCTTGAGTCTTGGTTTCTCTCAGTGGTTCTTCTCTATGCTCTTAAGGAAATTAGCCAATATTTTCTTTTGAGTCTTTTTTTTTTTTTTTGAGTACTACTTTCCTAGTGTTCCTAAGAAGTTTTTCTTTTTGAGTCTTGGTTCCTCTCAATAGTTCCTTCTCGTGCTATTTGGGAGTTTTTAATTTTTAGTCTTGGTTCTTCTCAGGGGTTCTTCCTTCCATTCTTGGTTCCTCTCAGTATTTTGTCTTTCTGCTCTCATCTGAGTCTTATTTTCTTTCAGTGGTCCCTCCTTATGTTCTTAGATATTTTTATTTGAGTCTTGGTTCCTTCACTTAGTGGTTCTTAGTGGATTCCCCATGTTCTTAGGTAATTTGGCAGTATTTCCTATTAAGTCTTTGTTACTTACTTAATGTGACTAGGAAGTATTTCCTTTTAAGTATTGGTTCCTCTCAGTAGTTCCTTCTCATTCTCTTGGGGAGTTTTTCTCTTTCAGTCTTGGATTTTCAGTCTTGCGCTCCTAAGAGAATTTTTGATTCTTGGTTCCTCTCAGTATTTTGTCTGTCTACTCTTACCTGTTGCTATTAATGGTTCTTCTTCATGCTCTTAGGTGTTTTTATTTGAGGTCTTGGTTCCTCTCTGTGGGCGTCATTCACGAAAAGTTTTTCCTAAATTTGTTCTTGGGAAAGTCTGGATCAGATTCATGACAGGTTCCTAAACAGCACAGTTGTCCGCACATTTGTGCTCTCGAGTGTGAGTAGATCCTGTTCCTACCTAAGAACAAATCCTGAATAAGAAAGCACTGCTGAACATCAGACTCTTTGTGAAAACTGAAAAGTGGGTTTTATGCAGAAGTTACTTCTTGAGAATGGTTGGCAAACGAGGCCCAGTGTTTGTTTCATTTGGGTTAGTTCTGTTGTATTGAAAGGAACTGAATTAAACCAATTACCAAAGACTGGCGGTTCTGTGTTGTTGGCTGACCTCCTTATTTCCTACGTGAGCACACCACTTTGCACTGCAGTGCTTCTACCTGCCCTTTATTAGCCCTGCCTGTACGCTAACAACTTTCAGAGCCATGATGAGTAGTCAGAAGCTCGTGCTCCTCCAGTACCCTGACTGACAGGCCCTGCGCCACAGCCTGGCCAGCCATTGTTCTGACCTGACTCTGCTGCCCTCTGTCTCCTGAGTGACAGACTACGACTGATAGACAGAGAGGCTCATTGGATCAAAGACAGCAAGTGATGAAAGAGAGACAGGCGGTCTGTAGGAAGAATGCAAGAGAAAGAGAGAGAGAGGGGAGATCATTTTGCCAGGACACTGTGTAACTACTGCACTATAGTACTGTATTAGAAGTTCATTACCAGGCGAAGTGTCAAAATTTTATTTCTTTTAGCAGATTCAGTACTGTTTCAAAGTTTGGAATCACTTGCCATATAAAAAAGCACTTTCTCTCTCTTTCCCACTCTCATCTCCCTCGTTCCTCCACTGTTCTCCCACCACATCATGCCCTTCACTTGTGTTTTGTTTGTTGCCCCAGGAGATTCTTGTCAGTGTTTAGTGTGTATATATAGTCTGTTGTGTGCCTTCACTTCCTGGCCTGCATTGTTTAATGCCTTTCTCGTTGGGTGACTGTTTGCCATTTCAATTTCTAGTTTGCTCATTTAGTGTTCTTGGCTTCTATGAGCTTTCTATAAGCCACTTTTCACATTTCATAGTACCGGCTCAACTTGACTCGACTCTACTCGCCTTTTTTGGTTATACATTAGGCAAAAATGGTTCCTGGTACTATTTTTAGCATCACCTCCTTTAAGGTTCACAAAGACGCTGGTACCAAAAGCAAGTACAGTGTAGTCAAGTTGAGCCATTTCGTATAATGCAGTATGAATGCAACTTCAATGATGCATCTACAAAATCATTTGAACCAGTAGAGGAAAATGAATCAGTTGACCAATCACGTCTAAAGTGTCACATGAGCCTAATATTGCATAAATGAATGTGATTAGGAATGTTTATATGTTGGGTGCAAACTGGCAGCTCGAATTAAAGTAAAATACGTTCAATTTCAGTGGCATCAAGTTGGTTGTGATTCCAGGTGACTGCATGGATAGCGGTTCTTCAGAATATCTTCTTTTGGGTCTTCACACTTCGGAATGGCTGGTTCATGATTCCTCTGATTGTCCCCATCCATCTTGTTTCTGGTTGTCCCGCTCCTTTTTTGTCTTCAACTGTTCCAAGCATAATTTTCTTGTCCAGTGAACTGGATCTTCTCATAATATGTTCAAACTACAAGAGCTTCGATTTGGTTATCTGGGTTTTGAGTAAGAGGTGAGACTTGGTCATGAATCCTTTTGTTGTCCAAGGTGCTTTCAAAGGTCTTTGCCAGCATTACATTTTATAATTTCAATATTTTTTCTGTTCTGCTTATTAACTCCTTTGGACAAGCAACCATTTTAATTGTTCCGCCAAGGCTTGCAAGAAACTACACTAATTATCAAAAGAATAGCTGCACCCAGAAGGAAATATCAGATTGCAATGCTATTGGGAAGGAAGGTAAAGGTTACCAGAAACAATAAATGATAAATTTAGACTGATATGGACTGATACACCTACAGAAGTAGTGTCTCTCAGTATGGTGTCGAACTGCCATGTTTGCTATCGCAACATGCCAAATGTCTTGGCATGGAATAGAGGTTCCTAATGGCGTCTTGTGATAATCCATCCCATGCAGCTTGAATATTCTCACACAGTTCCTGCAGATTGTGCTGTAGGGGTGAAGGTGGAGTGACACCAGGCCTTCTGGATGTGTAACTCGCATAACAACAACCGTTCATCTTGCTGCTGACCACGGTGACTCCACACACAGATTAGTTGGTTGTCTCCACCAAGACAAATGTGGGGCTCGTCGCTGAAGATGACCTGCTGCCATTCTGAGTCACTCCATGGCAGTCTGGCACGACACCACTGCAGTCTTTGGCGAGGTTGACGTGTTGTTAAGGGCAGTCGTCGTAACAGTCTGCGTGCATGTAGTCCTGCGTCATGCAGTCATCGGCCAATGGTGGTGGCACTAACAGGATGACTCATTGAGGACATGACTGCTTGCTGGATGTCTGCAATAGTGGTTGTTGGGTCAGTCAGGTACAGCGATAAGGCCCATCCTTGCTTATGTCACATGCACGGCCGAGCATAAAACTTGAATCATTCGCATGTCTCACAATGTGAAACCTAAGTCGCATTCCTGTCGGCTGATTCCTTCTGGGTGCTACTATTTGTTCAACTATTCTTTTGATGATGAGTGTACGTTTGGCAGCAAACAAAAGAAGTGATGTAACTGGAAGCAAAACAAAAGTTAACACTGGTGTTGCTTTCTACCACTGGACACAAATCTTGCTGAGTAAAGAGATGAAATTTGATGCTGAACTAGCAGTGTTTGTTCTAGACTGGTACAAAATGAAGAGGAGGAGGAGGAGGAGAAGGAGGGATTGTGCATTTTCTGGTGATATGTCCATACTTATTGTATGGACTATAAATACGACAGGTTATGATCTTGCAAATTGCTCTTTTAAATGGTTCTTTGCATGGTGAAATAGTTCTGCTATCCCGGCTTACTGCGTTAGCGTAGCTGTTCACATCATGTTTATGAGTCTCTAAGCAAACTTTTTATAAGGCTGTGATAAGCAGTGGCGATGGGTAGCAAAGCCCGCTGAGCTGCGCTGCACTGTGCAGGCCGCACACTGATGCGCATAATTTGAGCAGGCTAGGTTTAATACAGCTCCGCTCAGCAAGGTGCCCTCGGGCTGCGGCGCAAGATAATAATAAGATCCATCCCACTTTAAAGACACTTCGGAGGCCAAAGGCGTCATTTGCTGAAATTAAGCAAATTAGCCAGAGGTGAGACTTAATGGTCCTTTCGCCTTTTTTTCCTCGGCAGCAGCACTACAGTGAGCTTGGACTACATTAGACCGTGCGGGAAATGTTGACTCTGCTGGGGGAAGAGGGGGAGGGGGTTAACGGGGTGAATGAGCCAGAGAGAGAGAAAGAACTGGAGGGTTCTGTAATGAGAGGAAACCTCCTCAGCACGCGGTGCTTGCCCACAGCCATGGAGCTAATCGCGTCTGGAAGCGCCCGTCGCCATGATAGATGCCTTTCTGCGCTTCCCTCCGAGAACACCTAATAAAATTTCCCATTTCTCTCCTTCTATCCCTCCCTCTCTCTCTCTATCCTCATCCACCTCTCTACGTGTCTTTCTCTTTCTCTCTATCCCTCACTTTTTCTATCTTTCTCTTTCTGTCTTTTACTTTCTCTCTGTATCTACCCCTCTCGCCAGGCTCTCTCACTTACTCACCCCTTTCTTTCTCTTTCCCCATCCCCACTCTCTCTCTCTCTCTCTCTCTCTCTCTCTCTCTTTCAAGTTCATTGCACAATTATTTGCATGTAATAAGTAAAGAAACACGTATAACAACACAACACTAAAGAAGACAAAATATTAATTCCCAACTCATCATTTATTTGGCATTTCTGTCTTACTATGTTCTCACTCTATCCCTCTCTCTGTCCCTGCTTTTCTTTCTCTCTCCATCCTCACTTACTCTTTTCCTCTCTTTTTAAACATAATATCTCTCTATCTTCTCATTCTCTCTCTCTCAATCCCTGTCTTTTTCTTTCTCTCCCTCTCCCTGTCTTGTTTTCTCTCCCCATCCTCTCTCTTTCGTTCTCTCTCCATTATCTTTCTCATCCTCCCATGCTATTTATCTCTCTTTTTAAACACAATATCTCACTATCTTCTTCTTCCCTTTTTCACTTTTCATCTATCTATCTATCTATCTATCTATCTATCTATCTATCTATCTATCTATCTATCTATCTATCTATCTATCCTCAGGAAGTATCCTTAGGAAGTCTAGAGGTTTTGTATGTTGTTGTGTAATTGTATAGGTATTAGATTCTATGTCAGTGTAAAAAAACATGGTGAAATGTAAAAACTGCACATACAAGAATCATTTTATCAATATTTAGATCATAAATATTTATTCCACTTACAAACACAAATGTGGTACAAATTGAAGACCTGAATTTTCCACAGACTTTCTCCACTTGTTTCAGCGACACCAGGAGAAACAATTACATGAAATGAAATAAGACTTATGATGATATTTCATCACAGCCATTCATCCCAGCGATCCCTACAACATCCCAGTGCAGTCATACTACTCTGAATCCCCACTGCAGGAAATTGTTAAAATCTTTCAGATTTTAAGATGTTTGTGGGTCATTCTAAACATACAATCCTCTCTGAGTAATCAGGAAACAGACGGTACCTCTCAGCTAAGAGCAATATGACCCTGCGGAAATATTTGCTGAGGGCTGAGAGGGTCAAAGTCACACAGGCGGGTGCCTACCATATGTAACATGATCACTTTGCTGCTGATCGAGCGTGTGCTTTCCAGTTTGTGATGGACAGGAAATGTGGGGGGAAAAACGGCTTTCTGGACCGACAAGTTATTGAATGGTTCTGAGTCCTGCTGACGATTTCAGATCTTTCTCTCTGAAGAAAAATGACCTCTGTCTCAATGATTATTGATTTTTCTTCCACATATTACATTTTCTATGGCTAATACTAATTTTAAGATGCAACGACCACCGTTTGTAACACTAGTTTGTGGCTCTGCTACATGGGGAAAAAAATAATCCAAAGGCAAAGTGGACTATCCATCATAAAGTTAATTTATATTCCTTTGTTTGCAGTCCTCAGAAGATGCATCGCCGATTCACCTCAACACTGCGTTCTTTGGCTAAGCTTTAAACAGAGTCTGAATCTGCTCTTTAACTCTACTGTGTGGATATTGACCCATTTGCCTCGTTTATTTTCAGAGGTTGCAGGGTCCAAAAGTCTAACAGAGACAGAGAAAGAGAGAGATGCAGAGACTGCAGGTAAGGGCAGGTGTTGTTTGAGTCCACCAGGCCTTCAAATCCTCCTCTTCTATCCTCTCTGCCTCTCCAAACTGCTGCCAGTAACATTTGGAAAAGAAGCAGAACGTGCCGGGGCCAAGGCCTCCCGATAGCACGCTGCGTGTACTTCATTATTTTCTAAATCGATTCAGCTGCTGAGCATTCTGGGAGACTGGAGGGTAGAGGCAGGGAGTGAGTATGGAGTGAGCCAGATTTAGTCCAGGCTAAGTCAGCCTTTCCCTTCTAGCATATATCTTAATAATTGCCATAATTATATATACGTAGGTAGGTGTACCTAATAAAGTAATGCTAAGTGAGGGTATTTTGTATATGTTTTATATACAGCTCTGGAAAAATTTAACCACCTCAAACTGATCAGTTTCCCTAGTTTTACAGTTTCTGGGTTTGTGTTTGACCAAAATGAGCAGTTCTGTTTTATTCTATACGCTACTGGAAACATGTCTCCCAAATTCCAGATCAAATATTGCATTTTAGATCTGTTTATTTAGAAAATCACTAATGACGCCTCCAGAAGCCTGTTTTTAGAACCATGCTCGCTGTGCATTTCACCCCAGCCACCGCTCGCCAGTCTTTCTGTAGGTCACTTGAGGTCATCTTACAGTGGTTAAGTGACATTGGAATGAGGTGGCGCTCATCACGGTCAGTAGAGGGTGGTTTTCGCCTTCTGCCAGTCTGTAGCCATGTTATCCTGTGTGTTTGCTGCTTGACCTTGTTCTTATGAACCAGGCGCTCACTGTATCTGCCAGTAAAGCTAGAACCGAACCTTCTGTTCCTCACTAAGAACCTGCTGTACATGTGGAGATACTGATTTAAGAAGAAACTGGAGTGGTCTCTTATTTATTTCCAGAGCTGTATGTATGGTCCTGCCTCACAGGACCACTACATAGCAGATATTACTTAGGTGGTGGATCGTCCTCAACGCTGCAGTGACACTGATGTGGTGGTGGTGTGAGTGGATCAGACACAGCAGTGCTGCTGGAGTGTTTAAACACCTCAGTGTCACTGCTGGACTAAGAATAGTCCACCAACCTAAACTATCCAGTTAACAGAGTCCTGTGGGCAGCGTCCTGTGGGCAGCGTCCTGTGGGCAGCGTCCTGTGGGCAGCGTCCTGTGACCACTGATGACTAGAGGATGACCAATACTGCACTATGCAGCAACAGATGAGCTATTGCCTCTGTTTGTACATCTACAAGGTGGACCAGCAAGGTAGGAGTGTCTAATAGAGTGGACACAGTGTTTAAACGCTCCAGCAAAGATAATATCCTCCGGAAAAATTGGCCCCCCTTAATGTTGAATTCATGGTTACGGTTGTAGTGGTGAGTTTTTTCATGTGTTGACCGAGTTTCAACCAACTATTGGTCAACTATTGGCCAACTATTACGAGCTGCTTGCCAGCTGAGCTTTGTCAGCTTAATACTTTCTACAGACCATTTGCTGTTATATGGAAGTTCTGCTTTACCTTGCTATGTCTTCAAGATTTTGCCTTGTCCAAATCCACAGAAAACTGGAAAGGAGCTTTATGGGTAAAACATCTGAATATAGATGCATTCCAGTTGCTTTCATAGTCCCCTGCAAAGTGTATTGCATGGGTTATTTAGACATTTCAATGTTAATTCCAAACCATAAGGAGTGAAGAAGTGAGCAGTGAAGAACCTTGTATTACTTTGCAGGAAGCTACAGGAAAGTGGATCCATAAGGCCATTGCATGTCTGCAAAGATTTGTGTTTGATTTTGACGTTGCAGAACTTCTCGAATGATGGTATTTATCAACAGCAGTTCTCTTAACCAACATCCTGTGCTCAGGTGTGTAGGTAATATAACTGTATTACTTAGGGACTCTGTGGAATGGAATGCAGCTTAGGTCTAAGTTTACAATGACACCCAGTACCATTCCAAGCCCTCATCATCTTTACCTCACAGTTTTCTCCTGGGAGTTAATCCTTGACACTATCTTAAGGCTATTCCTATATATTCATTAGCTCACATGAAGTTTGTAAGATTGCCTCTAGGAGGGACAATGATTTTTTTTGCCAATAAGCTATAAGGAATATGCAAAATGCCCTCAATCGTTCACAATTTAGTTGGTTATTCTACTAACTGTTCGGTTCAACAGTTCTTCTTCTGGAAATGCTTTTTTCTAGTTCGGTATAAAAGAAAGGAATGAAAGTTCTTCCAGTTCACAATTACCACTGTCTGAACTATCATTAAGAAATGTAAGTTAAGGGGAACTCTATTAGTCACATGCTATTAGCATTTATGCTAGTCTCCACAGAATGAGTAGTGGCTAGATGGCCAAAAATGAGGTTTTGGAGCTAAATTATTTTAAGGCTTATTTTGAAATTATTTACCGGCTGTCTTGAGCAGGTGCAAAATTAACTAGAACAAAACAATCTAAGGCCTTTTAGGGCTAGTCCTGAATGGGTTAGTTCTTGTTGTTGATTCAGTGGAAAATTACCCTTATAGTTGGTCAGGAGCTGGTGAAAGCACTTTGCAACAGCTGACAGCAATGTTACAAAAAACTTGGTAATGATGCGGAGAATTTTCCGATTCTTAACCAAGAACTACAATAATAAAAGCCCACGTAGAGAGAGAGAGAGAGAGAAAGACATTTCGCTTTCTCTAAAAAGGAAAAAAAAACACTGGAAGCCCCGGCCACAAAAATAATTGAAAATGATTTCTCTTTACAGATGATTAAGTCTTGGCCGCGTTTCAGGACGAAATCCGTTTTTTCCTTCCAGAGTGCTGTCTGCCGTCTCTGAGTCAGCCTGCCTCGCCTTTTCATATTTCATGAGCCCAGAAAAGATCTGCGGCTGCCGCTCATTGTGATGGTGATTTCCCCCTTTTCTCTTTAATCCCGACAAACCAGATTATGAATGCTCCACTCCTCTTAAAGAAAAAAATGGAAATGGAAATACGACGCACTAGGCCGTCTTCCCCCCATCTCCTCCTTGAAGGAAAGGCAGGTTTTCTCTCTCTCTTTTTTTGTGCACGAATTAATTAGCTGAATTTGTATGAAAATAGGTTTGGCGTGACATCTGGTCTGGCTGGAAGTGCTAAGTGCTAATGAGGCCTATTCAGATGATCTGCGTCTGTTGACTGTGTCTGGCAGAGCAGAAGCAACTGATGACCTGGTAGCCCTGTCTCTCTCTCACTCTCACTCAATTTCTCTCTCTCTGGAACAGGCGACCGTCACAGAGTCTTAAAAAAAAGGTTCTGAAGCTTTTTTTGGTGCTCTGTGTCTTCAGGAGAGGAGATACAGAACAGTACAGCAGGAGAAAAATGAGCACTGAACTGTAGCCACAGATCAATAGAGAATGGTAACGCTCAGCTTCGAGGAAATGGACCAACAAAAGTTTCCGAATACAAGCAGGGTGTGATTTGTGCTCGTGCTACAGGGTATTTGTAGGCCTGAGTGGTTTCATGATGATTATTACCGCCTGACCAGCTACAGTCATTGATTCTCATGCACAGAATCCATTGTTGTTTCCCTATTTATTAATATTTTTATGCAGCTAGTTTCTAAAATACATACAGCGCCTTACATAACCCATAACAAGTTTTGATTATTTTAACTGTCTACCACAGCATCACAATCAAACAAAGCTTGTATTTTTCTCAATCGAAAATGAAAACTACTCATTCTGTGGAGACTAATGCTATTAGCTATTAGCATAAGTGCATAAATGCTAATAGCATTAGTGTTTCATCAACGCTGAATTTGAATTACACAATGAATATGAGCTCAAAGTGCAGACTTTCGACTTTAATTTGAGAGTTCCAATCCAAATCAGCTGTACGGAGTACGAATTACTACATATTTCATGCATAGCTCCTCATTTTTAAGGGCTCAAAAGTAATTGGACAGTTGCCTGCTCAGTTGTTCCATAGCTGTGTGAGTATTATTCCCTCATTACTACTGCTAAGTAAGCAGATAAAAGATCTAGAGTTCATTTTAAGTGTGAGATTTCCGTTGGGAATCTCAATATGAGATACGTTAGACTCAAGAGTCAACACAATCCTACCAGAGAGATTAGGTCAGGTCAACTGTCAAACTGGTACATTCATAAAAATGCACTGATAAGCTCAGAAAACACCAAAAGACCTGGAAGACCACAAACAACGACAGTGGTGGAGGATAAAAATACTATTTCTCTGGTGAAGAAGAACCCCGGTTGGTCAGATCAAGAACACCCTCCAGGATATAACCGTATCTGTGTCAATGTCAACAATGAAGAGAACACCAAAAACACTGAAAAACACGGAAACCACATCAAACCACACGGTTTGTCAAACAATATCTAAAAAATGCTGTACGTTTCTGGACAAAGGTCTTATAGATAGATTAGATGAAAAGCTAGCAAGTACTGGAATGATGGGAAGAGAAGATAATGCAGAAGGGCAGGTGCTGATTCAAAGCATATCATCTGCCAAGCATGGTGGAGGCAGTGTTATGGTGCGGGTAGATCTGGCTATCTTCCATTTACTGATGGTGTGACTGCAGACAAAAGTGTATATATTATCTTCTCAGATTCAGTCACATCATTCTAATTCATTGGACGGCAGATAGAAAATAACCCAAACCTTACTGAGAGAGCAGCAAACAATTTTTAAGGCAAAAAGGTGGAAAGTTCTGCAATGGTTAAGTCAATACCCTGACTTCAATCCAACTAAGCATGCATTTCACGTAACTGAGGCAAAAGTGAAGTTTAAATGCCCCAAGAACAAGGAGGAACTGAAGACAACTGCAGTAAAGGCCTGGCAAGACACCACCAGGAATGAAACCCAGCATGATGTCTATGGGTTCCAGACTTCAGTCAGTGACTGCAAATGATTGTGAATCAAGGTTTAAAAATGAGCTCCTATGTATGAAAGCTAGGTATGGAAATGACTGCTACACCGTTCACCTGGATTTGGATGTAAATACCTTCAAATTACAGCTGAACATCTGCACTTTAAACTAATATTCATTATTTATTATGTAATTTTCAATATGCTGTGGTAGGCACCAAAAAAACAATAACTTTGCCGATGGTAAAATATTTATGGCTGTATCCGGGAAAAATATGTGCAATTTGACCTTTAAGCAGACTTGTTTCAGATGTAGTATAGGATAAGGTTACTGTTACTGTGAAGTAGGCTGGAGAGCTCTACATTTGATGGTCCTCTAGCTAAAGATAGAGACCACAGCAGCACTTTCTCCTACTGCACAGCATCAGCACGTTCAGTTCCAGCCTATACCACACTGCTGAAACTAATCTATAGGCTTTTGCTGCCTTATGCAACACTGGAGCAGTTGGTGTGATTCCATATGCTTTGTCCAAGCTTTTGATGTCCAAGGCTCATTGCCCACATGTCCACATTTGTAAAAACAATATTAGTCAATGACAAATTGTTCATAACTAAAATGATTAATGATGGTGTGCAGACTTGGGGGAGATATCAATGGGCACATTTAGTGGCAGATGTTTCTGAAGTGGATTTGCATGGAATTTAGCCATTGCATGGAACGTACCCATGCCCCCTGGAACAACCCAGATGTGTGATGAGTCATCAAGAGCTGAAATAAACCTTCAGTTCAAGGAAAATATGTGCTTATAGAACCATATGCCTGAAGGTATGGTTTATGTTTTATCTATAGCACAAATATGTAAGCGCATGGTCTGCACCAGGACTGAATTATGCATCCATGTCAACTGGTAACTATATGCAGGTAATGTAGTAGAGAGAGAATGGATAGAAGAAGTAAAATATTGGATGTGAAACTGAGGATGTTTTTGGTTTGTTTAGTTCACGTTTGGGTCTTGTCCCAGCTCTACTGGGTTTATTACCTTGCTTTGATGGACAGCACCACTGACCATCCAAATTTTGGAGGATCTTCATCTGTAGAGTACGACAGCATGTATAAGTTAATCGCTGCATGTGAAGTGATGTCAATTCGCCTCATTATGGTCACATGACCACATGTGAGATATATATTTAGGAGCACACAATGTTCCTGTGTGAAGGTGACCCATAATCTGTCTTTAGTGTGAACGAGCCTGTGCTGTGAAACTGAGAACTCGCATTAGGCAAGAAGGCAAAAATAGGCCATATGCGTTAATTCTTCTTTAATGTTCACCAGCAGAAACTTCAAGTTAGCTGCTGCTGCCGCGCTGCCAACACTGGATGATATCGGTATTATGTGCATGCACAGTGGGCAAAAGCTTCATGAATTCCAGGAATTCCAATCTGACCGTTGTCATTATGGTTGCATGGTCTAAACATTAACATCATGATTACTTATTTCTTCTCAATTATGTGATGGGAGTGCTGCCTAGCAGTCCGAAAGGACAATGGAACAATGAAACAGCAAGATGGCGGATATGCAAGGCTGAAACAGAGCTTTTATGGCCTCAAGGCTAACTAAAGCATTCAAGCCAAGCTTGCCAACAATAGCATAAGGTGGAAAAATATAAATAAAAGTCAATTTATAGTATTGGTGAAAAGTGTAAATGGAATTGGATCAAAGTATGGATATGATGACGTGTTAACACAAGGTGCAAATAAATTCATGAAGTCAAACAAAGACATTTCTGCAACTTGATGTCAGTGTCGCCAAATTGGCTGAGATCTTATTTGGAAAAAAAATTGTTGCATTCACATGTTCACAACTTAATTTGTGCCAGATGAACCTGGCAATTCTCATGCAGCCGTAGTGGCTCCTCTCTGATTTGATGTTCACGTATTTTGTTCTTTGAAAAAAACATCTAATCGGTGATCTAATCGGCAAAAAGTCAGAGTTCTGTCACTTCAAACTGATAATCAAAACCCAAAGCATAGCTTGGCTAAGCATAACCCAACTGGCCTAAATCTGACATGGAAAGATATTTGTATTCACAGATCTGTGTCACCTTTAGCCCAAAAAATGAATGGCACTTCCATATAATGTGAACGTAGTCTTTAGTCACTATATGCTTTTCATATTGCGTTCCGCAAATCCGTCATGCCCTCTCTCATGCAGGGGACTGGAGAATTATTCATCCTGGTTCAGGGCCCGATAAACTGGCACAGTGGCTGGAAAAGGATGTTTTCTTTTTTGTGTGAACGTTTTGTTTCGCTAAGCATTGTGGTGGCAGAGAATGGGCAGCGAATTGAGCTGAAAAAGGCGTGCATAGGGAGACAGAAATAGATGGTGAGGACGCCCTTATTCAAGGTTAACCCCGCAGAATACGATCTATTCCCACTGTACAGTCGGCTCAGCACTTTTCACTTTAGTATCATTTATCAAGGAGAAAGCAGCTAGGCTGCGCCGAGTCCAAAGCGGCCGACGCCTCGCTGCTCACTCCAATCACCGTGACTCACGCAGCCGGCCGTCTATGAAAAGAGATTTGCAGATTTGGATTTGAAAGTTATTACAGGCATTCAAACGTTTCGTGCCGCCACAGATAAGTGTGTCTGCGTAATGTTGGTTTAATAGCATTGTAATCCTGTATATCTGTACCTAGGCTCTCTGTCAAAAGTTTGGGGTCACAGTACAGTATCCTGCAAAAGTCAGAGACCACTCTACATGTGTTTTGATTTCCAGTCCAAAAGCTCAAGTTAACATTTATCACCAGGTGTATTCGATACAATGGAGTACTGTTGCTGTGTCACATGCTCCTCTAAAGGATCTCACACTAAATTAGATCACTCATTACAATTTCCACCCAGTAAAGACATTAGTTCTTCAACAACCTGAAGACCTGAAGGATCTTAGTGCCCTGATAACCAAACTGAGCCTCTCGTATTTAGACTCATTATGAGGAGACCCAGCTAACTGGAGAAGACTGGAACAAGTCTGTCAAGACAGACCCAATTAGAGATATCATGAACCCACTAGTAAGGAGCCTAAAGACTCGAACAGCCCAATAACCCAAAGACCCAAACATTAATAATAACACCATAACAAAGAACAGTAAGTTGATTTTGCCCAGCTAACTTAATCACCCTTATCCAGACACCACTACACCAGGGGTGGAGCCCAGAGGCATATAATGCCATTGCATCTTCTTCCACTCAGTCACAGTGATGTTCACCTGGTTTTACCCCTCTGTGGGGTGTAGAAACACCCCCCCCCATGAATCTTTCATCCCCCCAAGTCAGTGCACATCACCTGCTCTCTGCCACAATGGAGCTGATATACACACCCTCACAGCTGCTATGATCACCAGCAGTCCTCCAGCAGCAGGGAGGTAGAACGCTCACACACACTGACTCTCAGTCATACGCGCTCTCTTTCACACACGCTTAGACACACATTCCATAAGACCCCTAGAATCAGACAATAAAAGCATGCCCTGCGGCCTTATTGAATTCAGTGCTCCTTTCCTCGCTTCTTTGCTGTGAGGGCGTGCTGTTATAACTCCGGTAATGACAGAAATTGCACATGGATAGGCTTATTACAGCAAAACATACTATTATACTCAGTGTGCTCTTGTTCTCATTGATGTCTTAGTCTGTGCTCTTTTGCCTTTTGTAAAACATTTGTCTGGGTATTAATATCTGAATCCTTTGTGCAAAATGTCAGGTTTAGACTGAGAATACGCCTGAAGCAAGAACCCACACTGAATTACCAGTTTATTAGGCACTTGTACCTGCACTCTCTGGCCACCATATTACAAACACCTACCACATAGATGGACTTTGTAGGTTTGCAATTATATAATGCAAATTCAAATCATACCTTCAAGGCCAGTGGTAGTATGAGGGGACTAATGGGATTAAGGAAACTGGGAGAACTCTAAGGAGCTTCGGCTTGAAGCTAGAGGGCTAGGTCCCCCTTTTGGATGGTGGTCTGGCAGATAGGTCAGACAGGAGATTGACTGCTGAAGGATTTTAAAGCAGACTGAGAAAACTTATGGAAACAGAAGGTAGAGAATTTATAGGGCATTAGACCGGAAGGGGGGTTTCAGGCATAGCCCTCTCCCTAAATTTGTTCCATAAAAAAGCCCTCTCCATACTGTAACCCATATGTTGCTGTACAACTCGTCAGCTCCCCTCTACTCTGTCCATAGATGGTATTAAACCACCATAGGAGCACCACTCACCAGATATTATGCAGGAGGTGGATCGCCCTCAGTGCAGCATTACAATGGTAGAAGAGTACACAATCCTGTGATCTACCACCTTAGAAAGTTCATATTCAGCAAACCTGACTCTAATATGAAGATGCCTCGAAGGCCTTTGGGAGTGCTAGATTAAGGCTGGAGCTAAACTGGGCAGGGTGCTAGATCTCCAGGTAAACCCTACTAATTTAGTCAGTTTTGTTTGCATGTTTTTTCACAGGCTGAAATTGCGTTATGGGTTAGTCTGAGTTGAGTCACAAGTCAATATGTAAGTGCGACTCGAGTCCCAATCACTGACTCTTTCCTTTAAACAATGTTCCAGGTAGCATTTGTCTGTCCATTAGAATGTTCCCCTGAAAAGATACAGCTCAGTACTGTATTTGGAGCTGTACTGAACCAGATGTTCCTGCATGCTGTATCCTGATGGTTGCACTAGTCAGTCCATAGCAGATAAACTGTGATGTTTCCAAAAAATGTGCATAGTCATGTGCAGGGTTGTCAACTGGAGCCCAACTGGAGGACAAGGGCAATGCAGAGTTCAGTGTTTTCACTGATTTAAAACGCCTTATTCAACTCATCAGCCAGCTCCACTGTGAAGTGAATCAGGCGTATTAGAGCAGAGAAAACATTAAACTCTGCAGAGCTGTGCTCCTTCAGGACCTCAGTTTGACACCCCTGCCCTACGCCTTATATGTGATAATTTAAGATTTCGGGATACATAAATGCTTTTCATTGCATCAGATTATTCTTTTTTGATTGTTTTCAGCATGAATCCAGTAGATAGACTATTTTACCCCACATTTCCGAGACAAATTTATTATGCTTTTATTATGCTTTTTCCATCTTGCCTGATGTTAGAATTAAGTCTGAATCGAGTCTCAAGTCTTGAGTCTTTCATAGAGACTTTTAGTTTAGCCTTGTTACAAGTATAAAAGGAAACACAACTAAAAGACTGTCAGATTCAAGTGACTTCAAATAACAATCCATTTAATACAGAAGTAATTCCAGTCTGAAGGACAGAAACAAACTGCTACACTCACTAAATGTCATGTTTAATAGAGCGCTTTAAACATAAAACGTTTTGTTAGTCCGCAATTTGTATAACAAATCTACTAGTTAGCTAGACTAATGCAGCTGAAGTATTATTATGTTTAAAAGGAATGTGATTTGCAATGTACTGGTACTTCAGCTCTATTTGCCAACACTGTAGCTAGCCTACTTGCTATACAAGCTAAACACTAAGAAACCATTTTAAGCTGTTTTGACTATTTCCTTATAACAGCTAAGGCATTTCTTAACTGACAAAAGTACAAAAAATGATTTCTGACCAACTTGTCTGTATTTTGCTAATTAATAAGAATACTGAAGTTACACCATTTTGAAATAAGTAGGTGAATTGGTAATGGGTAATGGTATTATGATTGAGGTCTTAGTAAGCAAAGATGGGTCACAGAATTGTCAAATGGTTGACAAAGAAACCTTCCCACTGCTAGAGTGCAAAGAATATAGGGGTTTCGCATCTACCTTACTTAACATGGTGGAAAAATTGAGGGAATCTGGAGAAATGTGTGTAGTCTGTGTACAGCAAGGCTGGAAACTGCTGTTAAATGTGATTGACCTTCAAGCTTTCATATGGCATTACATGAGAAACCATCATGCTACTGTGTTAAATATAGCCACATGGACTTGGGAGTGCTCAGAAAACAGTCATCACTTAATACAAACCACCGCTGCTTTAAGAAATGCCACTTGAAACTCTGCTACACAAGGAGAAAGCCATCATACAAAGATCAGTTATGTGCAGAAACTCAGCCAAGTTACCTGGGCCCAGGCTCATCTCAAATGGTCCAAAAGACTCTGGAAATGTGTGCTGTGGTGAGATGAGCCTCAGTCTGTTTTTGGGAAAAAATTTACATTTTCTGTGCCAAGGACAAAAAAGACCATCTATACTTTTATCAATGAAAGGTGCCAAAGCCAACGTCTGCCATGATATGGGGCGCATCTACAATTGACACAGAGGCATGTATTCGGATTTGCAGACCATGGATGTGAAGTCCATGGTCATTTCAGCAGGACAATGCTAGGCTGCATTCTGCTTTGTACACCGTGAGTGTTTGCTTGACTGGCCTGCCTGCAGTCCAGATCTGTCTTCTAATAAAAACGTATGGTGCTTCTTGCAGAAGAGAGTCAGACAGCAACAACCATGGACTGTTCAGCAGGTGAAATCGCGTATCAAGCACCTCCTTTTGCAAAACTGTAACAATTGATATCTTCAGTTCAAGTAGTTTTGCCTCTTTTCTTTGAATTCCGACTTTACTCTGTGTAGCACTTAATTCTGTCAATTAAATTTGGAGATCCTAATTTAATTATGTTTGTATGAAATTTCGTTAAGGTTAAGTCTAGTTGGTTCACTAGTCAGGCAATACGCAACTTGAGTCAAGATTAAGTCACTAACTTAAGTGTCCGTCTCTGATCGTTATACTGTAATAACGGGCTTTCTTTGTTTTGCTGTATTTATTTTGAAATATAAATAATATTTTGAAGCTAAAAACTCAGATTAAGCATATGAATAGGAATCTTTTTTCAGACTTCAGTTCCCTTTTATTGTTACCTTGATTAGAAGAACCAGTGATCTCTTACTAATATGAATTGGGTTGTGAATGCACACGCTTGCTCAGAAATGGTTGCAGTGCATCCGACAATAAAGGCAGCATGAAACTCCTTTTACACTCTGAGAGTAAACATGGCAGTGCATAGACAGCTGAACTCTACATGCTGATCTATTTTACAGTTCCTAATGTGAACATGTATGTGGCCCAACTACTCAGGAGCCAGATGTGAATTAGTAAAAAGGGTTCAAAGACAAAGACTCTCAATATATAGCCAGTAATATTGCAATAACTTGCCAAAGAAGGACACATGGGTAACATTATAAATGAGTGCTCTTTATTAAATACAGCAGGAGGCAAGACTCCACCCAGTGCTACTGAACACCTGGGATAGCAGGCGAGTCATCAACAGCTAACTCTCTGTGACGGTAGGCACTAACACTACACCACTACCCCAACTAATATAACTCTTCACATAATTTACATCTCTTAATCTCTTACTGCACGCCTGCCGGTTTCCCAGGCAGCGCCACGTTGACAAAGATATACCATTACGCTGACACTCTAGTCGAGAGATCTAATGAAGAATCAAACACCAGTGATCACACAGGGTTTACAATACTGCCATTACCAAACACCTTGCATATGGTTAGTGCTAAGCACAAACGGCAGGTAATCAACACACAGCATGAGTTTCCGCCCACAGCCTGATGCTGAAACTACCTGGGTGCTGTGTTTACTCTCAACTCTCTACTTGCATTCATGGCTGCCTCTGTGAGCAGAGCGCCATCTGTTGATTAGGGGTGGGGGGAGCGTGGGGGATGGTGGGTCCTGTTCTTTTAGAACAGATGCTATGCTGCTCTTCATCCACCAGGGCTCAGGCTGTTGAGTTGTGTAAAGGAGGGCTCACTGGTGAATCACTTTGTTTATTTGTGTGCCTTCCCCAGACACTTGCCGTTGTTGCTGTTGTTCTCAGCAGCCTAGATTATAATCAGCTTGCGGTGGGTGTGGTTATTCAAATGTATGAATATCTGTATGCATTTTAGTAAGTAAGCAAGTCAGTAAGTTAGTAATAAGTACATTTTGTAGTATGTTTTAAGTTTCAAATAGGTTTATGAGCATGTGACATAGCAGCATGGAACACATAGCTACAGTACTGCTCCTCGAAACTGTAACAAAACATCACTGTCCAAAGAAAAACAAGTATCTCCAGAATGGTAACTTTACAGGAGAGGGCAAATTTATTTTGAATGTAAGTCAATGGAACCAGACTTTCTACCAAGCAATTTGGGCCTTTTCTGTTGGTCCATTCATCAGGACATTTTCACACAGAGTCAGCAGCAACTGCTGTGTTCAAATGATGCATAAAAGTAAAATCAACATAAATGTTTTTTTTTTTTTGGACAGCGACAAAATACATTGCATGATGCCTGTAAATTTATTTACAGTAGTTTTTAAAGATTTTGGCCTAAAATATATCATTTTACAATTAAGACAAAAGTGCTATGGCATGTGTTTATTCAGGTTTTTAAATTGTTCTCTCATGTCTACATAGATGGAATGTAACTTTGATAGGGGTGAAAAATGCTCAAGTGTAGTTTTACAAGCCTATGGTTTGGCCCTAGAATGAAACAAGCTGTTTTGATGAGTTCATGAATCATTTGATGAGCTCTGCTCTGATTTGCTGGTTTACAGTGAGACACTGTGATGATCACACAAAAGCAACATGTCGATATAAACACAGGTAGGAAAAACTCGTCTTACTGTTTAGTTAGCTATGCCAATGTTAGTTACTTGCTAGTAGTAGCCAATGTTGCCTATACTAGCTATTCACTTTTGATCTCAACAACAACACAAAGTAAATTAAACTTGTTACTCACTATGCAACTTTGAGTTTAGGATGATCTCCTTTAACTGTGAAAGAGTGGAGAAAATCACACAGCATGGCTGCTACTTACAGGTTGCGGTTGGGGTTGTAATACTAATAAAGGTGGAACTGCCCCTGAGCAAATGATGAGTGAAGCTGCTCGATATTGTTCAAGAATTAAATGTTCAGATTAAACTTGTTCAGGATCTTATTCAAGATGCAGGATGTTTTGAGAATTTTCAATTCCACTTTTTTGCCGCAGTTGCATTCTGGTACCTGTACAAGCTGTGGCATAAAGATCAACCATTGCCGTCAACAGATCAATTCCTTTAACAGGGTATAAAAGGTGCTGACACCGCTTTCACTGTAGATTTCTCCACATAGTCTACCATTTTTGTTGCTATTCTTTTGTTGTCATAGGTAAATGCTGGGAGGCGTACATATTAATAAGTCAAGACAATTGGATAACAGTTTAGGATTTTGGAATTGGCCCATTGCACCAACCTCTTTAGCAAAAACGTGACTTTCAGGTATGTCCGTTCTATGTACCAAGTTCTCCTGATACAACTATACCAATGTAAATACAGTTTTCCATTTCATAGCACCTTTAATGATCGCAGACAGATACATACAGTGTCTTATAAGGCAAAATAGTCCACAAATACAACTACAATTTTATCATTATCAACATTACCTATATAACCTCAGATGACATCAGTCATTACAGACAGTAAATCTGCAACGTTGTGACGCTAGGTTCCATCACTCTATTCAAAATTGGTGAGCTTCTCTACAGCTGCTTTAAATGACTTTACAAGTCAATGTTGAGTTTTTATCCCCCTTCCTCAGGTGATGTTGCACCTGACGACTTTCTCAGTCCTAGGTGGCCCTGCTGTGCATGAGATCCTCCTTGAAGTCTTCATCACAGGAGCGATGATGCACCAACAGCAGCAACAGGACTCATATGGCTGCTTGGGTTCACACCTTGGACCCCCAAGCCCACTCACCCCCCACCCCCCGATTCAGCTCCAGTATTATCGAGCCAAGTTGAGCGGCACGTGTTGAAAGCAACAGGGTTTTGCATTAACAGATTACACAGTTCTACTGCCACCCCAGCAGAACATAACATTGCTTCAAGAGAGAGTGAAACAAGACTGTTTGAGAAGAGAAGAGAAGAGAAGAGAAGAGAAGAGAAGAGAATCATCATCTAAGAGATTAGATGAGATTCATGGAATTTCAAGAAAGGTAAGAAACACTACAGTAGAATAAAGAGGTTCAGTTCAGCCCCACAGGCAGCTGGACTAATCAAATCAGAGAAAATGCTGAGTCTCGGCGCTCTTGCTGTCTCTCCTCTCATCACTTTATTAAGGTCATCCGTGTTAGGGGGAGGGGCTGTTGAGGTGCCTCCACTTCCAGCTGCAAACCTAATTACCTACATTCAGCTAACGAGAGATGCTCTGCAGTGCCTATGAAGGGAGGAGGGGGTGAAGGCACCCCAGGAACCCCCCTACCCCTGGCAGGGCTGTGGAGGCTCCGCTGACGGGTCTGGTGTGTTTAATACCTGCCAGAGCAGCTGTGCACAGTTGGATAGAGTAACAAAAAACACATTCAGGTAAAATTATAATGATTTCAGTCAAATAATAATTTAAGAAGAAGCACCCTAGCCAAAACCAATAAGACGTTAGGTTGTGTGAGCATAAGAACTGTGCATTGGGAGTTTCATGAAATGAGTTTCCCTGGCTGATCAGCTGTATACAAGCTTAAGATCACTATGCACAATGCCAATACTATTAGCTGGATGGGTGTAAAATATAATGCCACTGGGTTTTGGAGCAGTGGAAATGTCTTCTCTGGAGTCATAATTTATGGTTCACTATCTGGCAGTCTGATGGATGAAGCCAGGTTCAGTGGATGCCAGGAGAACGTTACCTACCAGAATGCATAATGCCAACAGTAAAGTTTGGTGGAGGAGGGATAATACTTTAGGGCTATTTTTTAGGGTTTGGGCTCAGCACCTTCCAGTGAAGGGTAAAGTTAGTGTTACAGGATACAAAGATTTTTTAGACAACTACATGCTTCCAGCTTTGCGGTGAGGAGAAGGCTCTTTCCTGTTCTAGAATGACTGTGCTCCTGTGCACAAAGCTAGGTCCATAAAAACATGGATTGGTGACACTGATGTAGCGGAACTCTACTCTACTACACCCTGACCCCAACCCCAGTGAACAACACATGTTGGCTGCAAGCCAGGCCTTCTCATTCAACATCAGTGCCTGATCTCACAAATGCTCTATTGACTAAATGGGCACAAATTCCCACAAACACAATCCAAAATCTTGTGGAGAGCCTTCCCAGAGGAGTGGAGAGGAGGTTGTTAGAGCTGCAAAGGAGGATAACTCCATATTAATGCTCATGGTTCTGGAATAGGATGTTTATGACAACTTGACCTCAAAGCTGGCAAAAGCAAACAAGCCTTTATAATTGTTTGTGTAGGTTCATGCCAGTTGTCACAAGGAGCTCATGTACAGGTCATTTAGCCTCATGAACACTGCCCTCCAGTAAAGTGTTACTAAAATGTTAAAGCTAAAGCATGAGAGGTATGAGCAACAGCAAAGCAGTTCTGGAGCTGAAGAGCTAAAGTGGAACTGAGGAAAAAGGTAGGTCCAAGAGCCATTTGAAGCAAATATTAAATTGTATTAAATACTCAGAAACGTAAAAATCTAGCAAATTTCTATTCTGAACAGAGTATATGGAACAGAGTAAATGTACCTAGTTACTCCCCACCTCTGTTCATGCAGCAGCAGGTGCAGCTGTGCTCAATTTAGCCACACATGCTTCTCTTCTTTGTGAAAAAAAGTTCTCTATCTGTTAAAAATGTGCTGTAATCGGCATTTCAGAGCTTAGTCATGCTTGCCTCACTTTATCCTTGCAGCACGACCTGCATACCAACACGCACAGCCTGTGGAGGCCTACAGTCTGCAGCTTATGAGTTGAGACGTTTCCCTGGTTTACCTCTTTCTCTATTTCCCAGCTCATATTACTTTTCACCAATAGCACCAACAGGGACCGAAGAATGTTTTCATGAAAAAGCATGTTATATTTACTAAACACGCGGATTGCTTCACCTGAATAAAATGTAATTTAAAAAATGCAATTCCAATTACTGTGCTGCATGTAAAATGTGACAAATTAGTCATAACACGGTAATACTTATGCTGCAAATTCTGTGAGAAAAGGAATTTTGTGATCACTGAATTTGAATTTGATCACTTTGTAGGTTTAGCAGTTTATTTTAGATCAAATGGATAAAAAAAATGATAAGAACAGAGCCTAAGAAACTTAATTTCATATGTTTATAGTGGTTCATAATTATTGCCACCATTGGTAAAAAAAATATTTGTGTTTAATTGGTTAAATTAAAAAACTTCTTAACTTTTAAACTTCAGTTGAAACATTTTTCTATCTTTCCTGCTTTCTGTATTTATTTATTTATTTGTTTGTTTGTTTGTTTGTTTACACATATGAAAATTTAAAATGATTAACATGGTTGGTAACATGAAGGAAAATCACAAAAATGAAAAAAGTGGCATTCTCCTAAACATCATTCCGCAAATAGTTGTAAAAATGTTATGTAATATGAATTATTTAGTAATTTATGTACTGAATATATCTATCAAATTCAATTGTACATATAGAAAAAACAGACACAATATACAACAAAAAGAAAAACAAACAACACTCATAATAAACATTTAACACAGTCAAAACGAGGGCAGTTTTAAAACTATATGGAAAATATTGAGCCGCTAGAAGTAGTGATATCAGGGCTTTTTTTAAACTGTTGTTCAAGCAAGTTAAAAAGGTAAAAAGCAGAGAAGTCCAAATTTTATACCCTCTGTAAAGTATGCTAAACTAAGATTGGGAAGCAGAGAAATGAGGAGATCTAAAAAGACAGAAGCTACATGGGGAATTAGTATAATACTAGTAACTGAACCTATATACCAAATTCTTTAGAACTGTGAAGATAAGGGAATACACAAATGAAATGGGCCAAACATGTGTTGACCTTAATAATACAGACAGTGGCTACGTGCCAGAAAATGTCCATATCCACTGTTAGGCCATTAATTATCACATTTAAAGCAACCGGAGCTGTAGTGAATCTGCCTGGAGGAAGAATCATGTTTATTTTACCCCCACGTACAGTGAGGAGCATGAATAGATAGGTAAAAATATCTCCAAGGATTACACAGGTAGCATTCTGGAGTCACTAGGTCTGCAAAGAGTGAATTATACTCCAAGTAAACACCACATTTGGAAGGTGTGCCAGAAGAAATCCTTTCATTTCATCTAACCACAAATGTAAGAGCCTAGGCACTACTGGACCTTTCTGGGTAGTATTTTAGATTAAACAAAAATATAGCTTTTGGTGACACTGAAGGTGAGTGTGATGTAAACACAAGGGTAGTTTAACAGAAAAAAACTTTGGTGGAGGATGTATAATGAGTTGGGATTATTTTATCTCCAAAGACCCTGGAAGCTTTGTTAGGATATCTGGCATCATGGACTCAACGAAGTACCAGATGATTTAAAATGAAAATATGGCTACCATAAAACTAAAACTGGGTCATGGTAGGATCTTACAGCAGGACATTAATCCAAACCAGACATCCACATTCAAACAAAAATGGTTCAATGACCACAGAATCAAGGTTTTGACGTGAACATTCCAGTGAGCTAAAGAGGCACCAAAGGGAAGATAGAGAATTTGGAGAGATTCTGTATTGAATCTAAGTGGCCTTATAGGAGAAGCATTATAGGAGAAGACACATTGCCCCTACATAGTACTAAATGCAGGGATGGCAGTAATTATGGCACGTGTGGTTTTGTTATACTAGACCAAATTTACTCTTTCTCACATTTCCAGTGTAAAATACTCACACCTGCCCACATTATACCCTTAAATAAAGGAGTATATAATTTTGTTGCTGTACTTTATTCGTGTAGAAAGTGTGCATGCTATAATCAAGCGTATATACATGCTTAGTCTGTGATAAATAAGTGAAATATTCACAGATACTGTTTAGTACTTGCAGAAAACTTCCAGATGGCCAATGGTGAAATAAACATCCTTATCACGTATTCGTTGTGCTCTAATATGCCAGACTGGTACAAATAAAAGCATGCAGAATCTATAACTCAAGCAGCCAAAGAGATCAAGAGAACAATGCCAAAGCCTGTCATCATCCATCAGCTCAAAGGCCAGATTTGGACCCGCGTTGTGCATCTCAATCTGTCTGGTGAGCCTTGCCCTTTAAAGAGTTGCGCGCCTCTCCAGCTTGATATGCATCAAAGCCAATTACATGCATAGGTGCCTCCTTATTAACAAGGGTTGATCAGTGTCAGCGAGCAGGATTCGATAATTAAATCAATTTAACAATCAACACGCTAAATGAGTGTCGCTGACACTAAAATGAATCTCAGGCCTCTGCTGAAGGTCTAAGTCGAGCAGGGCTGGTAATGGGAGAAGGCCCTAACTGGAACACTTTCAGCCATGTAATATCGAATGTAGACGTTTTGTTTTTTTAATGCAGTCTATTGATTAAAAGCATGCGCTTGCTTTTTATGTTAACGTGCCCATTCAAGTCAACTTTATTATATAGTGCCCTTTGTAAACATAGTATTTTTATAGTCAAGGGCATCACAAGGCAGCCTAACTTAAAGTAAACAATAAGAAAACAATATAAAATCAATTGGCAAATAATAGTAATAGTAAAAGTAGTAATAACAGTATAATAACTCCAATTGAAAAATTAAATAAAATTTGATTTGTGACCAAAAAAATCGAATTGCCCATTTACCCTAGATGTAGTCAATCAGCCAAGCTATTCTTAGTGCTCAAATGTACTTTTTAGGTTTAGCACTAGATCTAAGCTAACAATGTTAAGTAACACTAGAAGTCAATAGTCACCCAAATCCTTTTTTGTAAGTACATCCTTAATACCTCTCTTAACTTGCTCAAACCACATCTGTGTCTCTATTATGTTTGTGCAGACTTGTGAGTATTGGTTAGGACACAGTATGACTTACTGAGAGCTATGAAAAAATGTACTAAATTTCACAGTGTAGCCGAACGCTGCAGGCAGCTATTTTAGACTGCAGATGTTGTGACGAATTCTGACTTGTAGGTGTTATAGTTCACAGTAAGTCTTACCGTGTCTTAAATCACACTGACAAGTCTAAACAATCTAAATGCTGTATTTTACAAATGCTGCAAGTTTAGTCTTAATGTTACAAAGAAATGGCATTACTTAGTCGAGAGAAGAAACAATCAATCTGTGAAACTTGAAATAATACTTTAAAAATCAGGGACGGATTACACAGCATTTTTTCAGACCGTGTCATATGTTTTTATGTATTAACTTCACATGTATAGACTCAAAAAACTGTCCAGCTTAACCTGAGTCTAACATACAAATCAACATTATATTGATGAAGATATGGTGACAATAGCAGATAATTCACGTACGTCCTCTCAAGACACGTCCTTCACCAGGCTTTGATTGAGTTCTCTTTGAATTCTCTTTCAATATTCTTGCCATCATAAGATACGGCATGTCCTAGAAGGGATTGGAAGCACAACCCACCTTGCAGTTTGAGGGAACTTTTTGAGGATGTAGGTACGGAATAGATTTGGATGACTATTGACTTCTGGTGTTAGCAAAGTTAACCTAGTTAAACTAGCGCTAAAGTAATGAATCAAAATTTGGACATCAAACATCTCTTAGCTGACCAAATGCATATTAGGGAAGTGGACAACTGTGTACATTCGATTTTGCACCAAATCATTCATTTAAGATGTACAAGTACACGAAGCTGCATCGTAATGAAAAGCTAAACTAAAAGCCAAGTCTTTAGCCTAGACTTGTTACAGTAATTCTCTATGGCAAAAGAAAGTTACTGTTTGAAAGATGTAATATATGAGATACGGTTGGACCACTTTCTCTACGGAGTGCATATGTATGTGTGTGTGTGAGAGAGAGAGAGACAGATGAGTCCAGGTGAGGATTGTGGCTGCAGTGCAGAGGCTAATTGCACAGCCCAGCAATGTGCTGCAGTAGAGCTCAGAGCCTATGGGAGCAGCCCATCACATACTTCTTTCAGCTATTACCTCTCTACTCTCCTTTTCTTTACTTTCTTACTACAGCACTACAGAAAGAACTAATCTGATGGCAGTCATGAGTACCAGGCCAATTTCACGAGCAATCCTTTAGCCAGTTGGGAGCCATCAGGACCTTCAAAGGGAACTTAGTATGCTTTTCCGTTTTTTCCCTTTGCTTCAGTGCGTTATGAAGCCCAAAGTACACTCCAAAGGGAGAAACTCTCTCCCACAGTGTTCTTAGTTGCCTAAAACACCAGTCACAAGGTGATGACAAGTGTTACAAGGTGATGTCATCTCATAACTGTAGATACAAAATATTATGAACATTGAAAATGAGCATAACAGGCCCCCTTTGTAGCCTTCAGAGGGGCCATATGAAAAATAGCTAATGGAAAATAGTTTAATTTTTTTCCACAATAAAAAAAATGTGTTAAAAATCACTAAACATAATTAGAAACTGACAAAAAAANTTTAAAATGTGTTAAAAATCACTAAACATAATTAGAAACTGACAAAAAAAAACAATTTACAGGAAGTTTACACTGAATGGAGTAAATTGTAGGAAAAAATGTTTTCTGGATGTTAGCTTAACTAGGTTTCATTCAGATGTTAGAAATGGAAAACAGATGTGGTAGCCTTTTTCCAATCCAGTGAGGTCTCCCATGTGACTGCAACCCTTTTCAGAAGATTTATAATCCAGGCTTAAACTGCATCTTTTTGGAGAATTTGTATAATGACAAATCCAACACTGAATGTCTTCTGGGACTATTTTCCATTTCTCCATGTTAGAATGTCTACTTGCCATGCAATGATGCCTTGGATNCTTTTCAGAAGATTTATAATCCAGGCTTAAACTGCATCTTTTTGGAGAATTTGTATAATGACAAATCCAACACTGAATGTCTTCTGGGACTATTTTCCATTTCTCCATGTTAGAATGTCTACTTGCCATGCAATGATGCCTTGGATTGAGTCAGCTGACAAGTTGTGTTCCTGACTTGTCGATGGAACAACCCTACCCTTTTGGCAAAGTAAATGCAAGTCACTCGGATGCAGTGTCATTCACAGGATATTTATTCTTTTATGTATAACGCATAGGTCATCCCAGTAAAAGTATATTTTAATGAACTAGAAAAGTACTTTAATATTAATTAAATTAATTACATTTCAACTGTTTTGTGTGATAAATACAAGTGCAATTTATATATATATATATATATGTACATAGCAGGAGTATTCAGTAGTGTTCTAGAATATACTAGAAATATACTTTAATGTACCTAAGTAGATCATCACGTGATACTTATGTGAATCGTAATGGTGCCTCAAACTAGTATAGTTAAGCACAATTAGGTCTATTTAAGTACTTTCAATAGCATTAGTGATATGTATTTAGCATACTAAGTACATAGCTATCTAAAATAACTTTCATTCATTTCATTATCTTACATTAATCATGACTGCAAGGAAGTATGCTAAGTACACTTAAATTAAATATATTTCAGGGTACTTTTTTCTCTCTGGGATCGTAAACCTGAGATGTTTAACTTGCATCAAAGGTCTGTGTTCTATCTACAGTGGCCAAAAATGTGTATATATATCAGTGTTAGCTTAGCAGCATAGCAGAATTTAGCATGATAATTTTTTCTGTTTTTTTTTTTTTTTTTAAGTGACGTTTATGGCCGAACCAAAGGCCTAGATCTAACAGCCAGGATTCGTTTTAGCAAACCTATAATGAAATAACACAGTGTTTGAGTTGCCATTAAATCTTAGCAGTGTTTAAAGAAAGAAATGTTATTATTGTGATCAGAAAAGAAAAAATGGTATTGTACAGTCTCTATCACTGCAAGACGCTCCTGACTTCATGACTTTGCACCAACAGCTCTCTCAACTTTTGAAAGTAACTCCCCCAGTGCAGCGGCCGGTCGATTGGAGCAGCACACGCACGCAGGCTGTAAGTCGGACAGAAAGTGTCGATAGACAAGAGCAACCTGTAAAAATCTTTATTGTGGAAGGTAGTATTGCCTGAGGCTGACAGTGAAAAGGCAAGAGCCTGTGGAGGTTCGTTGCTAATGAGGACCTGTGCAGAGCGCCCCCTTCCAGCCTGGAGGAATTACAGCAGGCCAGGACGGCTTTAAGGCCCAGCTATTCCTCCACTCTCATTTCAGAAAAGCATCCATAAATTATGCTTGTTGACTATTGACAAACGCCCCGCTTCAAAGCTGGCCTCCTCCAGAGAGATGGAGATTAGCTGCGATATTGATAGCCATGCTTTAAACTTTTATCTTTTTTTTTTGCATTGGCTGCCTGTACTGAGAGAAGCCCCACTTTTGTGTCAATATCAGTGCTTTTCTGCCTGAAATATTTAGTGACTGCATCATTAAGCAGAGCCCTCTTTTGTGGGTTTTTTGGGGTCTTTTCTCCCCTCTCGTGATTCCTCCACCAACATGCAAGTGAGACGCAGATCACAGTGTACAGTATTGAAATTTCAAATAATGAAGGTTCGTTTGCAGTGGTAATACTGAATAATTAAACAGGAATAGGCAGATCCGTCTCCTGGATGGTGTCTCTTGTTTGCTTCATCCAAGCTCCAAATATAATCCTGCAGAAACAGGAGCATGCAAGGGCTTCCTTTACTCCGTTTCATTAGATTACCGAGAAAAAAAGCATTAAAGCAATCTGCCTCCTGACAAGATTAAGAAACTAACCCTGAGTTCAGTCTTCTATTGGTCCTTTCTGACAGGATGACATGTTGGCCTGTCACTGCCTGCGCCTCCATTTAAACCATGTGAGAGAGACAGTGGAATGAGCGCAGCAAGCAGCTCGCACTGGGCCATATCGCTCATCACTCAAGGCTCTGTTCACTCCACCCGTATTCTGTTACTGCTCATCACTCAATACTTTATGTTTATTCCACTCATATTCTGACAAACCACAGCCTCTTGCTTAGGACTGTTTAGCACTGCCCCACCTCCTGAGCTAGGACTGGCTATCAGTGTCCAGTGCGCCACCTTCTGAGCTAGGATTGGCTAGCAGTGTCCAGTGCTCTACGTTCTGAGCTAGTATTGGCCAGCAGTATCCAGTGTCCCACCTCCTGTGCTAGAATCGGCATATAGTGTCCAATGCTCTGCTTCCTTAGCGTCCTTAGCGTAATAGCCTCCAGTATCTCACCTCCATTGCTTATGTCCAGTGCTGTGCCTCCTGAGCTAGGATTGGCTAGAAGTGTCCAGTCTTCCATCTTCTGTGCTAGAGATCATTAGTAGATTCCCACTATAAATGCTCAAACCAGCCAATCGTTTCCAGCACAGCACCTGAGATATGATTAGTGGAGTCCCATCTTCTGTGTTAGAATTGGCTAGTAGATTCCCACCCTCTGTGGTACAATTGGCCAGCAGGGCCCCACCTTCTGAGCTACGACTGGCTAATAATGTCCAGTGTCCCATCCCCTGTGCTAGAACCATCTAGAAATTTCCCACTCTCTGTACTAGGATTGACTAATAGTGTCTAGTGTCCTACCTTGTTTTCTAGAACTGGCTTCTACTGTTCACTGTTCTGTATATCTGTAGAGTTTGGTGTCTAGGAGCCTCCAGTGTCACTAGCTCCTGTGTTGAGATTGGCCAGCACGAGTGGCTAGGAGTGTCCATCCACCTTACCAGTCATTTTGATCAAGTGGCAGGACATTACTAGCCAATCCTTGAGCAAGAGGCATGACTTTGGCAGAATATGGGTGGTAAATAAATAAATAAATAAATAAATAAAGCGTGACGGATGGTGTAGTGTAAGTGGAGGCAGGATGGATGGATGGGCCAGTGAGAAAACGCTGCTGGGTTGGCTCATACATCTCGGCGGACATTAAGCTGCTCCCACAGGCTGACGTTTGCCAGCTCCTCATATTTTGTTCGCAGCACTTTAAGTGAAGGACGTGACATTGAAGGCCTCACTTTATCTGCAAACACAGAGTGTGTGCATTTCTTAGCAAATATGTCATTCTTTACATCCAGTTCTCCAACCAGTCCCCCCAGCCTGTCCATGTTTCCATCCAGGTCCAAATGCAAACACACCTGCTCCTTTAATGGTGGGATAGCCTGGTCATAGGAGAAGTGAGTCTGGAGCCAGAAGGTTATAGGATCGAATGCCACAACTGACTAGGTATACCTATTTGGGCCTTTATGCAAAGCATTTTAATCCTCACTTCCCCAGACAGTGCTGCTCTGCCGACCATGCTGTGCTGCTCCCAGATTGGACTTAGTTAGGCAGCAAAATGACAAATTTCCCTTGTAGGACCAATAAAGTACATAATGTTCAGACTGGAAATTAAACAAATGAAGCATGGGGGACACTATTAACACTAATTACAGGCTAAAGTTGATCTTGCTAATTTGCTGAGTCTTCATAAACTCAAAGCGTGAGAACATTTTTTTCTCCCTTGAGCCCACCAAAATGTGTTCAATTAATAAAAAAACTTTCCTAGAAGATATGAAGCAATGGTGAGTCGATGATGCAGCCATGGAAGGCATTGATCAGTAGGCCTTGATCACTGCCTGATACTAATTCTTTGCTATTGGCTTGGTGTGTCAAGATACTAAAAGCATGTCTGGGTAGTCTTCTAGAGCTACTTTAGACTCAGTATTGGCCCAGTTTAACTAAAAGCTAAGTACCACCCCAATCCCAGACCAGTCAGACATATGGAGAGAGTCCAGGTTTCCTGCATGCGCATATGCAAAACTGTTGCCCTGTAAACATTTATAATGGCCTAGTCATCTAAGACAAGCTCTTTAGCTCCCCCACCAATATTCTGTCCAAGAGCCATTGATCCAGCTGGCTGTCACAGGTCCTTTCTTCTCTGAACTGTCTCTCACATCAATCTGCAGCATTGCTCTATTTATGTTGCTTTAATTACCATTCCGCGGTGCTGCTTGTCTGCGGTTGGGTTTGAAGTGCAGTAATGAGTCAGGCTGTTTTTTTCCCCTCTCCATCCAACACCCCCCCAACCCCCTACCGAAAAGTGTGCTTTGAATATTGCACTGCTTCAATCAGCTGCTCGCTGCCTCTGCCTGTGCAGGGTTGTCAAGACAGAGAACGTTTAATCTATTTTGGTGATTTTCTTAGGTGAGTTCCTGTTTTGTTTCCAGAGGACGTCAGGCCTTATCACTGTAATTTTTTTTTCAGGTTGAAGAGCACTGAGAAGCTCTTTCTGTTCCGGACGGCAGCATTTTAAACGTAGCTGTCCCATCTCATCTGCATCTCTGCTTTAGCACCGACCCACCATCGTGGTCTGTCTTCATGTATCAGCTCCACATTACATGCTGTTTACTTAAACCCAGATCGCTTATACATTCCACAGAAGGTATTTGCACATGAAAGGTACCACCGTGTGGATTTCTCCACACGCAGACACACTCTGTCCAGGCTAATGACTCCAGCGTGGCACGTTTCATCACGCATGCCGGCATGCACGATATTATCATTTCACATGAAGCCGTTCTGTGCATAAACATCTCATCTCCATAAGTAATTACTGCGCTCTGGAGAAGGGAAAGTGGGGCCAAAGTACTTTTACTTTCCCGTCCAGATCTATTCCACAAACATGTTCTCGGAATAAATTTTATTACCCTACCCATTCTTTTGTGTGAATGAAAAAAATAGTGGCTTACACGAGTCTACCTGTATCCGCACAAACATACTTAACTTCATCTTGAACTCTGCTTCTTCACGATTGCTTTAATTCTGTGCCAATTTGAATGGAACCAATTAGGCCACTTTCTGCAAGCAGTTGCAAACTACCATGGCATTCTGAGAGCACATTAAATGCACTGTGTCATTTTGAAAGCAGCATAGCCACAGTAAGTGGCTGCTATGAAGCTAAAAAGAAAAAAAATATGCCACTGTAAAATGATAACCGATGTCTTAAAATCAAAGCTATTCAAAGGGGTGACTGTGACAGCCAGCACTGAGGGACAAATTACTTTATTTCTTATATAAGTTTAGTGCTGAAGTCAGGCCCCACTAAAGCTTGAAATATTTGTCTAAACCTAGGACTCTATTCGTGCAAGACAAGTCAAGTTTTATGAATATCCGCCTTTTACAACACAAAGCAGCTTTACAGCAAATCTGGGTCCAAGCCCCCACTGAGCGAGCCAGGGGCGACAGTGGCAAGGAAAAACTCCTTTGGAGCAAGAGGAAGAAACCTCGAGAGGAACCAAGACTCAAAAGGGGAACCCATCCTCTTTTGGTCAACGCCAGGTAGCAAGGCAAGCACAAAAGCAATATAAAAAAAGGATAAGGATTTACAATTATATGCAGTATTGAATAGCATAACCATTAACTGTTAGAGTCCTATTGTGGTAACAATGAGAAACAGACCTGAAAGTCTAAATGAAACTCAGTCACTGTTACCAGTGAAACCAGTGACCACTGTAAGGGGTTTATCACAGTAAAAACCTAGAATATCCATTACTGCTGCTAGAAGCTTGTGGTCATGATCTATTAGAAATAATAAGAGAAGCATTCAGTGTTTTGTGAGGCAGAAGAAGGTTGTTAAACTGTGAGGCAGGAAAGAGATTAAATAATAATATAATTGGAAGGGCTGGCAGAATACAGGCTTCCAGATGGCATAGGATGGCATGAAGCTTCATGGTAGATAAACTGGTCAGAAATACAGGCAAGCAGTGGGCACCCAGTCAAGGCAGATGAAGCAGCAGCATCAGACCGCACAGGATGGGCAGTAGTTCCGCGTCAGACCACACAGGACGGAACTCTATTTAGTTTACTCATAGCCCATCTCTCACCTTTCAGCCTGGATTTACCCCAACCTTAGTTTTCACCCTATTGTCTTTTCCTTACTTTTACTATTATTTCCTTACTTTATTTTATTATTTATTTTACTTTTATTACCTTATTTTGTTTGTTTATCTGATGAGCTGTTAGACACACAGGCATACACAGTCACTCACCCTCTCACCTAGGGAGCAATTAGGCATTAGGCAGTCCAATTCACCTGACAGCATTTGGACTATTGGAGGAAACCAGAAAACTCAGAAGAAACCCATGCAGACACAGGGAGAACATGCAAACTCCACACAGAAAGGACACAAACAAATTTAATTATTTAATTTTCATTACAGGCAGGCTTGAACAGAATTTAATCATGCTACAGTTAGGTTCAGATCAAATTTTGTTGGACCACAGTTGGGTTCAGACAGAATTTTTTGGGCTACAATTGGATTCAATCAGAATTTTGTTGGGCTGCAGTTGTCAGGCTGCCGATTTGTCAGACTACAATCAGATTGGAACACTAAACTAATTTTGTTGGCTATATTTGGATTGAGACATTATTTTGTCAAGTTGTGTACAACACTTGATGATGTGGCTCAGGCTGCAGTTAGTTTGGATCAAAATTTCAGGCCTCATTAAAGCTCTAGGTCTCTTCTAACAAAAAACATGTTCTATGTTCCACGGGCCAGCATTTTGCCCTGAAGCTCTGCTGAAAGCTTTGAGACTGGAGAGAGCTTTCCTCCAGTATTACATTAGGCATTTAACAAGACTGCAGTAAGCAGAGTGGTCTAACGAGAACAGGAATCCTGTAAGGGGAAGTGAAGTTGAGATGTTTTGCAGCAGCAGCGCTCGTGTAGGTCCTCAGCAGGGTTATGAGAGTGCTGGAGAGTGGGCTAATTAACATGGCAGAGTCTTCCCTTCCTTTTCTCTCATTGATTTCTCCTTCTCTCTCGCTCTTTCTCTCCCTTGCTCTTCATTGCAGGGGATTACGGCTCTCTTTCAAGAAGCTATTATTCAGCTTGTGCTAGATAATCATTTTCCCAGCACACGCTATTCCTCGTTTTGAACTCCTGTGCACTAAGGTGAAAGAGAGAGAGATGTAGGTTGAAGGTCATGACCTGTAGAAGTAGGCAGCCTAACCTGCACACTGTTCATTCTCTACAAGCAGCCTTAAGTACAAGCAGTAATTTCAGACATAATCCTATTCTAGAGATTTAATCAGGCCTGAAATTTCGGTCCAAACCCAAATACAACATGATCATTTTTCTGGTCAACACGACCCAAAGCACTTATTTAAGCTTTGAGTCTGAACCTGAACAGAGCCCAACAAAATGTAGTCCTAACTCAACATGACCCAAACCACATCATCAAGTTTTGAGTCTGAAACATACCTGAGCCCACCAGAGTTCCTTTACAAAAGTGGCCTTACTTGGCCCTTCGTCACCCAAAGTGCTAAATAAAACATGATATCACTAAAAGTATGTGGACACCATTCTAATTATTTAGTTCAGCTGTAGTTGTTTCAGACACATTCTTTGCGAATAAGAGGATAAAATCAAGATGAGGAACAACAGATGAGCTATTGCCTCTGACTGTACATCTATAGGGTGGACCAGCAAGGTAGGAGTGTCTAATAGAGTGGATAATGAGTGGACACAGTGTTTGAACACTCCAGCAGCACTGCTTTGTCTGATCCACTCACACCAGCACAACACACACTAACACACCACCAACACGTCAGTGTCACTGCAGTGTTGAGAATGATCCACCACCCACATCATTCCTGCTCTGTGGTGGTCCTGACTATTAAAGAACAGGGTAAAGGGAGGGATAACAAAGTATACAGAGAATGGACTACAGCCTGTAATTGTAGAACTACAAAGTGCACCTATGTAGTAAGCTGATAGTGGAGCTGATAACATGGACAGTGAGTGTAAATACAAGGAAGTGGTTTTAATGCTATGGCTGATGGGTGTATACTCATAGACAAAAAAACAAAATGTCATATCTGAAGGCTGCTTAGATCATCACACCAGCAGTTGGGCCAGTGTGTTGCTCCACTTGCGTAACATTCTGGACAGTGCTCACCACGAGGCCTCCATACTGATCCCAGCCACCATCAGATCCCAAACAGAACCTGCATTTGTCACTAAAGACAAAATGGTTCCAGTCTGTACCAGTCCAGTTTCTTGTTCACAACACCACTACAAAGGAAGGTGATGGTGGCTGGCTGTCAAAGGCAGGACACGTAATGGGCGCTGTGACACCAAGTTTCCTACAGCTACGTGCCTGGAAATGGTGCTGGCAGAGGCAGAGGTGTGTAATGAAGGTGCCACCTGTGTCCAGATGGTGGACAGGGAAACTTTGGGAGCTGCTTGTGCTCATCGGCGGATCAAACAATCCTCGCTACTGGTGGTCTGTCTGGGCCACCTGAAACCTGTTCACCATGTGCATGCCCTCACGTAACCAAATTGAACCTGTCCAGAGCCCTGACCTCAACTCCATGGTACACCTTTATGATGAAATGGAACCTTTGGAACTTTTTGGGATAAATATAACTTTTTTTTTACCTGAATGGTCATAAATTCTCGCAGACACACTCTAAAATCTTGTGGAAAGGCTGATTCCATATTTATGCCCATGGTTTTGGAATAGGAAGTCCACCATGGTCATTTAAATGGTAAGGGTCATTTGTCCACATACTTCTGGCCATATAGATATTTCTAATCATGGTGGTGGTGAAGTTATCATGCAGCAATAATAACAGCCGAAATGATAGTAATTAGTCATTATTTATCACGACAAACAAGAAATCATTATAACAATAAAACAATACAATAAAATAGTCAGCAATTCAAAACTAAGCTTTAATCCTAATTTAACAAATGAATTCACCCAGCAATGCTTCTTAATGCTTCTTCGTCCTGTATATTTATTTAGTCTGGATAAAATATGCATAATGTGATGTTCTCCTGCTGTGCAGTGCTGATACAACAAGATGTTAGCCTACTTTTTAATCCTAAACCTCCATTTCTTTATATAGGACATGTTACATAAGCCTAAAACATGTTAAACATGAAATATATACATAAAAATATATATAAACATACTTTTGGTATCATCCTACTTAAGCCCAGTGTCAGGAGATCTTTTGATGGGGTGATAACCTCTTTGCCAGTCATCATGCCCCTTCAAATCCATTATTTTTATACATGTTTCTATAGCAACAGGCAGCAAACAACAAAGTGAAACTGAAGTGCTGATATAAAATAGCTCCATCAATTAATCTAATAATAATAATAATAAGTTTCATACCTTGCCTGTGACGTAAGCAAGGACGGGCCTTATTGCTGTACCTGACTGACCCAACAGCCACGATTGCAGAGATTCAGCGAGCAGTGATGACCTCCATGAGTCATCCTGTTAGTACCAGCACCATTGGCAGACGGCTGCACAACGCAGAACTATGTGCATGCAGACCGTTACAATGACTGCCCCTGACACCACGTCAACATCACCCAAGACTGCAATGGTGTTGTGTCACTCTGTGATGGAGTGACTCGGAATGGCAGCGGGTAATCCTCAGTGACGAGTCCCGCTTTTGTCTTGATGGAGACGACCAGTGGATCTGTGTGTGGAGGCACCGTGGTCAGCACCAAGATGAAGAATTTGTTGCCATGCGTCATATGTCCAGAAGGCTGAGAGACAATACTTCTGCATGTGTAGCTCAATAAATATTCCCCATATCAGTCTAAATTTATCATCATTTATGGTTCCTGGTAACCTCTTCCTTCCATTGCAATTGCAATCCGACACTTCCTTCTGGGTGCAACTATTCTTTTGATGATTAGTGTATGTTCATTTCTGTGCCATGTGGATAAGCTTCTCTTCCAACTCATACTTTTGCCCTTGTACCACACCGGACTAAGCTGTTCTTTCCTGAATCATTGTCCTGTATGTTTCTGTTTATTGTTTATTTTTCGCCGTAAATTCTCAAACAAGTATAAAGCATAATTTCTCTGTTTCTCACTCGGAACATGCTCCATAAACTCTGTCCCAGTATGGCTTAAAACCTTCACACTCTACAGAATCTGCAGTGGCTAAGAAACTCCTGGCATCTGATTCCACCTGACCTCTCTGCAGGCTTCAACGCTGAGGGGTGCAGAGGGAGTAACACATGGACATGTGAGGTGGAAAGAAAGGAAGGACACAAACAATTGTATCTGCAGTTTGAGACAATGCTTTTTGCTTCACACCCCATGTGCAATATTACAGAAGAAGAATATGAAGTATGAAGAATTAGGTATACAATGACGTAGTGAAACCAATGACTGATTGTGGATTCTCAGCCTAAGCAATAGTGAATAAAAGGTGGACAGTGCAGAAGTAAAGATAGTATTAAAAATAGCTGACCTGCTTAACCAGGGCTAATCCCAACCCAAATTACAACAAGTGGCACCTGACCCTTACCTAGTGTGTCTAAACAAGAAAACAGCTACTGTGTTCATGTATAGCAAACTTGCCTGTCCACCCATTGCTGGAGAAAACAAGGCAGAGAGAACAAGTGAGAGGAAAGAGCAACAAACTAAGAAGACTAATTGAGCAGACTCTGGTTACATATCTATACTACATATCTAAGTAACCCAGTCTAAAACTGCTCCCAACCAACAGTCTCAAAAACACACGCAACACTCCTCCACCTATCTCCACTCAGACTGTTTTTTCCTGCCTCTCAGAAATCAGCAGCCATTCCTGATTGTGGTACAGAAAACTGTAGCACTTCCTTGTCTATACTTACCAGTGTTGGAATCATTGGCTTTGCTTGGAAGTGGTCGGAGTCGTATCTGGAGAGGCACTCTTTTAAGGAAAAACCGAGAGGATCCACATTCCCTCCAACAAGGCTCCATGCTGAGTCCTCTTCTCTTTTTGCTTTACATTCGCTCTATTGGTGATGTAATATCCTCTCATGACAAGCCAGATTAAAAGCTGTTTAAGCTGTTTAAGGAAAGTAGGGAAGGAGAAAAATGTGAGGAAGAGTACAGTGTGGAGTAAAACACTTTCATGCCAACATCAGATGCTGTGCTCAGTTGTTTTAAATCTACACACCAAATCTCACCCGATACACAGAAATACACTGTTTATGCCAACTTACACTTCCTGGGTCTACATATTTTTACATAGCACCTCAGCAAGGAAAAAAGAACTTCCTACAAACCCCAGCAGCCGTTTCCACACGGGCGGATTAAAGCCTAGGCCGAGACCCAAAAAGAATTCCGAATGCGGGGTGTCATCAGTCGCAGCGTAATTTAGCTTAGGACTAGGGTTAATCTTTGTCCCTAAAAATATTCTCCATATGACAGGTCAAGATAAAAAAATGCTGCTCAGAATGTTACGCAAGTCTCTCTAGAACATTCCATCCACTGAAAGCAGGTGCACATTACTGATTTCTCTGCACTTTTTTTTTGGAATGAGCAAGGAGGGAGGGGTGAAAAGAGAGAGAGAGAGAGAGAGAGAGAAAGGCAGAGATAGTGAGAGAGAAGTGCTTTGTAGGTAGAGTGTGTGATAAATGTGACTTTTGCAAAAGCCACTGCATCTGTAATGATGGCGATCTACAGATTGCCGCATCCTGCATCCTGCACAATTCTCTTTGTGAATTACAGCTGCTGTTAGATGTCAATAAGAGTATTTCAGCATGAGGTTATTAGTGTTAGGCTAGACGTGATTTGCAGCAATGAACTTTAAAACATTATAATGGCATGTTTTGTTACAGCCAAGGTTTCCGTCAGTCACTACATACAAGCATTTGGCTGGAAAAACCTGCAACACCGGTTAAAATCCCACCAGACACAGTCTAAATCCAGTAAAATATTTATCTGAAGTAAAAACCCTATTCCAGGAAAACTGAGACAATAAGGAAAATGCAAATAAAATCAGACAGCAGTGATGCAGGAACGCCTTTTTTTACCTTTCATTGTGTTTTGTGAACACATGTTCATTCTGAAATTGACACCGGTCACAGATTCCAAAGAAGTTGGAACAGGGTCAATTTAAGACTAGGAACTAGGTCTTAAACGAGTGATGCAGTCATGCAAGAATACATAAGAAGCATCCAGGAAAGGCCTAATCTTATGTGAGTAATGATGGATAATGGCTAATACTTCATATTAAAGCCTATGTCTCAACAGTTAATAAAATATGAGCAGAGAATTAAAATTACCATGTAAATATAAATACATCATTTGTAAGAAAGGTTAGAACTGTAGTATGAATGTATTTATCTGAAGGGTTATTGAAGAGTTTGAAGAGTAGAGTTTATTTCCTGAGTTAAAATCTTTCAGCTGAAAGCATATCGCCACAGTGCAATGAAAAACATGTATCTTTATTTTTGTCTATTTTTACTTTTATTCATAATTTGAACACAGCATCTACTGTTTACACTATGTGATGTGTGAAATGTCATGATGCATGGGCCAATAGAAATGTCCTTCTCCTGTAAAGTTACTGTTTTAAAGATTTTTTCTTTGGACTGCAACAATACATGAAATATGTTTATGTGACATGTTAATACAATACCAATAATGTGACATTTATACAATATTTATACAATAAAATTACCTAATCAAAAGCGGAACGTATGCATACTTAATTACCAATACCTTACTGTTAGTAAATGCTTACAAATGACTTTGAAATGCCTTTCAAAGAGCTAGTTATGTTTTAAAGGTCTTTATTAATGACTTTAGAAGACCAAAACTAAAGTAGAACTTATTCATTCTTAATACTCCTTGGTTTACCCAGAGCACATAGGTATAAACAGTTTTTCCAAGTTAAAGATGGAGACTTTCAGTAAAATATAATTAAATACTGTTTAACTACACCTTATGCTTTTGTAAATTCAAAGCATGTAAATGTCTGCAGTTTATGAAATGTGACAATTCACCAGCATTTACTAACATGTCACATTTCAAATATGTTTTTAACAGCAAGATTATACTTAACATTTATCTTATTACTTACCTAATAAACTATTAATAATACTTAACATTGCGTAATCACATTCATAACACATTTATAAGCTTTCTTCTGAATATCATGTTCTTATTTATTAGGGTATTATTACTTGCATCCTAACAGTTACATTTATGTACTATTAGTAGTATTATATAACTACAGTGTAATTCCAAACTGAATTAGACATATTAGGGGGGTGGGAGGTGTTAAAAAATTATGCCACATTTTCTATTCTAATTTTTTTTTTTCCAAAATGTTAATTTAGCAAAGCAATAGAAATTTTGCATTTGTGTTTGAAGCTTGATTTCAGTTTTGTTTACAAACATTTGACAACTTGACCTGACGTGCAGACGACCATACTTTGGTATATGACTGCACTTACCCTTACATGACTCATTTTTGTTTAAAGTCAGCTATCCTAGCAGAACCCTTACTTCAGCAGGAGTCTTTCAGTATTCACACAGACAGTCAGCTCGATCCATAAACACACACACACCTATACTTTACAGACAACTACTATAAGACTGCCGTCCGGGATTGCTGACCTCTGTGACCTTTCTGTCCAGTCTAATTCATATTCTGTACTGTGAACTGTTCGTATATGATACCTTGAGGCATACTGCAAGCTGCTTGGTCCCTCTCCAAGCATATGTTAACATACAAACAAGCTTCATTGGCAATTTCAGTGGCACAGCAACACATCAGAGGCATTAGTACTGACCACTTACACATGGTGGTTGAGCAGGGCAGGACTTGCCAATCACGCCTTGGATTGAGGTCTTTTCCCCTGGCCATGAGGTTAATAACAACCACCAAACAAGTGGGAATTTCAGCCTAAAACAATCACACTCACTTATCAGGGTAGGAGGCCTCATGGAGATAAAACACAGTGAAAGACAGCAAAGAGTTAATAATAAGAAGAAGAAGAAGAAGAAGAAGGAGAAGAAGAAGAAGAAGAAGAAGAAGAAGAAGAAGGAGAAGAAGAAGAAGAAGAAGAATACATTTTATCTATAATGCACACTTTAAAGACAAGTTTGCAAATTGCTGTAGAGAGACCTTAAAACATACACACTAAGTTTTACATGAACTTTTGCTTTACTTAAATCTGTTTATTATGTCCATATGAATAAAATGTATATCTTATTTTACTTTTTAAAAACGTTCTAAGGGTAATTTAGTCATCAGGCAGCAAATTCCACCGCCCGTGGCTACAGTAAGTAAGGATTACTATATTAAGTAATGTAATCTGATTACTTTTGTATTACCTGTCCTTTCATATTACTAAATAAAGTACAAAAATTCTATTTTTCTGAAGAAAATGAAGAGTGACTGCATAGCTTAAGTTTGTTGCTAGCAGGTTGCTAAGGTGTTGCTGCAAATGAATGAGAGTCTAGGTGAAGAACTAATGGTGAATAAACAACACATGGTCATGTGAGGGTCAGTATGGTTGTGAAAAAATAGGATTTGGTGAGGCTGAAAATGAATGGGACGCTATGGGAGGAATTAGAGATGAAAAAATAGAGGACCGTGAGTCAGTAGGGCTATAGATTAGAGTTTGGGGATCAGGCCTGAGTGAGTTACACGCAGTTTGCTGGCTATAGGTTAAAGGAAACAATAGGGTTTGGGCAGGGCCGAAAATAAATAGGGCTCTATGGAAGGAGAGGGGTATGAAAAAAAGACAAACAGATGAGTGCAGGTCAGACCAACATTGAATTCATGCTTAGGAATCTGCAGGGAGTGTATGTGAAATCAGGAGGGAGTGTACGTGAAATGGAGGCTGCCGGTCAAACTAGTTGGACGTGTACTTTTCCACCCAATTCATTCTGAAGAAGAAGAAGAAGAACAAGAAGAAGAACAAGAACAAGACGAACAAGAAGAAAATAAATCAGACAACAATAGTTTTGTGCAACATTATTTCCATTTAGTTTTATTTGTTTTATTGTGCGCTGCTTATGTTTGCTATTTATACTTACATTAAATCTGTTATTTTGGAAGTACAGAGAAGGTGGGAATATGAGAAGCTGATAAAAAGCAGGACAATAAAAGAAATTGACATGCTGAGACTAAAACTGTGGATTTATCCAGCTCATTAAGTTTAACAACTACAAACTGCACAGCTCCCCTGCCACTTATTTATTCAAAATCTGGTAGATCCTCCTTTAAGTGCTTTTTATCAATAACTAGAAAAGTGCATTTCCTGAAGGAGACGTGAAATGTTGTGAAGCTTGAATGGTTCCCACTTCCTGCTAGGCTGTGGTTGCTATGGGGAAACAAGGGATGAATAAACAACTGGATTAGTGTTTGGGGATCTGCCCTGAGTGAGTACATGCAGTTTGGCAGCTGTAGGTTAATGGGTGGGGCCAAATATGAATGGGACTCTTGGGGGGGGGAAGAGTGATGGAAAAAAATTGTAACGAACATACGAGTGGGGGTCAAACCACTTTAGGTCAAGCAGAAGTACTGTAGATGGGCGTGCACGTTTGCATCCTGTTCATACTTAATGGGAAAAAAATCAGGAAAATCTGTTGCTATGTGGAAAATGTTCATCCAATCAAAAAGCTATATACAAGCACACCATTCCCGATCAGACTGAACAATTTGGAGTTGAAATGGTGTCGATATCTCGAAAACTGTGGGACTAGTTAGCTGGACAAAAATGTGTACCAAGAAGAAGTAGAAGAAGAATATTAAGAATATACAGCTGAATAACTGTACAATAGTATATTGTACATTGTAATACAAGGTACCACGTAATTAGTGTAGGTTTGGTTGCAACATTGGCAACAGGGTTTATAATTGACGTATTGTAAATGGTCCCAGCGCACACTTGCCAGAAATGAACTGACCCCCTGCACGTGTGAATATTTGGTGGCTGGGCCAGCGGAGGGGTCGAGCACACTGACCGTTAAAACCTCAACAGGACCTCTTGTTTTTGTCATGTCTTGACATCAGAACAAAGGGAATATAGTGGAAGTGCAGATACAGAATGCCAATGTAAATGTAATCCATGATGTAATTAACTATGTGTAATCAATTAAAAGATAAAACGATATTAAAAACTATATGTAGTCATCACATACTGTAGCTTAATTATATAATGTCAATCAGAAGTATATCAAAATGTCAGTCATAACTTTACACTTTTACAAACAGGTTAAATTATGACCTGTCCCAAAGTCAACCACACATTCAATGTCTGTGTGGCTGATATACTTTCTCAGAAATCAAGGCTAGGAGAAGTGATGCCTTGTGCTGTCTGGACAGGAAGCAGCTTCCAAAAGCTTGTCCCTTCCTTTGTGTGAGAACAAGAGTAATTTACTAACTCGGGTCTGTTTTATTCAGAGCCAAATCTTGGCTTCGTCATGACCCTGAATCAGAAAGTGCTAGACGAGATGGAGAAAATCCTGCCTGGACAAGCTGACTGGAAACAGTCCAAGCATAGGCCACCTCAGCAAAGCTGAGAACTGGTATTGCGTCTGGATGTGATGCTGGAATTCAAGATGATGATGATTTTTATTGAACTGCTGACTTAATATAGAGTTATTAATCACTCCTCTTTTTTATTTAAACATTAAAAAATATATAATAAACCATACATATGCTGTATTTTAACACTGCTATTGTTCATTATGAAAATAGAATTTAAATTCACAAAAACAAATGATCACGTTTATTTCATTTGCATTTGTTCTAAAAGTAACCTATTATTGCTTTTTTATTGCTATCTCTTTTAGTGTATTATGTAGCTTTGTGTGCATGTACATGTTCTGCAAAGTTGTAAAGCTCAAAATACATGCCAGAAAGAGAAAGTCTTTCCCACAGAAACCACTGTTCTTAGCTGCCTGAAACACCTCCTTGGAATTCCAGCCCTTTTCTTTGTTACGAGGTGATGTCATCTTGTAACACAATCTTTATTGCCTGCCTACTGGTAAGCTTTGCACAAACTCACACACTGCACAGATAGCTAAAAGTAAACCCTGAAATCTCTGCAATGTCCTGCTCCAGTCGAACTTGTGAAGGTGGATCAGATCTACCGACCTGCTTTACCTAATTTTCAGGATCAGATTCTGATTTAAACTGATACAGGAGAACTGACGCCATTGTAAGAATAGTCACAGCAGTGTGGGAATGGAACTTAGCAGGATGCCATTCTGGTGGTTGACTAATCAGAAGAGAGTGGGCAAACTGACCAATCAGGGCACAATAGTCTTATCGGGAAGCAGGGCTTAAAGACACAGGAGCTCTAACACTGCATTTCAGGCAGAAGGTAAATAAAGATGTACAGTATGCGTAAGATATTATGCGCTAGGAAAACTGAAGCATGTAAATCTATTCCAGTAGGCCACAAAAATATCAATCTGAACACTGAAAATCACATGGCTTTACAGTGATGATGATAGGAAACAGGACCTGCAACATCTACAGCCATTTTATTGAGTCACAAAAATGAGGGAAGATAAAGGTTACCAGAAACAATAAATGAAGATAAATTTAGACTGATACAGGCAATATTTATTGAGCTACACATTCAGAAGTAGTGTCTCTCAGTATGATGTCAGGCAGCCATTATTACTAACGCAGCATGCCAGACGTCTCGGCATGGAGTTGTAGAGGTTCTTAATAGTGTCCTATGATAATCCATCCCATGCATCTTAAATATTCTCACACGGTTTCTGCAGATTTTGTGGAAGGGGTGGAGGTGAAATGACACCAGGTCTTCTGGACGTGTAACATATGACAACAAACCGCTCATCTGGGCACTGACCACGTTGTTCGTCTCCACCAAGACAAAAGTGTGACTCGTCACTGAAGATGACTCACTGCCATTCTGAGTCACTCCATGACAGTCTGGCACAACACCATTGCAGGCTTTGGCGACACTGACATGGTGTTAAGAGCTTTTGAATTCTTCTCTGAGGTATATTTCGCTTGCAAAGGATGCTACCAACACAACAGCACGAGTCAAAATGGAAAGCACGTGCAACAGGACAACCTTATATAGTCAGTCAGGTACAGCAACAAGGTCCGTCCTTGCTTACGTCACATGCGTAGCCGAGCATGAAACTTGAATCATTTGCATATCTCACAATGTCAGACTTACCCATCTAGTTTCATTCCTGTCGATTAGTGTGAATGACTTTGTTTGCATCCTAACCATTAAACTGTGCAGGCATTTTGAGAAATCCATGGAATTCCCCTTTCAACTTACGGCAAAGCAGAGATGCCAGATTTACTGCCTTCTGTGGAACACATACCAATCAACTGTTCCACTCAAGTGCACAGCAGAGTTGAAGCAGATGTCACTGCAGAACTCAGGATGTCTGGAGCTGTGCTGTGTTTAGGTAGTGAAACCTGATCTGAAAGACTAGGAAAGGTTTTATTCTTACCCACCAGCCTTCAGAGTGTCAACACTGCTAACCTGGGGGATGGGGGTGCACAAATCTGGCTATTTTTACTTACCCTCACACAACAGATGCGTAATATACTATCTGTGGACTATCCCTCTGACGAAGGTTAGCGTATCTTGGTGCGTCTCCGAGGCGCTGTTGTTAACTCATTACAGAAAATGTCTGTCTGTGTGAGCTTCAGGGGCCAGACTGGAAGAAAATAATGTGATTATTACTTCCACGTAAATGCGTTAGTGTCACATCAAACCGGGTGCACGCTTCCGAGGAAGTGAGGAGGGCGAGTTGTTGGAAGGAGCGTGAGGGATTAGACAGGGTAGCACTGCCTGACAAGCTGCTTTCACGGCCCTGACTTTCAGCTGAGTGCCATTTTTAGATGAAGAGAGATGGGCGAGAGAGACAGAGACAGAGAGAGAAGGAGAGAGAAAGAGAGTGAGACAGAGCAAAAAAGAGGGTAAAGCATTTTTATTCCAGGAAGTGATAGACAACAGATGCTGATCTGAGTCATGCTCACAACTACAGTTATTGGCAACTTCCTCTCCTCTTCTCTCATCTCCTCTCCTCTCCTCTCCTCTCCTCTTCTCCAGGCATTTCTTAGTAACACTTAATTGTAGGAACAGACCAGTTATATAGTTACATAGTATTATAGAAATAATACTTTTTACATCATGTCTGAATTTCAGAACTTCTTCTAGTCACATTTTAAGAATGGTGCATTCTGAGAGAAACAGGTCAAGCTTCTTACCAAAGAAGTAGTAAGCTGTTTTATATTATGCTTATACACAAATATACAAATATACTCTGCACAAATAGCTGCACCCAGAAGGAATCAACTGACAGAAATGAAACTCGGTGGGTAGGTTTGACATTATGAAACATGCAAATGATTCAAGTTTCACGCTCGGCTGCGCTTGTGACGTAAGCAAGGATGGGCCTTGTTGCTTTACCTGACTGACCCAACAGCCACAATTGCAGATATTCAGCAAGGAGTGATGCCCTCCATGAGTCATCCTGCCAACACCATTGGCAGAAGGCTGCATGCCGAAGGACTTCATGCACACAGACGTTTGCTGTTACGACGACTGGCCTTAACACCACGTCAACATCGCCAAACACTGCAGAGGTGTCATGCCAGACTGCCAGGGAGTGACTCAGAATGGCAGCCGGTCATTAGCATCAGTAACAAGTCCTGCCTTTGTCTTGGTGGAGGCGACCAACAAATCTATTTGTGGAGGCACCGTGGCCAGTGTCGAGATGAACACCATTAGGAACCTCTAATGGAAAGACACCTGGCATGTTGCATACTGAAAGACACTATTTGTGTATGTGTAGCTCAATAAATATTGCCCATATCAGTCTAAATTTATCATCATGTATTGTTCCTGGTAACTTTTATCGTCCTTCCAATCAGCATTGCAATCTGCTAGTTAAAAAAAATACTAGTTAGTCACAGTAGTTCTAGCCACCTGCAGCCTTAGTGGAATCTATGGAATCTACTTTGTACTCATTTCTGCCATTCATATTTAGTTACTAATTCCTTTTTTTAATTTAATTTCATTCTTCTTTTCTTGTGGACAACTTCTGTACTGCTTTGTGATTGGTCACATCTCTGGCTTTAAAGCTTAAGCAAAAATCCAGCCATAAAAATTAAGTTCCACTTCAGTTCCATATGTTCCTCAGTACTTACACAGATTTTTGGATTGATACTTTTGTACTTTTCAGCAAGTTGTTTTATATGAAGGCATTTTTTTGTGTCAGTAATGAAAATGCAGTGGGCCACTAATGTGTCTAGATACATGCACACCAGTATTCATCAGGCACATGCAGGTGTATTTGTAAAGTAAACTACTTTTTAATGTTAGGCATTTTCTGTTGAAATGCATTATATTACAGCAGTGACAGCTTCAATACTACTTTGCAATTGTTCACACTGCTGGCATTTAAAGTCCATCACTGTATTTTAGTCCAAAAGTGCACAGAAAATGGAAAACAGAGCCTAACAAAGTCTGCTTTCAATGCTGATAGATGATGGAACGACTAAGATGTTCCACTGCAGGTCAGTAAGTTGCTCTGTATTTAAGTAGTTTTTTAAGATGCTGTTTTTGTGCTTCTTCTGAAGTTGTTTTTACTTTCATTTTTCACTGCAGTCCATATTTCATAGCAGTAACCTTTGTTTGTGTATGGCTTTAGGCTACTTTAACCAGTGACCCTCACATAGTGCAGTGTAGCAGAGATCTTGCTTAGTGCATTGCTGTCTTACTCCCTCTCTCTCTCTCTTTCTTTCTCGCTCTCTCTCTCTCTCTCTCTCTCTCTCTCTCTCTCTCTCTCTCTCTCTTCCTCTGTTCACTAGCTGCTTGCCAAACACTGCGTCTGTCACTGGTATGTCTTATGAAATAATTAAAGAAACACAGCAGGAAGTGGAGTATACAGAGCGTTTCGATCGTCCACCTACAGGCAAGAAGCCACCGGAGACCCTGCTGATGGTCTCCTGCAGGATGGGACTGCGCATGCCAGGTTCCTCTGGCTGGGTCTGAGGCCTCCTACCTGCCAGGCCTGGAGGAGCGCTCTCAGGTGGGCAGCTGCTCAGACGCTACGCTGATGGATAGTCTGCAGCTGGGCCCTGCAGAACACAGAGATGCAAGCATAATCAAGACTTTGTTAAAGGGGCTGTATCACAGAAAGCACTGAACCCTTGCAAATAAAGTTTGGTGCACTACGTAAACATTCTTGAAAAGTCCATACCATCCATATAGAGAAACTTAGCTGCATAAACACATGGTGTCACAACTATGAATACATTTCCATATGAGGTGAGGGCCCATTCAGTTTACAGCAGCTTAGCCCCCTGCTGAAGTGAAGAGGAGTGTTGTGGAGTTACTGGATGTGGGAAAATTATTAAAGGTTGTGCTATTCCTGAAGCAGATGAGAAGTTGCAGCTTTCTAAAGGATCCTCACCTCCAAAAAAGGTGGCTGATGTTTATTTTCTTCACTGTCCCTGAGGATTTCTTAACAGAAACGGTACAAGCCAGCCAATCATAAAAGAGGACATTTAAAGGCACAGCAACAAAAACAGCTTGTTTAATGCTAATTTTCATGATCCCTAAGAGAGATTGCATGATGGTCAGTGGTGTTGATCGGAGCCAGATGTTTGAAGAGTTTACTGCCTCATACAGAAATTTGTTACATGAAATGTAACAGGATGTTTTGGCATTTTAATGCTTTTATTTTACACATTCATGGGTATGGGTACATGCAGGACACAGTAGTCCCCAACGAAATATATCTTTCAGATTTATGACTATTTCACCATCATCAACATTGCAAGTCACAAGGCACATGTAGATTCGCTAGAGGCTTTGAATAGTAGGCATAGTGACCCCTGGTTCCTATCTCCACCACTGTAAAGAAATCAGAGTCTGTACAATTCTCAACAATCAGCCATTTTACATTAAACCTCTTGGTGGAATTCTCCTTTAATGTCCGTTTTGACCTTAAATACACGAAGGGGTGGTCTCTGACTTTTGCACAGTACTGTGTATGTATTCACTGATTAATAGACTGAGAGAGAGACACACGGGGGAATTAAATAGGATCCAAACTGAGAGAGATAAACAGATAGAGAAGGGCGAAGGTGCGATTCCACGGAACTAATTCCAGTAGCAGTGCTCTGCGATGCATAATGCATTGTAAATTCACCAGATAGAGCCTATTACAGTCAAAGCTAATGAAACCATGCTGATTAGCAATCTCTCGATGCTGCTCCACCATATGCCAGTCGACTCTCATTCCCCGCCACTGAGACACCAAGCCTGTGCACGCGGACACACAAACACATACACCGCACACATACAAATCAGCACATTTGTATCAACAGAAACGACAGAGATGTCCTATCAGTTATCACCTGCTATCAGCATCATTGCAGAGTTGAAGCATCTCCACTAGGAGGCTGAGCAGTCGCTCAAACCCATTAAGGAAATATAAAAGAGTAACTGTGTTTTACAGCTGTTACTGTCCAGAGTCCTACTGCAAAGACTTGTTCTATGTAGTCTTGTGTCTTGTCAAAAAGGTGCCACTCCAGCACTTTTCAGCCTAACCTCAAGCTGCCAGCAGTGTAACTAGGATCTTATGGACCTAGTGCAAAAACAGTGAACGGGCCCCCCACCACAAAATTACAAAAATGACTTTCAATTCGTTTTAAACAAATGACACTGTAATTTGCATGTTTATTCTTTACTGTTACGTCTTAAACGATTGATGCACTCAAGGCATCTAATGTTATATGTCTGTCTATCTATTTTTTTTGCTATATAACATTAGCGTAAAGAGAGTGTTGATGGTTCAGTTATGTAAGCTCACCAGACAAAAAAATTGTCACCTGTGACTGAAACGTACCTAATAGTGTGTAATAACTCCATGAGCACCAATAACAGCTGCAATTTGATTTGCCATGGACTGGACAAGTTTCTGGATGTAGGCCACATCAATATTCAGCCGCTCTTGCATTAAAGAATTGCGCAGTTGAGCCAGATTTGGTGAATGCCCTCCCTGGCACAATTCTGAGGAAAGATAGACTGGGGTTTTTGACACTGCTGGTAGACCTGTATGACTGTACGCTTCCCTACACCTGCAGATTCAGCTACTTCCTTCACGCTATGGTCTTTGGCACGCCCAAATGCACTCACTCCTTTTAGCCAGTTATTAACATCTGCTTTGGACCCATTTTTCACACATGGAACGAGACATTCATTGCACTGTAAAACCTCTTCTCAGTCTATGGATCTCGTCATCACCCCGCAGGTATTCATAGCCCCATTCTCCTCATGCAACGGCATCCGCAGGAGACTGAAGTTACTACCACCTTAAACACACATTGTGACTAATTTTTTGCCCAGTGAGCTAATTTAGGTTAGATGGGTTTCTGACTTCTCGCTGCTCTTATTGTATATACTAGACATTGAAAGGTAACTGTAAATACTGGAATTGCTCAAGGAGAGATTTGTAAAATGGTTAAATTAGGTTTCAGTTTGATTACTGAATTACAAGCCTGAAAGTCCACCTGTAATTGATTGTTTGTAAACCTTGGTAGTTCATATCCTTGGTCACAGTAAACATGACCTATTGGTTCATACCATGCAATAGACTAAATTCCTTGTTTATTCATAAGCTTTGATCAAACTGTAGGGATTGACAGATTTAACAGGATTGTGCAGCATGTGTATGAGTGTGTCTTACACAAGCCATTCTTCAGACAGTTTCAATAAAATATGAGATTTTTAGTTTAAAGCATGATAATTAACACATCACCCTTGAGTGTGACGTGCCTTCTTTTCCAGATATCTCTCATTAACTTTACTAAAGATCTCTCTCTTCCTCTCTCTCTCTCAGTCATGCAAGTTGCCAGCTGTTGGTCAATGATCTGGCAGTCTCTGATCTTCCCAACTGCTCCCTCTCCCTCTTTCTGTGACACAAAATAAGTGTGACAGGCTCCTGGCTGCCCTTCTCCGAAACTCCCTCTCTCTCCCTCTGTGCTATTCCTCCACTGTAGCACCTCTGCTACCCCCCTACAATCACCCCACCAGCTGCTAACACATGTCGGGCCATGCCACTTGCCCCGCGGTCCTTATGCCCCTACATCTTTCCCACCTGCGAGCGGCTGGTGACCCCGGGTGACCTCTTCTGGCAGCGAGCGACCGAAGCTGCCGGAATGCCAATGAGGAAAACTGTCTTCGGCAGGTATCGAGTAGCTGGCAGAGCCCTGGAACCCAGCGCAGTGGAGAGGAAAGATTTAGCGGGGAGGAGAGATAATGATGAGGCCTGATTATTAGTCAATTACGGCCACTCTGTAGGGCACCGCTTCAGGAACTGGGGTGGGGTGGGTGGTGGGGTGGATAATCCCATTATCTAAGATGTCTGGATAATGGATTTTGTCTACGGGGTCTTTTTTTTTAAACACCGGGTATTGAATGTTAGGAATATTATCTTCGTGAAAAACTCGTAATGATACCTGTGGGCTCAACGATATGTGAGAGGAAAACTCATTTTGGAGCCGCCACCTCCGAACAAGCACTATCATTTCCGTCCTTTAGAAATTCTGTACAGGCTGTCTTCTGCCACGCTCAGCGTCTTTCTCTCTCTCTCTCTCTCTCTCTCTCTCTCCCACTCTCTCCCTCTCTCGCTCTGTCACTCAATCTCTCTCTCTCTCTGCCTCCATGGCTCTCTCCATCTGCTGATGGTTCTGACAGGATTGTTATTATTGTCATTACCACACTCTTGCTTAGCAGACACTTTAGCCCCGTGTGAATTACATGGATTGACTCGGAGGAGCAAATTACCAAATTATAACGTGCAGGCTGGGTCACCTTAAGTCACTCGGGATAAGTGTCTCCTGAGAGCTCTCTTACACACATGCAGCGCTCAGCTATTTGGAGAGACGTTCAGTCTGTGTATCTAACACTGATCTGTCCAACCTCCATTACTTACAGATCAATGTATTAAGGCTATAAGACACATTACACTGAGCGAAGCCCTGTTAGAGTCCACAACCTGTAAACAAAGAACGCATCCTCTCTGTCTCGGTAGTGTTTGCTCTTCCACTGGCTTGATTACTCAGCCTCCTGAAGCCTAAAGGCTTTGAACACACTAATCTCCCTAGAGTTCTATTTCTGCACTTTTTGGATACAGCACGGAGACAGCGGTAAATAAAATGGCTATATTTGTGTGGTACACATCAGGACCCTGGTTTGCCATCAACAACACTGTAAATAAAGGCTGTACATTTCTTTACAAATGATTTCACACTAAACCACATAGAATGAATTGTGTTTAAATCCCAACCACTGAATTATGCAGACATTTTGGAAAATCAGTGGAATTCCCCTTTAACTTTGAAAGGATTGCAGATATTCTAGATTAGTGATGGCTCTGATCCATATCCATATCTGGCTGATATGAAATAATATAATAAGCGGGAAAAAAAGAATGACTCTTAGCCTTTCTTCCTGTGACGGTAGTAAGGTGTTTGAGGAGTTTGCGTATGAGTAAGTTCTACTTTTGGATGCTCTACTTAAGTGAAGTGCTTCATTTAAAAATGGCTCTTTATAAAGCCGTTCTTTAAAGAAGAAATCAGAGTCAATGTTGGTCAGTATTGGGAGATGCTCAATGTTTCTGGATCTGGTATCTTTAGTGTGTTAACATGGCCACCTTGTCAGGATTCTGACAGCTGCATTCTGATCTGCACTGATACGCACTTCTGTGTATCATTTTGAACAGGTCCGATCGGAATCAGCCTAGCAAACAGCAGTCTCAACAGGCACTCTGCCCATCATATTTCTGTGTTTCCTGAGGGACTGTTTATGTCGTGACTCTATTTTCAAGACTGCCTCCTTCTATACATTCTATACGTTTTGCATATCAGTGTAATTTCCTGTTTCTGAAGTAGTCTGTGGTTTTTGGCCAGGTTAGGAGGCGAAAGGTACCATACTCTCCCTAGAGCGCCTGGCAATGTTAGACTAGGGTGTTGCATCATTCTTGCAATGCTATTCCAGGTGGTTGCTATGGTGTTGCTACAGTTGCTATGGTATCTCTGGTGGTTATTAGGGCGTTGTTTAGGTAGTTGCCATGGTATTGTGGTATTAAGTAGTTGCTAGGATGTTGCTTCAGCCACTTTTGCATCAGAGAATTGCACAGTTGGGCCAGATTTGGTGGATGCCTTCTCTAGCACAATTCTGAGGAGAATTTCCTGTAGACTAGGATTTTTGTCCTGCCAGTAGAGCCGTATGACCGTACGCTTCCATACACCTGCAGATTCAGCTACTTCCTTCACACTATGGTCTTTGGCACACCAAAATGCAATCACTCCTTTTAGCCAATCAATAACATCTGCTTTGGACCCATTTTCCACACATGGAACGAGACATTCACTGCACTGTACCACCTCTCTCAATCTATGAATCCCATCACTCACACCCCGCAGGAATTTATATCCCGATCATCCTTGTGCAACGCCATCTGCAGGAGCCTGAAGTTACTACCACCTTAAACACGCAAGGTGGCTATTTTTTTGTCTGTTAAACTTAATGATTATCAAAAACCTGTATGTAACCACACCAGGACAAAAAACTGGCAAAAAAATAAGAAGAACAGGAAGAAGAATATACGGTTAGTTAATAAAAGTGTCATGCATTGTAAAGTGCAAATTATTTGCACACTTCTAAAACATTTAACAGTGTACAAAATTACTATACATGAAATTTCCAGGTAAATTTTACAATAATTTTAAGTTCGTAGAATTTTTGTCAGAGTGTAAAGGATTAGGGGTCCTAGTAGCTAACTGTAATGTATACATGAGTATATTTAACACTGGCTTGTACTAAGTGTGCGGGAGTGGTGTTCAGTAAGGCACTTAGAGTAGTCTAAATAAGTTTGTATTATGCAGTGCTTCATTCCACTCATCTCGTGAGGTTGTCCGTGTTTTGTTCTCTGCACCCTCTTAATGGCATCCATCTTCCACAGAGGTCCTTTCTGAAGCGGCTGTCGTTCTGCGCCACCGCATTCGTGGGGGCATTTATGACTTTATGAGTGCTTTACAGCTCATTCATACATAAATGCATGGTGTAGAAAATGGGACACGTTTAAGCCGTTTGCCCCGCTCTCAGTCGCCTCCGCACAGTTGCACGAAGCTGCCTAAGGACGGGTCGCTGCTTTCATTACGGACGACTTGCATCGTATCCTCAGCCCGCATGACATCTGAGACGTCCTGCCTGTGTGTCTGATACTTATATCATATGACATGGACGTTTAAGCAGGAAGTAGACCACAGATCAGCATGTGCTGCTCTGCCCTGGACTTTATGCAAATATGCAATGTGTGATACTCAGTACTGTCTTTACTGAGCTAGGATTCATGACCAGTAGGGATGACCTAATTATGTTTTTTGTTTGTTTGTTTGTTTGTTTGTTTGTTTTAAACCCACAGTCACAATTCAGATAAAGTTAATAAAACCTCATTTAGTTAAGACATGGTAGGCTGCCAAACACTTTACAATGCTAGAGTACAACATTAACCTTCATTTGTAGTATAAGTGAAGTCTCATGCCCTCTGACCTGATATTAATTTTGGGGAGCATTTTATCTGAACCATGCTACGTAACATAAACATGCTATAAACATGGCATGGACAGATTATACCCAGTAATATAAAATTGTCTCTTTTGTAAATTACTATTGTAAACTGTCTTAAATGCACTTAAATGCACTTTCTATGCATTTCCAGTTGCTCTAACATCCACACAGTAGTCATTTCTTCTGCTTTAAATGTACTGATAAGTTTGTAACATGCTTCGACTACAAGGCCTATAAGGCTTAAAAGTCAGCGACATAGGCTTAGATTTTGCAGGGGGTTTTCAGACCACATCACACGGTTCGCTTGGATGCAAAATCAGTATTACCCTGTCAAAAATATGATGACAAATAACTCAGAAGACACATTCTTCACCAAATTTTGCCTGATTTCTTATTGAACACCGTGTGCCTATGATCTTCAGATTCATCTCCTTGGGGAAGGGGTCTATAGCACATCCCACATTAAAACAAATTCTTTGGCAGTATACATTTCAACCAGGGAAGTCTGCAGTTCCCCAAATCTCACATATTTAACTTCAAATAAGTAAACGTGTAACACATGATCTAAAAAAACCCTAAAAAAATACAATATCTTGCTATCTTGTCAGTGATTTCAACGTCAGATACAGAAAAAAGAATCAACAAACTATTTTTTAAACACTGGAAATAGATAACATCAGTAAAGTGAATGAGCCATAATTAACATATAAGGTTTATATCAGATAGTATCAGTATAAGGAGTGAATTTCGGGTCTTTTTCCACACTGGTTACATGCTGATGCCTGAATGAAACCACATTAGTTAAAGTTATAGGAAGACAGATAGAAAGTAAGTTCTACTGTTTATTTTGATATGTATACCATGTCTATAAGGACATATTAATTAGAATTAGAATTAGAATCATAGCCCTGCAAAATGCCTGCACAGTGTCGGCAGTGGATATTAAGGGTTAATACAGAAGTAACAGAACCATCATAATTTTACAGTGAAATCAAGAAACTAAAAACCTAATGATACCGTAAGAACCCAAAAGAGGCCCGTAAGAAGCCCATTTATGTCGCTTAGTAAGTACAACAGGCTTTGCTGACTGTGCTTAGACAAAACATGGCCAGCCTGCAAAAAAGTGACTGTTTCCCTTTATAACAGTTAGACAACACAGACATTAAGGCTGCTTATTAACTTCTGAAAATGTTTCTCACTGCTGCAAGTAGCAGATAAAAGGTGATTTCTCAAAAGTTCTACATTATTTAATTACTGAGATGTAAGTCATTCAGAGTGGCTTGATGTGAAATTCTGCACTGTGGAGACACTTCCTGTCTCTGATCACCAGTAAAAAATACATACAAGTTTAAAACCTTGAAAGTGGTAAATCTGTTTTCCATGGGGGCTATTTTGTCTTACCACAGCCTGCATGTACCTTTCAGCCACGTTTTAAGCCAAAACTGTTTTTTTTTTGCATTTTAAAACTATCATAAAATATTTGTAGCATCATATTTGTAACTATTACATGTAATAACTTTCTGTATGGGAAGTTTTAGAGGCATTAAAGACATCTTCAGACGTCTGGTTCCTATCACCACCACTGTAAACAGTTCCACCTACGTAAGAGAGCATTTCACATGAAACCACTCTCATATCTTAACGATTTAATGATGTGGCGATTTTAAAAAATCGATGGAATTCTTCTTTAAGAAAGCCAGAATGTTATAAAACTTAACCAAGCCAATAACAGTCTATTACAATATACCTCCACCGGTTCAGGACATCCTAAATGACGCTGCCAGTATACCTGCTGTAAACAGGCAGATATGTACCTTTAAAACTTCCACTCCTTTAAGGTGCCTAGGTGCGCGTGCGTAGTCTGCAGTCCACCAGTGGCCAGTGGAAGGGCTGGCTGTGTGACAGTGAGCGGCAAAAGCTCATTACAGACACTGCAGAGCTCAGGGGCCTAATTAACAGCAGCTCATTTCCTACCTGCGCGAGGAAACACTTGCCCGTCATTTTTCATTATTAATACTTTAACAGCCGCTGACCGACACGCAGGCCTAGATGAGGGACTTTCAGGTCCATCAATTAACCCGGCCGCAGGCTTCTTGCAGAGCTGGGGCCCCCTTGAGGGCCCGCTGATAGGGTCCGCACATCACATACATATTAATCTCTCACCTTTGCCGTTCAGGGACACACTCTTAGCCCCAGGCGGAGCAGGACAGCAGGGCCTACAGCTCTAGGGGGGGTTGACCAAGCATCCCCCAAGAAATGACCTTTGCCCCTGGCTTCTCTCCCCTGACCTCGCCTTCAGCTCTTTCCCAGGTAAGCTCAATGGGAGGATGTCTATGATCACCTCAGTTTCACTGACCTCGCGTGCTCACGTGTGATAGAATCCAAGTGGTCTTGGTCTAGTGTTCATGAAGCATGTCTGAAGATCTACAGTATCATGCGCTGAGGAACCTGATCACCATGCTAACATCCAGCTCTCTTTACCGGATTTCTAGATCGGATTTCTAGAGCTTTAATCTAGATCTAGACCTAAGAAATCGGAGTAAAGTGTTTACATACATATTCAGATATATTTATGCACGCACACACATACAATAATCAGATATCAAATTCATCCAACTTAGTTTGGATTATTAAGTGCATGTAAACACACTCAATATGTCGGCCATCAGGCAGCGTATTCATAACCATTTCATAAAATAACTTTATGTGAGGGAGCTTTTAAAGGTATTCAACATTTCAGACATCTGGTTCCTATCGCCTTTTCTAGAATGGAGCATTTCACATCAAACCACTCTAAATCCACTCTAAATGACTTTGTTTACATCTTAACCATTTAATTATATTTAGACATAAAATTATGAACAAACATAAAAAAAATGGCAGGTTGAACGGGGTGTTGTGCCACCTCCCCATTGCGTGTATGCACATAATGTGATATAATTTGTTCTTTTTATAAATAACTGTTTAATTAATATTGAATATTCTAACTAATTTGTATTTATTCACTCACTCACTCCCTCACTTTCTAAACTACTTCATCCTTCTGGGAGGCCGGAGGGTGCTATCCTAGCGTTCAATGGGCGGAAGACAGGAAACACCCTGGACAGGCTGAGATGTATTTATTTTAAAGTATGTATGTACTAATAAAGTATTTATATTACTAGTGTAATTTAGAGCAGGGGTTCCAACCAATAACTACATAACATAGCGGCCCACCAGACATTTTTATTTGTACATGTTTACATTAATATATTTAGAATTAGATACTTAATATAACACTAATATGGTTATATATGATGTTTCTGGCTCACTACAAACTAATGTCTCAACCTGAGTATAGGCCAATGGACTATTGGAGGTTGCTTTATGGCCCACTGGCGGTCTGCAGCCCACAGGTTGAGAAACCCTGATCTAGAACCCATATACCTCAGTGCAAGCATGCGATGGGTAGGCAGACTCTGTGTTTGTTAGCAGCATTAGCCTCGTAACTCCAGTTTAAAACTAAAAAAGCACAATTTGGACACAATTTCCTTTACTTTCCAGAAAACAAGCTCCATGTATTTTCTCATGATGGTATGAGACGTACTTCTCCTGGAGGGTATTTCTAGGTTTTTTTTCTAGGTAAGTTATCCATCTTGCTGACAAATCCTGCACACACACACACACACACACACACACACACACACACACACCGATCTCTGATCCTTTATGAACACCAGCCAAGTTCTTCGGACATTAGTGATGCAGCTGTCCAGATGCAGGCCGCCTTTGAATGCAAAGGGGAGCTTTCTCAGGTCCATTAGCTCTCCGCAACGCTCTGTCCTTTTTAAAAGTTTCTTTGCGAGCTCTGAATACAAATGAACGACCCAAGAGTTTGTCATCCAAGACTCAGAAACTGGAACGCTGTTCCGCTCACTTCAGGGGTCACGCTCAAAAGGTGCAGAATCAAGAGGCGTTTCTGATAGAACAGAGAAGCCGTGCTGTCACTAGAGATAGCTATGACACTATGCATAAAACATGGCATCGTCGGAGGAGGAGGGGACGACGGGCCGCTTTTGCTGCATTTGCAATTCTGCAGCCCCGTGTGGTTTTCATGAGCTGGGAGGTGAACGACAGACCTGCTGCGCTCTATCCGTTCATCCTCCCACTGCTTCCACGGCCCCCTCTCCCATTCGCTCACTCTTTCGCCCTTTAGTGGGTCCATTGACTCTCTCCCTGCTGCCCTTTACTGAGCCAGTTGGGGGTAGCACGGCTTTCTCTTTCTCTTCACTATCTATAAGTCCCTCTGTCGTTTCTCTCTCTCCTTCGCTCCCACCCTCCCTTTCTCGGACTTTCTGAGCTCTCCGTGACCTTGCTGTGTGGCGAGGGTGCAAAAAGGGCTTCTGGGAAAACAGACACGGGCCCTGCATTGCAGCTGCTGTCACTGGTGTCATGACCTCGCTCGCACACACATACACAGCTCCATTTCTCAGTACCCAAGAGCCACAGTTGTTGCTGTGCTGTGCGGTGAGCTAGAATAGTGGCTGTTTAATTTCACAGTGAGACTCCAGGCAGATGTTACAGCTCCCTCTGCTCGCCTTCACCTGCGAGCACTAATGGGAATCGGCAGTGACTGGGCGCACAGGAAAACCCTCACAAGCACACACAAATGCTCAAATGCTGAAGGATTAACCTTCATAACTTATTGCTTTCATTTTTGCTGTGTGTTCCAAATGTAATATGGTAACTACATCACATAGTGAGGTACTCAGTGTAATGCATTCAGTTTAGAATCACTCATTCAGATTGCTATTTTAGCTTGTTTTACAGTAAAGTCCATTAATATTTGGACAAACGTATTAATTTAGCTGTTTAGCATAGAATATTGGAGTTGAAAGTAAATAATAAATATTATATCTCAAAGTGCAGGGTTTAATTTGGGGTTTATTTACATGCATATCAGGTGAACAGCGTAGGAACTACCACCCAGAACTCAAGAGTGTTTTCTAACAATCATAAATTAAATGGTCTTTTTTTTAAAAGCAGTCAGTGACTGCCTGAAGTCTAGAACCCATCACCACATGCTGTGTTTCTTCCCTGGCGGTATCCTGCCAGGCCTTTACTGGAGCCATCCACAGTTTTTGCTTGTTCTTGGGGTGTTTTACCTTCAGGTTTGCTTTCAGTTAGTGGACGGCTTTGACTGGACAGAGGCCAGGTGACTGAACATTCCACTTTTTTGCCTTAAGAAGTCTTAGGTTGCTTTTGCAGTGTGCTTCAGGTCACTGTCCATCGGCAACGCAAAGCACTGTCCAAGTTCTGAAGCATTCAGCTGAATCTGAATAGACTATAGCCCTACACACTGCACAATTCGTCCCAATGCTTCAGTCAGCAATCACACCATCAATAAATACAAGAGATCCACTGGCAGCCATTCATGCTCAAACCATAACACAACTTCCACCATGCTTGACGGAAGATATGCTTTGGATAAGGAGCAGATACCTCCGTTCTCCATACTCATTCTTGCCGTCATCTTGATGAAAGGTCTTTGACTCATTTGTGCATTTGTGAGATGTGGTTCCAGAACTGTAAAGGCCTTTTTAGCTGTGTTTCAGTGAACTCCAATCCAATCATACTGTTTACGAGGCTGGCCAGGAGTTTCCATCTTGTGGTGAACTCTTTGCATATACCTTGACTGATTACTTTGACATAGATATATTAACTTCCTGAAGGCTGTTACTGATCTGGCCAACAGGTGGACAGATGTTTCTATCCATGCTTCCCCTGCAAAAACTATGGGTCTGAAAGATGTGTAGCTGTCAAGAAGCTGAGGAAAGGAAATGAAAAATGGACTGACCAACCCAGAATCCAGACTTGAACATCACTGACTGTGTTTGGGATTTCTTGGTAGCAACAGAAGCAGAAAATGCAACCAATGTCTTTGGACCCGACTTTGGAGGTGGGGGTTTTCTTTCCAAAGGAATGGAAGCTGTAGATAAAGAGTGGATATAATAAATACATCTAATACATCTACTATACAGCTTTTTTTTTTGCACCAAAAATGAATAACTAATACGTAATGTCCTTTTTTACTGGAAATGAAGGTTGTTCTCTATCTTTCCCAAAGTACCATTTTTATTTTGAACCAGTGAGTAAATAATTCATATTCATTACAGAATAACAAGGCTTAGGAAAATGGGTAATAAACCTGCAACCTGAGGGATTAAGATTTTGTGTGGCTCCTGCTGCACATTTCTAGTCTGCTGTGAAAAACTAAAACAACAATGAAACCAGGAATTGATCCCCTCCGCCCCCCTGTGTGAGGGTCCATGAGTGCAGTGTTAAAAAATAAACAAGGTACACTTCTCTTAAGATTTATTTGCGGGCAAGACTTCCAATAAACCATTTGCTTCCAAAATAAATTTGAATTACTTACTAACATTACCAGACAAGCACAAGCTGTGTTTAACACTGTGTATCCTAACATTCCCCACAAAAAAAGAATTAAATATAAATAAAAGTAAATATCAATAAACAGAAACACACCACTGCTTTTACAACACATTTGAACTCAATCTTAAAGGTTTGTCTGAACAAAAGAAAAGTTTCTGAGTGTCAAACACCAAGAGCAAAAAACAAATTTGTTCCACAGTTAAAAAACACAGAATATTCAGTCAAGTACATACAGTCCCGAATTCTAAACAGGGCTTAAAAAATAATTGAGACATTTGCCTTCCTCTCAGCGTCAGGGCCAAAGCCTGAGAAGCGAAGAGAGTCCTGATCAAAAGGCCTGCATTCACCACTAAACGCTCCAACTGGACAGCATTGCCGTCCAGGTGCCAACTAGACCCCGTTTAGACTTGGCCCGAGAGCCAAGACTCCTCTCTGTCGTACATACACAAACTTCTGCAGATCAGCTGCCAGGCTTGTTGAAGTCCGCCAGCAGTCTGCTCCCTCTTGCCCACAGTGCATGCCGACGTGTACAACATTGTACCTTAAGTGTCACACCATAAGGAACACTTCTGAACACCCCCGCATACATTTTGTTGATTTTTGTGAGTGAAGGAAGTTAACGCATTAGTTTAGTGTTTTCGTACACAATTTCTCTTTCCTTGCTGAGTTTAACACTGGAAAACATAAAATATCAAATGTGCCCGAAATTCTGCACAGGCCACATTTAAGGTTTTATTTTCTTTCCAATATGACGACTCAGCAAATAAACTTTAATGGGTGTATTAATATATGCAGAGGTGTGGTCCCTGTAGAAGGTGTGTTAAATTATTTTAACTCAGACAATTAACACCAACATTATGTGCCCGGGGTGCCCAAACGTTTAACTGTGTTTGTTCTTGACAAACGACTTGTCTGTGCTCCGCCCATAAATTCTACCTGTTTAAAACGTAACGATATCAAGCTGGACTTTGCCGCAGTAGCTAATCTAAAAAAAAAGGAAATTTCAAGAATAATAAATAGGAATATAGCTGAAATAGCTGAAAACAGAAGTCACATAAACGGCAGTTCAAAACAGAAAATAACACCCCTGACAATGTTCAAGACCTGGTAGACGGTTCCCATCAGAAACACAGTAATGAAGCTCCACTCTTGATTTAGATCTGAAAAACATCCACAGGTGTTTCTGTCCATCCTTCCACTGTAGGGAGACAACTCAAAACAATGAATCAGGAAAATGTGGAGCTGTCAAATAAGCCCTCATTAGGAAAAGGACAGACAAGTCAAACAAAGAAGCTGCTGGTGTTCTCAGATCAATGGATTAACCATCCCTGAGTCTAGACCTCAACACCAATAAATGTGTGTGGGATTACTTATATCGCAAGAAGCAGAAAATGCAAATAACTTCTACAACTGAACTTTGGAGGTGTGGAACAATATTCCTGCAAATATAAAGTAAGTCTCTTGAAAAAAATAGAAGCTGTAATAAAGACAGAGTAGACACACAAAATACTGAAAAAATGATATTCAATTTAGCTTTTGAGACAACTATGTAATATAACTAAATTGACAAACAAACACCAACATATCTGATATTTGATGGGGCCAGTTCTCCTGTAAATGTAGGTGTTTTTACAAGTACAATTCCTCAATATGTTGAATGGGATATTTATTTAACAATAAATTAGCAATAGTAGCTATGAAAAAACACAGGGGCGGAGCATGGACAGGTCATTAAAATACAAAAACGCCTTTCGACAAATTAAACTGTGCAGTTCATTCTCTACCACATCTGCAATAATCAGTGACAGCATTTCTGTTGCTTGATCAGCTTGAGACGTGGTCACGCACTCAGTTCTGTGGCGTCAGTTTAAAGATCTGCATGGTTTTACAGCTGCATTCAGACTACGCTTAAGGCACATCCTGTTATTCATATTTCACCCACTTCTAGTTCACTCATTTGTCAAAAAAAGGACTCAAGCTTGTAGTGTTTGGCCCAAAGCCTTGCCAACAGCCAAAGGGGGTGAATTAAATTCACATTAAATCAGATGGCCTGGGCATTCCTGGCTGGGCATATAATTAACCAATGTAAAAAAATATATAAATAAATAAATAAAGAGGGGGGAAAACCCCAATCACATGTAAAGGCCCTTAAAACTTTTTCTTGGCAGTGGTGTTTACAGGACGGACTCCTGAAGACAAACAGCTGATCCTCAGCTTTCCCACCCAAGGCACTAACAGACAGCAGTGCCTGGCAGCATTCTGCGCTCGTACCTGTGCCGTATTTCAGGCTCAGGAGCGCCAAGGGTCTTCGCCCTTGTCTGTTTATGACAAGAGACACTAAACTGCACAGATGGGGGCAGGGAAAGGCAAGCTGCTTAATCTTTTCGGATGGATTTATAATTCTCCAGTCAGTAAAGTGTGCGTCGAAAGTGTCTCATTAAAATCAGTGGAAGGCCAGGTGGTGGTGGGTAACCAGTGGTTGGAAATGAAGGCTGAGTGAAGCAGGCAGAGGGGGATTTTTGCTGAGGCACGAGCTGTCCCCTCTCTCTGCACGGGGTCCATTAGCTCAGGATGAAGGAAGGGACAGCGATACCAATGAAGAAGTTCCTGAACCTTTCCTGAGGCAAAGTAATTTTCAGTTCCACCAACTTCATGTTTTAGCTCCCAGACTAGTGGTTACTTCCTCGAGAGTGAAAGATGACCTTCTTTAAAGGAATACTCCAGCATTTACCAGCCTGCCGTATCTATAGATCACGGCCAGTTACCACAGACAATGACTTGAGACATAGTTTCCTGTGCTTAGAACAGAAAACACAGTGACTTAACGCACATAAATAATAGAAGTCAATTTATAATAGTTGTTAAATACTGTGAATAAACGTTTACAGCTGGATTTACATGGTGAAACTCTCCTGCAACTAACTGCATGTTAAGTAATAAACAACATAATATGTGACATTTTAATTGTTTATCATATTATCTCTCAAGCTGTCAATGCCATTCTTTAGCAAGGGGTGTATCTCAGTCCCTTGCTATTTAATAATTATCATACTTTGGATCTCAAAGGAATCAGCCCTGTGTGAAATCAGACGGCATCAAGAGGGAGAAGATCATAACAACAACCAGCTAACAAAGAAGAGTCAATGGTGGGCTGCTAATTAAATCAGCTGGTAACAGAAAACATTGCTTCGAGAAACGTGTTTGTTGTTCTGGTACAAGTAATTGACAAAATCTAAAACTACCAACCTCGCTACCAACTTCCAAAGTGGACCACGAATCTCACCTTCCTCTACATTACTGTCTTATAAACTGGCCTGGTGAAAACAAAGGTATTAAAGCAATGTTGTCTGATATTATTATGATGCATTATTGTCTTTTTGATTTAAGTTAAGCGGGCTGCAAATGTTGTAGCTGAGTGTCGAATGAGTTGCAGAACACTTTACATTATGCAATTCAAATGCAATTACGTTTCATGTAGGTTTCAAGCAATTGAAGTCACAAGAATGTTTCACCATGTAAAATTAGCCCAAGTTTTTTTTTTTGCTGTTTATGTCAAGCATCTTGTGGAAACTTCAGTAACATCACTATACTTGTAACAAAATAGCCCTACTTTTTCCTGTGCAAATCTAGTCCCACCTGTGAGGACTGAATTCTACAGATTCCTATACATGTTTACTGCTGCATCTTTCCACTGAGTTCTAAATGGATTTTGACTAAAGAGGTTCTCTGTACAGTATTGGTTCCCAATTCTAGCCCTGAAGCAAAGTATCCCCTTTTCCAGACACACCAGTTGCAACTAATAAAGCCCTTCCTGAGGTGAACTGGGTCCGAGCAGAGAGAACACTAGACCAAGTAGAGCATTCTAAAACAAGGATTGAGAAGCAAACCACTGCTGTACAGAAAAAAACACAACTGCTGCACTAATAAACTATACAATCAAGATCTAATAGATAATTATTAGGTTAAAGTATTCATGTAACTTATGACTCTCCTTAAAATGGAGCAGATGGACGCATGTCTGTACGTGGATGCATGAAAGGTTTTCGGTTAATGCATGTCCTTGCTCGGCTGTAAACTCTATGACTTTAAAGTGCTGCGTTCACTGCAGGCTGACTTCTCTATTCTCCACAGACCAAAGAAACCCACCTGCTTGCACTCGTCTCTTCTCATCTGAATGAGCTGTTTCCTTCACTCTGCAGCGAAGGCCTTCAGCAGGGGAGAGGGAAAAAAAGCCGTTTAATAATTTGTGCGTCTGCTGCTGTTCTGAATCCGCTACCGGCGCACTTTTTCCCTGACATTCTGCTGATGGAACGGCATTCAGAAATGCTTATCATTACAAAAACCCATCTACCACCTTTCATACTCCCCAATATTAGCTTGGGTAAAATCTATAAAAACGAGGGGATAAATAAACCATGTTTTCTCCCCCTCACATCTTATTCACTCTTCAAGGAGTTTTCTGGCACTTAACAAATGACTTGGGTCTCTACTGCATCACTCCCAGACTGGCACATGAGACACAAGCAAGACAAAGCCTCCAGATCAGAAGAGCTGTAAGAGGAAGTCAGGTGCCCAGTCCATTGCAGTCTGGGCCACTGCCAGGGCAGCTGCCCCCAATGTGGCCGAGAGACCCCAAACGGCCATTTTAATGAGCTGGTGGGCACTGCCGCTGCGAGAATTGGCATGGACCAGATCAAGGTCAGCGCTGTGGCGCTGGTGGATCTGCTGGCGAAGGACGGAGTCTGGGCGCTGCTGCAGAGTGGATGTCTGGAAGTCCTGAAAGGAGTTGATTGTGATGCTGAAAAAAAAAAAAGATAGAGGACATGAAGACGTGAGGAACAGCTTAGAAAACATCTTCTTGCTTTTACACACTCTAACATAAGCATTTAAATAAGCCGAAATTATGAGTAAAGTGGATGTAACATTAAATCCTTATCACATTTATGAATAATTAATAGAATAATTCATAAATAAAAAATGGGTTATTTTATTATCATGCCAATTTGATAAAAATTATTGTTGTGTTGTACAGTTGTTGTTTTTTTTTTTTTAGAAAGAAATAACACCCTTTTTGCCACATCTTGGCATCAAAACAGTAAGGGACCACCTTTCAGTTATTTCATTTCCAGCCAAAATCTGAGGAGATTAAATATAAGATAATATGCTTGCATAACAAAGTTCGGTGAAAATGGGTGGAAAAAAACAGGACTTCCGAAAACAGAGGTTCAAAAAATGTATTAAAAGCTAAAGAAAAAATGGGACTCATAACAACTGTGAAAAACCTGGTAGACCACCAAAACTGTACCTTCAGAAAAACAGTACTTAAAGCTTTCATCTACGAGAGAAAGGAGAAAAGTACTGCTCAGACTTCAAAACCGTTTAATATGTTGCATCCAACTTTAACCAACTTCTAACACTGAGCTGGAAAAATATAACAGATCTAGCAGATTTCTGTTAGAAACTGAAAGTGATTCTCTTAAATAAATGGAAGCTGTAATAAAGGCAAAGCGGGACATGGTAAACAGTGAAAATAGATATATATTGATTATATATAGTTATAGGTGCTTCCACGTAATTTTCTGTTTGGTTTTCTGCTTTCATGAAGCTGAAGAATGAATAGCTGGTAATGACCGTTTTGACTGGAAATAAAATAAATGAAAAGGTGGTCTCTGATCTTGCACAGCAATGTAAATACATTGTATTATATCACTTTGTAATTACTATGTATTCTTTTGAATAGTACAACGAAATGATAACAATAGCTGTTAACATCCAAGGCTTAAACAGCTTATATCCTCTCGTACTATGTATTGTCATTCATTCCTGCAACTCCTTTCAAGTTCAAAGAGACTTTTATCACCCTATCACAAGTATATATATTGTTTGAATTATTGGACTCACCCTTCTATTCAATCAGCAAATGTAATATCAAAGCTATTACAGTATTAACTGGAAGACTGAGTGACTGGTGGATTAATTCCTACATAAATATACGCAGAGAGAGAGAAAATAAGAGGGCAAAAAAGTAGGAAAGAAAGAGGAAGGGCCTTCAGGGTACAGGGGATGCCTTCTAGCCTGCTTACAAAAGGACAGAACTTTTAATTTCAAGAGGAACGTTCCCCAATTACAATAGTAAGGCAATGCAACAGAGCCTGTGCTGAGGGCTAGAACACGTACAGTTCCCCTCAACAGTTTGGAGAAAAACATCATTAAAAAAAAAATCATAAAATATTCAATTCCATTTCATTATCATCCCTCTGGTAGAACAGTAAACACAAAATGCAAATGCTGCTCTCTCAAGACTAGAAAATGCCCAGAAAAAAAAAACCCCTCATGAAGACTCTTGATGAAGTGGCTGTTGTGAGAAAAGGACTGAGGGCGCGAGCTGAAGGGCTCAATGTCTTTAAGACTTTGCTCGTTTTCCTTTTTTCCCCCCTCCTTTCCTTTTCATTCCCTCTTTTCTGCAGCTCTCATTAAGATCTGCAGCTAATACCGTACGGCTGAAAATAGCTGACAGGTAACAGCAGAGCAATTAACTTTTAAACTCTCACTTTAAGAGAGTAACACCCGAGAGAGGCAGGCTCCGCGCTGATGAAACTGCAGCCTAATCTGGACACACGCTTGCGCAGTTTCCGTCACTTTAAACACTGTTAAAGGCGCAATAAGGATTTTTTACTCTCATGTGAGGCTTACGACTGGCATATACCTGGTTCATTTCAAATCACATGGCTGGTCACATGACGTGCTGCAAACCGTAAGCGGGGAGCAACAGTGCTTCCCACTGTTTACCCCACGTTTACCCCAAGCCAAGTGAGCTCAAATGGCCTGAAGTGACGAAATCCAAGTTATGATGTTCTTGAGTTAATGAGTTATACATATTTTTGGCTCCCTAAAGGTCAATTGTTAGCCCAGCCCTTTGATTGGATAGACACTTCTACGTTCAGGAGAGCTGCCATGTTCATGGTGTGTGGCCGTGTTTACTGTGGAGCTAGCCTAAATTGCAGAAAGCACTGCAGCAAAAATAGGTTAGTAAACAACTGCTAAGCAGACACTCAGCTGACACACATTGCTTACGATGAGGTTGCGATTGGTTGACATAGCGGACGTTAACGCAGGTTTGAAGAATGGCTTTAGAAAGCAATTTGTGTGGTGCCAATGTCTTGGCGCTTACACAAGACTATGAAATTTGTTGCCTGGACTATACATTGGCCTTAGCAGTCACATGATTGGTCATATGCCTTGTCACATAATAGGCGTAGGAAGTAATATTGAATGGGGACGGTCCTCAGGTGTGAACTTGAGTGACCTCAAGGAGAAGGACTTTAAACTTCAGAGTAAAGTCAGTATTTCAGTATAGTCATAAAATTCTACATGCTTTTTCCTATGCTATAAGGTACAGTGCTACTCTAGTTCTGAAAGTTGTTTGAAAAACTTAAAATGTTTATACAGGTTTTCAGTCATCCAGTACATCAGGCGTCACAATTGGTGCAATACTGCGGACCTTCTTTTCATTTCATTTCTGGTCAAAACAACTATTAAGAACAAGACAAGCTTATAGAAGCCTCAAAAATTAAGGTAATATTTTATTAATATTCAGTGTGTCCACCCTCTGCCTTTATTATAGCTTCAGTACTTTTCAGGGGACTTGAAGTTGGTTGCATTTTTCAATTCTCACGATCCAGGTAATCCCAAACACGTTCAATGATGTTGAGGTCTGTACTCTGGGGTGGTCAGTACATTTGATTTCCGAATTTTCCTTTTTCCCTTTTTTCAGTAAGACCCACAGCATAGAGCTATCTTCTCACAGTTCAAAGAATAGACAGAAACTATTGTGGATATGAAGCTGAGAGAGCTTGACTTTCTCCCATTACTAGTCGCACTTTCCCCTTTCTTATGCAAGTGGAGTATCTTATTTCTAATCTCCATTTGACATTTATTATTACTTATTTGATCACCTGACATCAATAACTCCAAGATGTCTCATAGTCAAGCACATCTGGCTGTTCAGGAAGAAAGCCTCCTACTGAAGTCTCATATGATCTCACCTTAGCTGCAGTAGCTAACAAATAGTGCAAATACGCTGACAGACCAGAACCAGCAAGGTCTGCACAGGTCAACAAGGCTGAGGTCAGGAAATGACCTGAGATCTTGTGACTCTAAAGCAGATTTTCTCAGACTTTTTCTTAATTAAAGGTCTCCTTTCTGAATAGTAAGTGCCACTGCATCCTCAGTTTGGGAACCGCCGCTCCATATACTCACAATCCATTTCTATGACATTTGAAAATGGAGATATATTCTAGGTAACAAAAAAAGTACTATATTTTAATATGTCTCATAGCAACCACTTCTTTCACCTCCCATCATGGTGCCATATGTCTTACTGACTTTGATCACTTTTATCTCTCTGTGTGTGTTTCTACTTTCACCGCTTCCCTCCTCTATCCATCATCTCCCTTCTATAAAGCAGCACATTGGGTCTGCTCTTGTCTTTCCTTTTCTCTGTTCTTTGTCTTTCCTCCTCCTGTCCAATCTGTTGCCCTCATCTTGCTGGTGCAGACACTGAGGATAAAAGATGCATGCATTTGAAAGGTATAAATGAATTGCATTGTATATGGTTTCTCTGACTTACACTATAACATCACCTGTGCATATTGTTGGAAGAAAAAAAAAATGTTTTAATCGCTTATCCACTGGCAGTCTAGCACACAAGATCTATTATTAGACACTTGCCGCAGAGATGGTATGCCCAATTAACCATGAGTTTGTGTTCCCCTAGTGTGTGTATATACCAATGTATCAGTGTGTGTGCGTGAGTGTGGTGCTCGGAGGCTGGTATGAATCAGCAGCTCCGCTGTCCTGCTGTCCTCGTGACCCATAAGGCTCTTTGTGCGCTTGAGTGAGCGGCTTCCAGAGACGTGACACAGTGACGCATCACGGGGCCCTGTTCACTGAACTCACATAGGGCCGACTGTAAAACACACACAGGTCTGTTTTTATACAATGCCAGGACATTCGCTCAAACAAATGGTCCACATGTATTATAAATATGTAAGTACCTAGAATACTGTGCAAAAGTCAGAGACCACCATTCATTTATTTCATTTCTACATAAAATAGCTATTAAGTGCATTCATTTTTCAGTGTCAGAACAAATTTTCCTTAGTATCTCGTTTGTCCACTCTTTGCCTTTATCAGAGCTTCCATTCTTTTCAGAAGACACGCTTTCAGGAATATTTAGACAGTCCTCTTTTTTCCACCCGTTTTCCCTTGACACTAATTCGACTAGCGGTGCAAATTACACGTTTAATCACAATGCGATCCTACATCATTCTTATATCAAATTACATCAAATCTGATGATTTTCAATACTTTTTTGCCTCAAAGTGATGTGACTGGAGCTGATATGAAATGATATTGTGGCATCAGAGCATGCCTGAGAGTAGTTTAGTTTAGTTACTCTGTGTAGCAGCTGTTACTTAGCCTTTTGTTGTGAGGACTCTTATTTTGCTGTGTAGGCTACGTGTCTTCCTTTTGTGTTTGCATGCCGTTTCTGAGTTATTCAGTAGAGCACAGTTATACACCAGATCTATGACAAGTCCGAGTGCTTTGGGGAACACCTTAAACACTATGTCACCTTTTCAGGTGAGCTGACAAGTTTGTGTTATCTGATACCTGAAATACCTGAGCATTTTAATTTAGAAAAGAGTGTTTGCAAAGCACAAAGGTCTCGTCTGTCTCATGATTTGTTACTAATGGGAGAGTGCCAAATGTTTTCTTGACTGCTAGGTTCAGACAACTAGTTGATCGCTGCTGTGTCATTAGGCGCTTTAATGTGGACGCAATCCTGTAGCAAGACTTATTTAGTGGACTACAACAAGTTTACATTGCATGATGCCACCTATAGCGCAGGAGCATACAGACAGGAATCATGCATATAATGCTGGAACAGGTGTGAAAATAAACAGATGTAAACTGATGTTTATGCGTAACATGATGAAACCAGATTAGTAAGAAGCATTTTGCTGGTCATAGCAGTTTTGTTAACCATTTGTGTCCTGAAAATGTACAAAACAACCACTCACACACACACACACACACACACACACACACAAAATCATCACACTTTCATTTGATAAAGCTAACAGAAGAAGCACTTTCTCCACACCCACAGAAAATAAACCTACAAAGCAATCACAGAACACATGTAAAACACAATAACACTGTTGCTGCCTACACTGTAGCAGGTAAAGCTTAAATAAATCTTTCTGTATTGGCAAGATTAAAGCTTGTGTATGTGATAAGCCAGCAGCCTCAAAGCGCTCATTCTTCTTCTGTGTATGTGTGAGAGAGAGACAGAGTGTACGCTGGTGTGTCTCCAAGACAAGCTCTGCACAGACTGCCCTATTCACTTCTTAGGAAACAATGGCCTATGATTGGCCTGCACATGCTTATAAGCTTATATTTTCTGGAGGCAGCATATGTATCACTGTATCATAACACCAGCTGATGATCATTTTCTTTACTTTCTCACTTATAATGGAAGCCACTGGCAGTTGCTAAAACAACAGTGCAGGTGCAGCAGATAAAGATTAGGGGTGAAAGATTAGGCTCAATGACCAAGCAAGAGAGCAGAGTAAATCTTGGACTGGCTTTTCCTCGTTTGGCGAGAGCTAAAACAGATAAAAGGATTCAGGCCAGTCTCACAGCTAACGGGCAAACAACGAAAACCTGACAGCAGAGTGTACATCCCTGCTAATAGTATTCATGAAAGACTGCACTGTAGACTGTAACCTTATCTGTGTGTCAATCCTGTTTCCCAGAGTTTTGTAGATTTTCCAGATGCCAAAAGTCATCTAACCTCACACACATGTCAGACTAGCAGCAAAAAATAAATTCATCTCACGTTTAAAAGTTTGGTCGGCCTTTGTCAATCTCTCACCAAATGAGCCTTGAAATTTTGCAACCTCCTGCAATAAAAGCCTGTAATATCACTCTACCTTGTAAGTCGGCATGGATCGTTGTCTCCAGAGTTGTGACAAATCGCAGTTCTCTGGCAGAATGTGACTCGCACACATCATGCAACCACATGGACGCTACAGTCCCGATTACAACACTCCCGATTTTGGGTTGTTTACACGTAGAAACAACCGAAATCATGAGTATAATCCGTAGAGTCTATATGCCTGATATGTCTGCTTTAAAAGATGGAGGAAATCAATGCAAAACGGCTGCCACAATTTGCCCAAACTTTGATCAATTTAGCTGAAAACTCCGTCCACGTTTTGCACAGCCCTCCCTTCAACAAGTATGCATAAAGAAGAGTAGGGAATTTTGCATACCTTGCCCACATGTGCCTGTTTCATACATAACACATAGACAGAATTCATCCTATCTGCACCTAATACATTGGACCTTCAAAGTCATGACCTTCAGAAATGACCCGACAGAACCAGCACAATCATGGCAGTGTGGAGAAACCCCCTTTTTAACGTAGTCAGATGCATTGGAAATGCATGAGAGAACACTGCTGAGCATTCTGAAAGGTGAACACTCCAGTGATCCCTCTAAGCTTTAAAAATCGTGTACACAGACAGACGGGGACACATGCACACACAGAGAAAGAGAGAAAGGGAATGAGAGAAAGAGACCCCCGCTGTCGGATTAGAGATGTGCCTGAGGTGATACTATAGTCAGTCACTGTAGCAGCTACAGTACTGGCACTGCTGGTACTACTACATACAGACACAAAAACCCTATGACAAGTGATTACACAGGTTACAAGTATTTATATCTGGAGAAAGAAAAGCTGCCCACCTACAACTTAGCCTGTATATATTGGGTTGATACTGCTAAATAGTGTAACAGACCCTAAACATGCTGATGAGCCCATAACATAACATAACGAAATTACTGAATTATCTAAAAGCTTAAAATGTAAATAAAGTAAAATCAGAGTAGTGGACAGTATACCGGTTGAAAATTCTTCCTCAGGTATAAGTTTTTTTTCACAACTGTTATACCAGTATGTCAGAAATAAGTACAGATAAGAATGTCTAAACAGTGCAAACCATGCTAACCTTAGGCCCCAGGGCTGGGTGACTAAGATCAGGGATGTTTCAGGTCCATTGCAAATGAAAATGAAAACGCAGCAGACCCAGAATCACATCCAACTGTCTAGTCTGGAGGCAGGGGACATAAAGGAACTGCCGGTCAATTAGGGTAGCCTTAGCAAACTTGGACACTGGATTGATGAGTCATGCAGCAGCTGGAACTGAGGCGTAAATGACTAATACTTTCCAAATTCCAGTATTGTCTGATGGCTGGAGTGTACTGGACGTACGTACGAGACAAATGACTTGAGAAATTCAACAAAGCTAAAGATGACTTGTTATTTGAATTTCCTGTTCCACATTAAACGGCACAGCAGGTAAATTTAAGCGCCTGTCTAAGTGGCAGAATGCCACAGCTGCTCCATTTAAGGTGGAACGAAAAAAGGCTGACATGTTCAGATATCAAAATAATATTTATATAACCATGCCATAAACATTCCTTATGGCATCTATTACCACAATTAGCAGTAATGCTAACATGACGACATCATACTACTGAATAAAACCTATTATGAAACCTATAAGCCATGACTGCAAATGATATCTCACATGTTTATAGCACGTTTAATTCCATGTTACATAGCAGGGCCCAAGTAAAATGTTACCAGTATTTAAATTATCACTACTTTACCATTGTCAGCATTATATATGAAAACTTAGAAGACAGATTCATTTTCTTTCATATAGTAAATTAAATAGATTCATAGATTAGATTCATAGATTAAATAGATTCATTTTCTTTCATATAGTAAATTAAAAGGATATACTTTTAGGCTGTAAAGAAATTCAGTTCACAAGTTTTGCTACTACGGTCCATTTCACCATTTCATCAAACAGCTCTGAAAGACTTACTTACATCTCAACTTGATTGAATTATACAGAAAATCTGAAGAATTACTAGAACAATAATCAATCACAACATCACTCTGAACAAACTTATCTATGTCTTCTGCCATCAAGATCATCCAAATTTGATCAGGATGCTCACAGCGTTCAACCGCACATACTGAAAAGATACACAACAGGCTGCAACAGCAGAGAGAATGAGAACAAGGCCAAGGTCCTCATCAGATTTACAACACTTTGTTATAAAGCTTAAGAACATCGCAGCTGAATACAAATCACTGAGCCAGAACAAAGAGCTGTGCGTTTAGGGTTCAAGCATGTGTGTATGTGTGCCAGAGAACGGGAGGAGGTATCAGTGAAGAACATTTTGGGGTCAATGCCATTAGGGGCGCTGAACCCTTGGTTCATTACTACACACTGCAGGGTCAATCCACACAATACTACAGCAGGCTACAGGTCACAGCCTGAGGAGAGTACTCATTTCAACATCTCAAAGAACAATGCAGCAGCACATACAGACACAGGTTCGTTTTTATACATTGTCAGGACATGGGATTGTACATATATGTTTCCTAGATATTAAATATGCACTACTATGAAAAATGTCACCTTTCATTTATTTAATTTCCAGTTTAGTATTTGTCTTTATTATTTCTAAAAAGATTAGATATAAGATAACATATTTGCATTAGGAAAGGAAAAGTCATTTAAAGTCATATGAACAGGAGTCCAGGGAAATGGGATTCATAACAACTGTGCAAAGCCTGGTAGACCAGCAAAACTGTCCCCATTAAATAAGCAGCACTTAAAAGTTTGATCTTTGAGAGGCAGAGGCTCCACTGTTGTGACAACATTATTGAATGAGTTAGAGGAAGCAAACTCATTCAAGCAAAAAAATCTGGAAAGCTTCTAAAGCTGAACTTTGGAAAAGAGTGGAGGCTCTCAAAGGCAGACTGGACACATTACATACTAAAAATGAATATTATATATTTATTATACTTAATTATGCATTTTATGTTTTCTACTTTTTTTGCTGCTAGAAGGAATAACTTGTACTTATCTTTCAATGTAAGCATATTTTATTCCATGCTTATTGCTTCTATTACTCTATCAATCATTAAACGTTAACACCGTGTAAGGGGCAGCTGGAGGGTTTGGAAAATGCTAAAAACGGAGACCCCCCCCACAGTGACAATAAGTAATTATCTAAACGTAATGAGAATGTTGAACACAAACCTCAGGAACTAAATAAATGTTGTTGCCATTTGTCCTATGTGAGTCCTGAAAATGTATGAAAACATACACATCCACACACCCGCACACCTCCTCCTCTTCCTCCCAGAGAGGCCGCAGATGCTGGGGGGGTGGGGGGTGGGGTTATGCAAAACCAGGCAGGCACATAATTACCCAGAGACTGGGGTTTGTTTGTTGGAGGGCTGCCCTGTATTACGGGGCCTCATGTTCTCATCTACAACAAAAAAGAGAACGAAATAAACACCCTTTCTCTCTCCCTCTCTTGCTCTCTCGCTCTCTCTCTCTCTCCCCCTATAATCTACCACAGCAGATGCTGGTGGATCTAAACCCAGGCTGATTTCTGCGCTGATGGCTTTTCCAGCACTGCGAGAGATGGGTGAGAAGGAAATATTCCCCTGAATGCCGAAGGTATCAGTTAACTCCTGGCATGTGTGATAATATCATAAAAGCGAGTCTGCTTGTCAGAGAAACGGCACCTATAAACTGCATCTCCAGACTGACAGCCAGCACTGAGATACAAAAAGGCAGAGGAGCAGACGGCAGAGGCTTAATTGTCCCTCGCGCCACAATAGGTGCTTTACACATTGAACTGAATGAGGGTGAGAGGATGTGATTTAACACTCTATAGCTCCACCTGCTGGACAACAACAAAACACCACTAAAGGAAAACAGAAGTCAGAGTCAAACCTGGTCTCACCTGTGAGGGCAATATGCAAAACACTGGGACATCATTCAACATACAATATAAAAAAATTTAAAAAGTCAACTGCATGAAAGAATTCCAAAAATAAGCGTTCTTAAAATGCCTCCACATGATCTTATATACTTATTTTAGCATAGTTTAGCATATTGTGCACACTCAAGGAGTATACCGATTCATTTTATACAGACTCACTATTTATTCAAGCATGTGTGTGCATTCATTGAGGTGCTTGTTTATTAGACACTGTGCAAAAGATCACGAATCATATATTTATTTCCGGGCCAAACAGCTATAAAGTAAAAGCTATGATACACTATATGGACAAAAGTACTGGGACACACCCCAACTGTAATAGGATGCCTCCATTGCAACAAATCAGTCTGTAAAATGTCTCCCCTACTAGGTATTCTACAATCAGCTGTGAGTGGTATTATTTAAAAAAAAAAATAAAAAAGAAGCGTTTACAAACCACAGCAACTCAGCCTCAAAGTGGCAGACCACAAAATTACAGAGCAAGGTCACAGAGTGCAGAGATGCATAGTGCATAAAACTTGCCAATGCTCTGCTGACTGCAGTGTTCCAAACCTCCTCTGGTATTAACATCAGAACACGTGCCAGGAGCTTCATGCCATGGGCAGTCTGATGGACGAGTCTGAGTTTGGCAAATGCCAGGAGAGCGATAACTGCCTGCCCATATTGTGTCAACTGTAAAGTTTGGTGGAGGAGGGATAATGTTTTTTTCAGGGGTCAGCCTCAGCCCCTTAGTTCCAGTGAAGGGAAATCTTAATGCTTCAGTGTTCCGAGACATTTTGGACAAATGTTTGCTTCCAACTTTGTGAGAACAGTTTGGAGAAGGCTCTTTTTTGTTCCAGCATGACTGCACCCCAGTGCACAAAGCAAGCTCCATAAAGACATGGTTGGATGAGCTTGGTGTGGAAAATGCCACTAGCCTGCACAAAGTCCTGACCTCAACCCTTGGGATGAACTAGAATGGAGACTGCGAGCCAGGACTTCTTGTCCAACACCAGTGTCTGACTACTCAAATGCTCTTCTGGATTAATGGGCCAAAATTCCCACAGGGATACTCCAAAATCTTGTAAAAAGCCCCCTCCAGAAGAGCAGAAGTTGCTATAGCTGCAAAGGGGGCACCAACCCCATATTAATGCCTGCGGATTAAGAATGGGATCTCATAAACACTCCTATAGGTGTAATGTATAGGTATCTTTGATCATCAGATGACCAATATATAAACACAACAATTTTCTAAAATAAGAGCTTCTAAATCATTTTACACTGACTTGTAATTGGGAGAATGTCTCTGTCATTGCCAGTCTGGGCCTGAAACGCCTGCTATAGCGGTATGCAACTTTGGCACTACTTTTTGCCTCAATTCTGAAAAAATCCACAGGTGTGTCTGTCACTCCTTCAACTGTGAGAAGTCATTTCAATGCTATAGGTCTAAAAGAATGTGTAGATATCAAGAAGCTGTTAATGAGACAGCAGAGACAAAGAATTGTTCAATGTGCAAAGAAACACAGCCACTGCAGGACCACCACTGACACAGACTACAGGACTACACTGACATGGTAGTCTCATGGTAGTATGAGTGGCACTGGTACTTTAAATATACCACCATTGCCAGGCCTTTAGACACAGTGTGTGTGTGTGTGTGTGTGTGTGTGTGTGTGTATGTATGTGTGTGTGTCGAACCTCTTGTGGGTCTGCAGGGCAGCGGAGCAGGCAAGCAAGGTGGGCGGGTATCGTGTGAAGAGGCTCTGGGCCTGGGTGATCAGATGCTCATATGGCAAGTCCTGAGGAATCTGAGACAGTAGGTGATGAACACTGGCCATGTCACACTCACTGCTCTTCACCTCCCTCTCCCGATACAGCACAATCTGGAAGACAAAGACGGTACATGTTAGGTTGTGCTAATCACAAATAAAATAGTACTAATACATTTTCACCTAAATATTTTGTGCTCTTTTTTCTTTAATCATGCTCAGGATCCTATTTGTAAAACAACTGCAAGAGTTTAACCTAAGCGCTGAAATCAAAGCTGATTCTGCACTTATGTACTTATATACAAAGTTTCAAAGACTAAATACAGCTAAATGTTAAATACATTTTTCAGTATTAATGTGTCTATTTTTTACCTTTGTTATAGCTTCCATTCTTTTCAGGGAAATAAAAAAAACAAGCTCAGTCTTAAGAGTTGGTTACAGTTTCTGCTTCTTAAATACAATGAATGAGGCTTAAGCTTGCACTCTGGGACAGTCAGTTCATTGTTCTGAGAACACCAGCAGCTACTTTGTTTGATCTGCAAATGTTCTTATTCTTCTTGGGCGGACAGACACATCTGTGGATCTTTTCAGATTTGAAGCAAGAGAGGAGCTTAATTTCCTCCCCTCTCTCAAAGATGAAAGCTTTAGGTGTTGTTTATCTAATGGGAATAGTCTTGGTGGTTTATCAGGTCTTGCACAGTTCTGGTAATGTTTTAAACACCGGTTTTGAAAACATCCCTCTTCCTTACGAGACTACATTATGTTATATCTAATCTCTTCAAAAATAGCTCCAGAAAAATGAATAACTTGTACTTGATGGCTGTTTTGAACTGTAAATTTACTGAACAAGGGGTGGCCTCGGGTTTTGGACAGTACTGTACAGGCCTTTATGGTCTCCACCGATTCACACATAAAATAAGAAATTACTCTTTACCCAGATGGAACTTTAAATAATAGCAGCAACACATAGAGACAAATTAAAAAGGCATATTAGTTACACAAATCAACCAAAAAACAGGTTGACAGGTTTTCTGAAGATTATCACTTGCTGATAGCCACTCATTATGTTCCCATCACATGACTTTATCGCTATGACTTTAAACAATATTCAACATTGTCTGCCTTTCTGGGCCACTTCAGCAGCACTTTGATCTCCCACCAATTGTTCTTTAGTGTACCTGCTGGTAGATGCTATACATGGTTCTCCTCTAGAGTAACCATCTGCCCTGCCAATGCTGTTCTGTTGTATTCTGTAGCAAACTTGGCCTTCACAGGGCTCCCACTCCTTTCAGTGCGTCTTATTCCAGAACTTTTTTAATTACCAGCTTTGTTTCTAACTTTTTGGAATGCGGTTCGATTCCTACCTTATCATTTAACTGACTGAACTACACAATAATTGCTTACATATCATATAAATTTGTCAAATTATAGTAATTTAGTCTTTGCATATACAGCTCTGCTTAAGGCGTTTCACACTAGATGTTTTTCCAGACCCAAGACTGCTTGCTCTGTAATTTTGGTACATTTGGTCAGGTGTGAAAGCTGTTTTTCAAGCCCGGGAGGGGTCCAGACAACTGAGGGGACCGAGGTTGTCCTTAAATCAGTGGTCTAGGGTTCACTTCCAGCAAACTCTGGTGCGGCCCGCTGTGGTGCCACTGGGGTGTTGCTTGGCTGGTTCAGTTTGTAATGTGAGTGCTTTGACATGTACTAAGAGCATCGCAAAAAACAGCTTACTTGTGCTGGCCTGCCTGGTTAAAAACCTTCTCATACGAGAACTGATACTTGTTTGCTAGTGCTTCGGCACAGTGAAGTACCATGTATCCAGAATGTGTTGCTCTTTATTGCTTGAGTTTTTGTATCCTAAGAAAAAAATAAAAAGCAGCAAATGGAAGAAGCTACTCCTACAATATTATAAACCTGCTCCCAGAAAAATGACATATGAAATTGTGCAATCGATTCAGATGGAATTTGTGTGTGTGAAAGCAAACCAGCAAAAATGTGAAGTGCAATATCAGCTGTTCTACTCAATCAAAAATGTAAAACTTTACAAGACAAAATCTGCTTGATTACATGTTTTATTCTAAACACACCCTTTTATCTGTTACCACCCCTCAGCACATCCGATTCAAATATACTATTATATTCATTAAACTACTTGCTCAGTGGCATAATGCCTATCACCAAGCAGGGTCAATCGGAAGCGGTCAATCAAGAGTGCACTTAGTCTCCACGACCCAGTCGGGGAGGTTCCTGTTTGAGAGCCCTGCTGGTTAGCCACCAGTGCACAGGGAGTCAAAGCCCTTGGCTTCAGAAACCTAAGAGGCAGGATGAACTACATTTCCTGCCCGCTTTGTTATCAGGACTTCAAAAGGCCCTGGCCCCCTCTTGGTTTCCACGTTGCTCTCTGGCAAGGGAGAGGCTTATGGAGAGACAAGAAAGAGGGCCAGTTAAACCAATCTAGCACAAACACAGCCAGCCCCCTTCGTACAAACCTCTGGTGAGTTCATTAGAGATGTTTAATTAACTGGTCTCGCTACAACAAAGTGCCCTGGATTCTCACAAGAAAAGGAAACCAGTTTACACACACATGCACGCTTGCCATCCTTTGCTTCTCTTTGAAACAACTTCTACTTGTTGTGTTGGCAAGCCAGCTACCCAATGAAAAAGGACATTTACAAATTTGGAGCCAAACACCCCCCACCACCCCCTCACCCCCCAAAAAACATTCCAGTAGCAATAACACAACAAACCTGCCTGAACTATATTTACTACGAGATGGATACCATATCTCAGTTTAGATAAGTTTGAAACCAATGCACAATAATCATTAATGTCAATCATTTCGGGCAGCCTAATGGAGCGAAAGTAATTTATAATTGTTCCGTTCATTATGTCCAGAAAACGCTTCGACGACCTCATCAGAGAAAGCAATCAATGAGTCACTAAAACACTCACATATTTTCAGACTCAAAAACACACACAGAAAAGGTCACCATGTGATATTCAGCATGCAGAGGGGGGAGGGGGGGGTGAGATGGTCAAAAAAGAGAGATTTTTAGTGTGCCAAAATAAACAATTCTTACCACAGCAGCAAAGTAAATGGCCATGAGTGGGTGGGAGGCCAGGAAGAAGTCGTAGAGCCGCAAAACATGCCGGAAGTCAGACAGAACGTGGCCGTACCATGTGATAAGCCAGCTGAGGGCGAAGATGGTGCCAACCTCTGCCCTGTATTATATATGGAAACAAGAAAAAGGACATTTAAAGACTCTATATCCTACCTCTATTTAAGATATGTGTGCTTGTGTACCAGTACAGTCGTAATTCATATATACATGAACACTTTCCAACCTCTTATTATCCTGTAGCCTTTAGAATTAAACTGGCAGTGTATGTTACCATGTCTTTCAACACAGTGTAAAGCCTAATCAGAAGAGTAGAGACTATTAGCAGCAAAGGGGGAGGGGAGCAAAGGCTCTATTAATACACTTGGTTTCAGAAGAAAGCTGAATGAGCAGGTGTCTACACACATTTGAAGATAGTTTAAGTCCAACTCTATCAGTTCCTCCTAACTGGGTATTAAACATGCAGACTACAACCATCATGACAGACATGAACGTCTTCTAATATCTTGGCTAGCAACTTGCATTAATCAGCTATCGCAGTGAGCATAATTAATGAAAAAGGTTTCATAACATCTCCATGAACCTTTCCATTTTCTTACAACCTCAGAATGATTACTGTGTAATTCTCTATGCTGTTTAGCTCTTTTAGTTCTAGCAATCTGTTTATCACACATAAAATAAGCAACGTGAGCAAACAAACCACTAGCATGGAGAAAGGGGGGACATTCATAATATTCAGTCAATACCACATTTGTGCTTAGAAGTACAAGAGTTGATATTTCTTATGATTTATGACTTTACAAAAGGCTATTCCGGTGTGTACAGTACACATGTGCTGTGCTTTTGTATTTATTGAAATAAGTGCAAAAAGAAGTACAGACTTGAACTTGATCTTAAACATGAGTTCAAAAATTCCTAAAAGATTTAGAGTAAATGGACAAACCATGCGACACCTGGCACATCACCAATACTGTGATTATCAAATAAACTCAAAGCTTTCGTAGCTTCATATCTGGAAAAAAAAACCAACAGGTGTTTCTCTCCGTTTCTCTCCATCCTTATACTGTGAGAAGACACCTCAATGCTATATGGATCTGAAAGCATAAGCTTAAGTCAAAAAGCCCTTACTGAAAAAAAGAGACAAAAATGAAACAACAAACAAACAAACAAACAAACAAACAAACAACAAGCCTACAGTCCAGACCCTTCACCAATAGAAAACTTTTGGCGGGTCATGAAACGGAAAATCCGGCATAGACTGACAAGTAGCAAGAATCCTACAAGAATGGCAAAACATTCCTCTCCCAAAACTCTCCTCACTTCCCAGATGTATACAGACTGTTGTTAAAAGAAGAGCAGATGCTACACAATGGTAGACATGGCCCTGGCTTCAACCTTTTTTGAGACACACTGCTGCCATCAAGTTCTAAATTACTTCTTAAATGAGTTCTTCTCTAGATAAAATGTCTCACTTTCAACATCTGATATGTGTTCTATGTCCTAAGCTGAAAAAATATGGGTGATTTGCAAATCATTGCATTCTGATTTATTTGCATTTATTTACATTTTGCACTGCATCACAGTTTGTTTGGAATTGGGGTTGTATATTATACAATATTATATTTAGTTTTTCTCAGGAAATGACAACTGAAGGGTGGTCAAAAGTATTTAATTCCATAACTAACTATGCAATAATTACATACATAATTATGAAATGTAAACAGACAAAAAATGACTTTTAAGAGTTAACTCAGAAGTCTGGAGTCTTGTTTCGTATCTGGTACTTCTGGCCTAAAGCACAGCACACCGTGGCTAAGGAGCCGTGTGAGAATGGCCAATGTGTAAGAAAAACATTCTGTGCATCGCTACTAAACATGGATGACCACACAAATGATGTAACGGCGGAGTCCGGTGTCTCCGTCGCCCACGTGCTCTCCTCCTTAGCTACGGTCCATCGCTCCAGCCTGCGGGCTGCTCTGACGCCGCTTCTTCTCTGCAGTTAGTAAGAATGACCTTTCAGAGTGGCCATCTTCAGTTCCACAGGAATAACAGGCTTTCAACATGAAATGAGAGGGATGTGCACAAGAGCGCCTAAAAAAAGCTTAAAGCGGATACTGCGGTTACACTTAGATTAGTTAGGTATCCGGAAACATGGAAAGGTTGTTTTTGTCTTCTAAATAAAGAGCAAGCTGTTCCTAATGAGTAACTGAATCCCTGGTGACAGCATAATTTAGCTCAACACTGGACTGTTTGTCCAGAAAAGCAGTCTAGGGGGTGGCTATTCCAGACATAGATTAATCCTTGGTATTGGACTGAAGTACACTAAGGAAATTCTCCACTGAAAACCATGGGTTGTGGGGAGAACCATCCAACATCTTTAGCACCACACCATACTGCTGAATGTGTTTTCTCACCATGCTGCATTACAGCGCATATATTTAGCAACACGTTTTATATTGTAAAAGCGGACAGCTCTGATGTGAGGAAACCATTCATTTCATTTAAACATAAACATTAAAGGGCCCAAGACGACATTTCCCCTGCCTTTTTAGAAAAAGTTTAATGTAGTACAATAACATTGTTTAATAATGTACCAATCCACACGGCCCTATAACTGCATAAAGTGTTTTTGTGATGTCATGAAAACCAAAACATTTAGATATGATCGTATACAGCAGTTTAGCTCTGCTCTTCTTCACACTGATTAGGAGTGTTCTGCCCAGATAACTTCTTGAATAAGACACAATACAGGAAAGCCAATCAGAACAGATCTCATTTACATATATCAGTGTGTTACAAACACACTAAAGAAATCTGTGTAAATACAATTGAAAAGATTATTTTAAAAATAATAATTAATCATGCAGCTGCCACTTCTATTACAGTAACAGGTGACACTGCTCCATTCGAACCAAAAAAAACCATTGCCATAACTGTGAATATTGTAAATATAACTAATTTTATTTAATATGTAATATTTATATTACTATGGTTAACATATGAATGAACCACCAGAAATGGCCCAAAATCGCTTGCAAAAAAGTCTGGTTCCACTGATTTACATTAAAATTAATTTAATGTAAGGTTCCCTAAAACTACTGGAGCATGTTTTGCTCCCATCTGGCCTTAGGCAAGGGAGAAACTGGGCCAAGTTCTTCAGACTCACTGTGTATTGGTCTTATCTGTTTGCATTATTGTCTGCTCCTGTGCTGTACAAAATTCAGTATTTTTTGCAGAAAATCTATTTCATTTTCTCACTCCTGACATGACTGTGGTGAGACTTGACCAAAAATTTGCCATATGTAAATATATATCAACAGTTAACACTGGTTTTCGAGGTTTCGTTTGGTTTCGTTTCTTAAAACGGGTATCCGTATTAGTCGCAACTTTTCATATGGATGGGCTCTTACTGTGCTTCCGGAAAGAAGCCAGAGTGCTCTGAAGTTCGGAAAGGTCCAACTATATTGGCCTCAGCTTGTTAAGCTCGGAAAGTGGTCTCAGCAGTAGCACCTGAATGAGCTATGCCATTAAACCTGTAGACCAGTGGTGCACTAGACACAGCTCCCAGGATGCATGCATACAATATTTATCAAGAGTCTCTTATTCGCTACATTTTAAATGACAAGCCATTAAAAATAACTTCCTTTTACATACGAGACTGGGGAATAGGCACGCAACAGAGTCCTTTCCAGCTGACTATGACTACAGGTTTGTGCTCGTATGCATCCACCACACGCAGACAGATAGACACGCTGCCCAAGATGCGCTGCATTATGCATGAAAAATCAAACCGTACAAGTTCGTTTTTGTGAATCATACACAGTACACTGGTTTAAAAGCATATAAGAAAATAGACCAGTAAGTTCTTTCAGAAGCCTTAAAGAAACTTGAGAATGGATACACAAATAAAATAACTAAACAACATGTACAAGTGTCCATTTTATACAGCTTTATACAACAATTTCACACTTGCGCAATTTAAATAGCAAGGCAGCTGACAAAAATCACTTCGACACTGATAAAAGTGAAAGAGCTCTGAATCTTATACTGGCTGACAGCTACTTTGATATAAGACCCTGTGCTTTTCTCTTGGGTGTACACTGCACATGTCTATTGTGTTTCCTTGCGAGTGAATCAGTTTTATACCAAATTACAGAATGAACAGGAAATCTGCTGCTCATTTACTGATTCTCAAGATTAAACTTGACCAATAGCGCTGGCTCAGAAAGAACCACAGGCAAGACAAGCGGCTGAGGTTAAATACCACATTCTGCTGCCCCCTAAGGGTGAAAGTCACACAAAGCCAAAGCTTATTCTCTTTGTAAGCCTAAGAAAACTGACCACGACTTACTAACTTCTCTGCAAAGTAGGACCCTTATGACAGCAACGCTGTAAACTAGAGGAGAGAAATGGTTTGTAGTTCTTGTAAGTGTGGACCAAAAGGAAAATCATATTAAGGATTAATATTTGGCATATTCTTTTGACCGACAACCAACCATTACTAGTCATGATCTTAGTCAAAAACAATGAAAGTATCAGTTATAAAACAAAAACTTCCTGACATCTGATTGGATGAACCAAGTTCAAAGCTATTGAAAAATACCTACTTTTGAACCCGCAAATCAAGTGAATTCCGAAATAATGAGGGACGCACCAATACCACCATTCCCTTCTAATACCAATACCTGAATGACTGATCCTTAAATATCGGCTAATACCAAGTACATTCAGCCATACTAACTCTAACCTAGATAACCTAACTCAAGTCCTACTATTCATATAATTACATTTTTTAAATACTTGGTTAAATCCATGTTCTGTACCACAGATAAAACAGCTTGACTGAACAGCATTTACTTGTTGGATAATACACACAGAATGAAATATATATATATATATATATATATGTTTGGGACAGAGGGAAAGAGAGAGGGGTGGTGTGTATAGAATTTACTTAGGATATATATTAGATGCTTTTAAATCTGTTTTTGGTTATTTACTGCATACATCTTTATTATTTACTGTGATTTAATTAGTAATAAGAACAATGTTTAACAACTTCAATATAAAAATGTGAATAGAACAATGTATACATAAACCTGTGGTGTAAGCACCCAGCAGGGTCTCTGGCTCAGAGCTGAATGTTGTTTTTGCTGGCGAATATCAGAGTTGTTCATGGTGTCACTAGCAACAACTTTCAGCTTTTTCCTGGCATTATTGCCGGTTCAGAGAGAAAAACAAGCAAGACAAGTGGCTGAAGTTAAATACCACACTCTGCTGCCCCCTAGGGGTAAAAGTCACAACAAGCCAAAGCTCATTTTCTTGGTAAGCCTATAAAAAATGACCACAACTATTTACTAGCACGTTTCCGAAGTAGTACCCTTATGATTGCAACTGCTGCTGAGTGATATCACTGACTGACTGAGGTGCACCCCAGGCTGGGCTAGTGGGCGCCTCTGAAATTGTCTTAGGTATACTGTGTGAAATGCAAGTATATTCCCTGATACCGATACTGTATCAACACTAGTATTAATGCACCGAGATATAGAGCTCCTTTTATGGACTGTGAAAGTAGCTCCACTTTTTCAGTTTACGACCAAACTTGAGAACCTGTGGCCTTTGACATTGTGTGTAAATTTCATAATGAATGGACCAAAAGGAATGGTGCCGATATACTGTTTTTGTGTTAAAGTCCAGAATCTGGAATTGAGCTTTTCAAACTATAAAAAAAAAATGTAAAAACCACAAAAAATTGGGATACAATGTATTTGGATGACTGCAACTATACTTTCATGATTATATTACTGAAACACATAATGATAAGATGACTGGAACATACAATGATGAGCTACTGAAAGATCTATATTGTAAAGCTACCACTCATTATTAGTTAAAACTTTATTTACAGTCCACCACGTCCTTCTCTATATTTATTTTCACACCCATGTGTGAGTTCCTCATACCGCCGTGTGTCACACTCACTCTCTGACAAAATGGCTGACAGACTTGACTCTCTTGTCACTTGTGAAGGTCTGTGTTTGATATGGTATAGTGTTGTAGTTGTGCCACTATTTTTAGCTGCGCTTCATTTCTTATCAGGTCTTTCTAGAGGAAACAAACTGCCCACTGCAACCTCATGCAGCAATGTTCCTCAAAGATGTTCCTCAACTTGAATGATAGATCCACTTTTTCAAATAGGAAATTAACATTTTTCACATGTTTTAATCAAAAAGCATTGGTTGGAAATAAGGAAGTAAGCACACTGAATTTCAAATTAAGTAATGACTATGAGGTTAATGTGCACAACGTCAACTTTACTCTGGAAGTATACGGGCCTACATTTATAGCAGGTGGACTGTAGCAGCTTTTCTTTCATTCCAAAGGCCTGTAAATGAGCACTAATAACTAAATAACAAACTAATAAAACTGTCTTTTTGCTTGGCTGCAAATCCAAAAGCGGGAGATATCAGCAAATGCTGAGTATCGGACCTGGTGACACTCAGCTAGACATGTAACACAAACAGTTTTAGTTTAGCTTGTTTTCAGCTTTTTCTCCAGTGTTTTCTACATTTATTCTCAAAGGAGGGGAAAGTCAGAACATTACACTTTTTGCCCTTGAAAAACCTGGTAACACATTATATAACCCTGCCATATACAGGTCATATATGCTGCTGTTAGTTGTCATTTCAGAATTGCAAATGACATAAACTATCTACTATACTACATTTATAACTTTGGTCATCCTCAGTGTTTCTCAAATGGTGCAGCCCCTTCCAACAAACAGTGCTCACCCTAATAAACAGAGCACCAGTCTAGTGTATTGACACTGACTTGACACAGAAATACCTCTATTGATCTCTAACTGAAGCCTAAGCAAACTTAACATAAACCATCAGTCAACACAGCTGAAACTTTACCTCAGCATGAAGTCATGTAACTCAGGATCAACCTGCTCCAAAATGGGCATCAAGTAGTTGAGGATGTGTTTAGTACTATCCATAGTGGGGTCCATAAAGTCCCTGCACAAACATAAAGCAAACAGCAAATAGTTATAGTTTCAATATTCTGAAATATGACAAGTTTACAGTGACAAAGAAATTGATCTGTTACTACACTGCCAAAATGCATCATGCTGTAAACGTATAGGGCTGGATGTGGAGCCTAAGCCTTGTCTTTGACTAGACAGCAATAATAAAAGTGCTTCATTGTTAAAAAACACATTTAATCTAGGCTTAGGTTTAATGTGAGTCTAGGAAATCTGGTCCATAAGGAAATCTGGATGAACCAAAGAGCCTGCAAAAAAGCTTGTCTGGACTTGCTTTAACTAAAAACTTCAACCTCTCATTTCATCTCTGCATTGTATCAAACTAGAGTATAATCACATCCTAATAAAAAAAGAAAATTGCTAAGTACAGAGCGTGGCGTATATAGATATCATAAATAATATAATCAAAGGCAAGATTATATCAAAGGCAAGCGTGGTAAAAAAGGACAACATGCACTTAGAAAGACAAAAGTTCAAACCTGAGGTGATGATTGGATAATGTTTCGACCATTGCTATGGCCATCCGTTCTCCTACTACCAACAGGAAGGTCACCACTATATCATGATAACCCTGGTAGTAGTGCAGCTGAGGGTTTCTCCTCAAAACATCCAGAATGATGTCAATCAGCTGTTCCTGCAGCACTTCCCTTTCATCAGCCCGCATGCCTGACAGATAGAGAGAGATGAGCAGAATTACAATCCATACAGGAATAGTTAGACCCTCTCTCACCTCTTCTAACCAATTCTACTTTAAACTGGAGAATTAAGAACTTGCTGGACAGATTTGTTTGCTGGAAAGGTTGGGAAGGTTTGGTTGGGCTGCATGCCAGAAAACTTTTAGCTGCTGAGTCAGAGTTTGACTAAGGCACGTGCTACGGGTCTTCTTGCCGCTGTATCAAAATATGTCTACAGGCCATGGGCTGAGAAGCTCTTCGCTACGTGGATGGAGTGGGTCTGGCATCAGGCCATAGCAGCAAAACCACCCACAGTGTAACTTGGCCATGAGCTGGGAGACTATACATTGCGGTCAGTCTGTATACATTATAAGTTATTATGCTGTTATGCTCTACTGAGTTGAGAATTTTTTTGGGGGGCCGAAATGAGACTTCAAAAGTATGAACCAAGGGCAAGCAATTCATAAGGGTCTCCGAACACTCTAGATGCCTCTGTCTGCACAATGTCCAACAGGCATTTTAGTTGTCAGTAAATGCATTTAGGAGAAAAGGGACGAGTCAAGTTTTCTAATCAATGGGAGATAAAGGTTACCTCTTGGGAAACGTCGCATGGAACGTCTGACATCAAGAAGCACCTGGTTATAGTCTTTGTGGTTCTCCCTGATATTTTTAGCTAGTGACGGAGGGCAAGATAAAGCAAAGACAAACAGTGAGAGACAAGACAAAAAAGAAGACCTCACCACAAATCTGGATAAACTCACGATAAAGATAGCTTGCTCTAACATACAGTCCACAACTCAGGAACCACACAAACTTACCAGGTTTGGAAGGTAGGTCAAATACATTGACACTGAGCAGCTTGGGCCAAACTTTCCTCCGCACATCATCTGTCAACAAGCCGCCCTCACTAACAGCTGCCAGACGTAAGGTCTCAATATCCACTGGGTCACTGTTCAAGGCCTGGTGAATGTCCACTAGCTTCTGTTTCTTCCAGGAAACATGTTCTTGCAAAAAAAGAGCAAAATTGAAAGGTTAATGAGCAGGCATGCAAAAATATGTTAAACTGGAAGTGTCTGCATGGTAACTTACATCACTGCGACGTAAGTAATTACCAGCAGTTTGGTGTGAAATGTGCCATCCTAATGAAATTTAAGTAAACATGAGTCTGTACTGTTCACGGCCCTGGTGATAAGAACCAGACATCTGACCTCTCTCAGAAAGTGAAGACAAAATGGTCACTGATATGCAGCCAGACGCCTGACACATTTTTTAACATAGTTCTGGGATATGATTTTGGTCTAAAATGTTTGTTTTTAAATGCATTAATAATGAAGAGGTATATGACAAACTAGTTTGCAAAGAACATTTCATATTTCAAACTATAAGAATATAGACTATATGTAGGTGTCCTGTTCATTGGATAGAAAATAAAATGGTGATATTTGCACTGCAGGCATCGAGACCCCTGCTTCCCATCATCACCACTGTAAAGAAATCTGAGTCTGTAAGTTTCTCTACAACAAACCTTTAGGTGCAACTACTCTGAAAGACGTTGTTTACAATGTAACAACTGAATAATGAAGGATTTTAGGGGAATTAAACACTTGAATTCCCCTTTAAAGTGTGATAATGGGACTAATTTGTGGCAACACATGAACCCCATGGCTGTAAAAGCCATGAACAATTGGTGCAGAAAATATTCTGAAGGCATCGCTTAGAAAGTTAGTCAGCTCATGAGCTTGAACGTTCACTCAAGCTGTATTTTTCAAGCGTCCCATATGGCTTAGGATTTGACAGTGGATTGTTGCTTATAAAGATCCAAAAAGCACCTATTTACGATCCTGTCTGAGTATTTCAATACACCGCACCAGTTTGGGCTCTTTCTGTATTGCATTCCTTACAGAGCCGTCATCTCCCTGTGCTTACACGGTTTCCACGTAGACGGGCGTGCACACGTCCGTACGGCTGCTAACGTTAACCTTGCTAGCTACTGTCGCCGGCTAGTAAGCCAGTTAGCCGGCTAGCCACGTCAACTCCACCATCAGAAACAGAATTAGTTTCACGTTAACTAACTGTGTCTCATTCAAAACGCTATTACAAACTTTAAAACAGTCCAAACATTCACGGTTAACGTCTTACACTGCCTACCTTCGGGTCTCCGGCTGCTGCCATCCACACTTCTGGCCCCATTCAGCTGCTGTCGTTTTTTCACCTTCTTCATCTCTTATGGCTCCAGGTTGCTAAAACCAAGACGGCTCATTAATACGGTTCCATTTAGACGTTATATTAAAGCGAACAGAAGTTTGCCAGAGAGAACTGTACGTGTAACTGAGGTATTTAAACGGCTGCCGTCTGTCACACCACCTCTTCTCACTAGTGTTCACACGTCTGCGTGTAAACCAAACTTGATTAGAGAAGTACCGCCGCCAAAAGCCTTCACCCGATTGGCCAAATTTCCCGTCAGATTATCCGGTTGTCATGGTGAAAACAAATATGCGCGTGCTTTTATTTACAAGGGTTTGACTTCATTAAATTCGACTTACTGTCTCGAAATGATGACGTGTGGTCTCAAAGCATTGAATTAATATGTCGACATAATGACTTAGTGTCCCTTAACAATCACTTACCATGTCGAAATAATGACTTAGTATCCCGTATCACTTACTATGTCAGAATAATGACTTAGTATCCCTTAATAATCACTGTGTCGCAATAATGACATCGTTGTCTGAATATATTGACTTACTATGTCGAAATAGTGAATAATTTTCAAAAAGTTGAAACAAATAACTATTTCGAGATACTGCACTTTAAGTCAATTTCTGCAAAATATTTGTTAAGAGAGGTTAAGTCAGTTTTGAACGAAAGTTGGTCGTTTGTTTAAATATGGCATTATTTTAACATACTGAGCCAAAATATTTACATAATGCTGCCAGAAACAGGGAAGGAAAAAGACCCACCTGAAAAGAAGAGGCTTTCATAAAATATTTTAATATTCTGAATTTAAATGTTTGGCTGGTGGTGGGAAAGTAAACAGCATGACAGCTCAGGAACTTTATATATAGTATCACTAATGAATAGAACAATACTTTCTCTCTCTCTCTCTCTCTCTCTCTCTCTCTCTCTCTCTCTCACGCATTCATGCATACCCTTATAATAGAAGAAAACAGCTGATTGGTCTTTATGTCCAGTTTTATGTCACACGCGCTGATGAGTGAGAGAATCCTTTGGATGTGTTCACGAGTGTCAGCTGCTGCTGCGCGATTCTCATTGTTATTGGTTCATCGTCTCCGTTCCAAACATTAGCGCTGCTAGTGCTCCAGTAAATACAGAGCCTGTCTCTCTCTCTGAAAATAGGTCCACCGTGCGGTATACTACCCACTGTAAAACAGCTTAGCATGCATGTGCACTTACCCCAGCTGTCATATCATATAGCACCTTGGGAGAGAGGGACACTGATATGACTCCATGTGAGGAAGAGTCCATAGTGATGGACAGGACTCACCTTCACACTGCTAAAAAGCTTTCCCTGTGAACACACTGTCGTACCATTCATACTGGTGGGAATGTTCTTTAACAGGACAGATGTGGCTACAAACCACAGTTTTCTAAAGCAGTAAACTATTGGGCAGTAGTGTAGCCAAAATAATGAGTACTACTGCCAGAAACAGGGAGAGAGTGAGTGAGTGAGTGAGTGAGCAAGTGAATGAGTAAGTGAGTGGTACAACTGAACAAGTGAGTGAGCAAGTGAGTGAATGTGAGAGTGAATCAGTGAGTGAGCAGTGAAGGAGAGAGTGAGTGAGAGAGAGAATGAGTGAGGGAGTGAGTGAGCAAGTGAATTGGTGAATGAGCAGTGAATGAATGAGTGAGTGAGTGAGTGAGTAAGTGAATCAGGGAGTGAGTGAGTGAATGAGAGAGTGAATCAGGGGGTGAGTAAGCGAGTAAGCAGTGAGTGAGTGAGTGAGTAAAGAGTGAGTGAGTGAGTGAATGAAAGAATAAATCAGTAATCCAGTGAACGAGCGAGAGAGTAAGCAGTGGATGAGTGAGTGAGTAGGCATGAGTGAGTAAGTGAGAATGAGAGAATGTATGAGTGAATCGGTGAATGAGTGAGTGAGCAGTGAAGGACAGAGTGAGTGAGTAAATGAGTAAATGAATGAGTGAATAAGTGAGTAAAGGAGTAATTACGTGAGTACAGTAGAGACTGAATCAGTGAGTGAGTGAGTGAGTGAGAGAACGAGTGAGCAATCGAGTATGTGAGTGGTACATGAGCAAGTAACTGAGTGGGTGCGTGAGTGAATGAGTATGTGAGTGAAAGAATGTGTGTGAGCGAGTATGTGAGTGGTAAATGAGCAAGTAAGTGTGTGAGTGAATGAGTGAGTGAGTGAGTGAGTGAGTGAGTGAGTGAGTGAGTGAGTGCGTGAGTGAGTGAATGAGTGCAAGAAATTACATCCTCTCAGGGCAACATAGCAACATTCTTAGCAACACCCACCTTGGTCCTCTAGTTTCCCCAGACCCCCTGAACCACACGACATATTATATAATCAAGAATAAAAATGATGGAGTGAAATAATGAACGTTTTAATGAAGTAAAGTTTAAGGAATGCTGTTGGCTTGTTACATACAACAGGACAATACTTAACTAAAATATTAATATTTACAACAAGTAAATAGATAAATCAACAAGCAAACCAAGAGTAAACATCAGCTTGCTTGTGGTATTTCTGCTGTATTTTTGTTTGAAAAAAATATATATGTTTCTGTTATTTCTGTAAGATATATTTCTTACAATATCATAACAGACACTAAATACTATAACACTGTGTTTAACGGTATACTGCCGTTAGGGCAAGAGCACTAGGGCAACCTCCATTCAGGTCTGCGCAACATTTGCGCAGCATGTCCTGCTCGACTATGGTGAACGCGCTCCTCGTGTTTTTTCCTTTTTTTCTCTGACGCTCCCCGCAGATCTTAAAGATCAGCTCAGTGAGCGGCCGCTGGAGAGCATGAGATACACCTGCAGTCCTGCCATGTCTCCATCTGCCTTAACGTAAAAGAAAACATGGGCGACCGAAACGAGCGAGGCCCCGCCACGCGCAGGCGGAGGACCACCATCTCCGGAGAGGGAACGGGAACGTGCGCGAGGCAGGCGAACGGGGGCAAACCGGGCAGCCACGGACACGGGGAGCACGACACGCCAGGGGCAGCACGCAAACACAGGAGCAGTAATGATGGCCTTAAGGACAGACTCAGGTGAGGCAGCGTTCGTGCGCGGGAACCATTCTCTCTCAGGGTTTAGAGTGCATGTGAATGTGCGCAGGCGGCTGCTGTCACGATGGCAGGCAGGCGGGCAGTGGGCTACAGGTAGCACAACAAAGATGTGACACCACTGACTGCAGTGTTCACTGATTACAGCATTAAGAGGCAACAACTTACGTGGGATAAAGTGTTATATCTTCAAAAACATGGTTCTTCAAGGGTTCTTTAGTAAAGGTAAAGGTTCTACATAGAGACATGAACACTGAAAGAACCGTTTGCATGCTTAAACAGTGAATAGGATCTTCTTCAGAATGATGGAGATTGTGGTGTATATGATTCTATTTAGAACCAAATGGGGGTTCTTCTATTGTCTATTGTCTACTAAGTTTGGTATCGTACCAATAGCAGAACCCTTTTTTGGTACTATATAGAACTCCTTACAAAAAGGTTCGAAATGGAACCATATACAACACATTTTCCTCCAACCTAAAGAACCATTTCACCATGCACAGAACCCTTTAAGCACGTAAATGCTTATTTGAGTGCCCATAGTTCTATATAGAACCTCTTTACAAAAGAACCCTTGAAGAACCACCTTTTTTTAAGAATGATGCCAAGCTTTTAACAATATAAGACTGCTTTTTGTAGCTATACAGAACCACGAAAAAGTTCTATGTAGAACCCTATATATCAGATTCTTCATCAATCTGAAGAACCATTTCATGATTAAAGCATGCAGATGGTTCTTTGAGTGTTCATGGTTCTATAAATAATGATAAAGCCATTGGGTCTTTATTGAATAACTGATACGGTGAGTAGCTTTTCATCCCTTAGAGAACCATGTGGGAAAATGCATCCTGTGGTCATGGAAAAGATGTTACTGCGTTTCAGTAGGGTCAAATTATTGGTCTGCAACAAGCAAAGGCGGCAACTCAGGAGCTGAAATGACTGGAATTGGGTTAAGAACTGTCCAGCTCATTATCAAAACCTGGACGGATGTTGGTGAACCATCAAAATATGGCTGTAAGAAAACCGCTTGTTATTGGGGCCAATCAGAAAAAAAGGCTTCAGTTTGCTAGGGAGCATAAATATGAGTCCAGATTTGTCCTATTCCCGAGTGATGGGGGCGGGAGAGTTAGAAGGGAAGCGATGCACCCATCGTGCATATTGCCCACTGTTCAAGCCTATGGAGGCAGTGCTATAATAGCTGTAATAAGGCAACTACGCATATGCTGGTTGTATATCTTCGCTGTCCAAACAAAACCATGTATCTCCAAAATGGCAACTTTACAGGAGAGGGCTAAAACCTAATTTAATTTTAATGTAAGTCAATGGAACCAGACTTTTTTTCATTGGTCCATTCATCATGAAATGTTCACACAGTGTAAACAGCAGCTGCTGTGTTCAAATAATGTATTAAAAACAGAGATACATGTTTTTCTTTGGACAGCAATGCTGTTAGATGTAGCAATTCAGTACAATCTAATTTCACCCCAGTTTGATATGATTCAGAACAATGTTTAAAAATACACAAACATGTGAGTGGGGCAACTTTGTTTTCTTGGGTGTCCAAAGTGGGCTAAGGGCCAAAAAGTTAATGTGCAAATTACCATTAGACTAGATTTTGGTGCAGAAATATTTAGAAAAACACAAATTCTACATGGGCATTACGGTGGCACAGTGGGTACTGCTGTTACCTCACAGCAAGAAGGGCCTGGATTTGATTCCTCAGCCAGGAGACCATGGTCCTTCTGGGTCTCTCCATGGGTTCCTCCAGGTCCCCCGGGTTTCCTGCAGTTAGGCCAGTCGGAGGTGCCAAATTGCTCACGCTCCCTAAGTGTGTGTGTGTGTGTGAATGTCGGTTCATGTATATTACTGTATGTCTTTCCTGTGATGGCCTGGGAGAGTCTCCAGTACCCTCTTCAACCCAGAAGGATAAGCGGTTCAGGTGATGAATAAACATATATATTCTACATAGTATGTATACAACATATGGGTTTTTTTCAATATTTGATGAGGGTTTAGGACAACATTCAAATCATGCCGGGCCAGCTTTGGGCCACAATTAGGCAGCTGTACCTGAGGAACTAGTAATAGCCTACATTTGACAATAATCGTTTTGTGTTTTATCAGCTCCAGAGTTTACAGAATAGTGTCAGTTTTATTGATTTATCACTGATTATAATTTATCTTTGAATCCAATCTGTCCAACATCAGTGCACTTTGAATCCAATCTATCCAACATTAGTGTACAACATCAGACGGGCCACTTGTTGAGCACAAGCTGAGATAAGATAAAAATGTTCTTGTGTCACATGTCTCGTGTAATAAGTGCTGTGCTTGTGCAACGTCTTCCCAATACAAACACATGTCCAGCATTTCATCAGTTCTCAACAAATTTCAAATTGCATTGCAGATGTTTCAACACAAGCTTCTCCTATGTCAAGTGCTCTTCACTGAGGTGCAGGGTAATCTCCTTCTAGATTCTAAGTGGCCTGGAATGAACTGTGGTCATCTCTAAGAGACGTTAGTTACTGTGTTAAGCCAGTATCTCTGTGAAGATACATCTCTGAACTTGGTCTTTTGGTCTGTTTTAGCTGCCATCGGCTACAGGAGTCTCTGCTCAGCTCAGAAAGTGGCTACAGTAACTACAGAGGGATCCTCAACTGGTGTGTGGTCATGCTGGTAAGATCTCTGCAGATGAGAAGCTGACTGAATGTCTACATGATTTGTATCACATAATTTAGATTTTCTGACACTTTAGAAGACTTTGGAGACACAATGCACCAGCAGTAGTAGCTAGCAAAGCTAATAAACACAGCATTGTAAATAATGCCCATCAGTACCTCCCATTAACCCTTAGAACCCCAAGTTTGCACTTTGTAGGCAGTTAGCATGACTCTATCCTCGCTTCAAAATCACTACAGGGATGACTTACGAACATGATATATGGGTGTATCAGGTTTGTAAATGAACCATTTCCTGGCTTATGAAGCTTAGGGAAGAGCCATGCTAACTGCCTACAAAGTGTATACTTCTAGGAATTCTAGGAATTTCTCTGACGTTTTACATTTTCATTCAGAATGGTTTGATGTGAAGAGGTTCATTGTTGAGATACCTACTAACTGAGGGGCATTCAGGGGCTATAAGGTCGCCGGTTTGATCCCTGAACTGACAGAACATGACTGAAGGGCCCTGGGCAGTATGGACAGAGCTGCCCACCGCCCTGGGCACATGTGCTCAATGGCCCCTGTAGTGTGTGAATGTGGGTTCACAGCACAGGTGGGCTAAATGCAGAAGTTCCTCTGTGTGTAAGTACTATTGGTCAGTGGTTCAAAATTCAAATTGTATTTCTGCTGCAGACTTTTACTGCCCAGGAGTCACAATGTCTACACTTCAAATATAGCCATTTTATTCCCCATCTAAAACCACCAGTGAACCTACAGGCATGTTCTGAGTTTTTATATGTAATGTGGATGAGGGTCAAATAGTGGTAAAATAGAGAAATAGTCAAATAGTGGAAATAGTGGAATGGCCTGCATGTATCTCTCACCCTAAAATCCATTATAAAAATACATTTTTGTCTAAAACTCATTCTAAAAATATCATAAACAGGCTTCAGGAAGATTCATAACCATTTCCAATAAAACCTTTCTCTATGTTAGCTTTTTAAAAGCGTTAAACTCTTCAGACATCATGAACTATTCAGTTTTTTCTAGAACTTTTGTATAGAATTGTGGAAAATCAATGCTTAGTAAAGGTTACTGAAACTTTTTGTTTATCCTGTTAACAGCATCATATTGTATATCACCCATCAACACCATAAACAACCTTTAAATTCATGTTGTGAGATTAAAGTGAGGTAATTGTCGCCTTTCGCTCTGGTGGGTTGTGACTGCTTAGCTCAGACTATAAGAGTTTGGACTGAAACTGCTTGATTAATCAGCTTTCCACACAGCTGTAGTGACATTTCCAACAAAATGTATAATGTATAACTGTATATATCATTTTGTAATATGCTATTCTTATGGTAGCTTTGACCTGGTTATTCTGCCATTAACCCAGTGTGAGAAATCAGTGCAGAAGCCTGGCAGCCAACTGACAATAAAGTGTGTCATTGCGGGTCAAATGATTGATGAGAGGTTTAGGCTGTTATGGCACAGGGCAATGCTTCCCAGTCCGGCTCCTGGAGTAGCCTGCTCTTCACCTTTCATGTTTTCTCTACTCTACTGAATCAAACCGGGACATTTTAGGGACCCCTATGTCAAAATTGTGGACAGTAGAACCAGATGTCCAAAGGCTGCGCTACAGAAAGTCATATCATAAAATGTTTATGAATGTATTGCCTGATGTCTGAGACATCGTTTTATGATGGTTTTGAGATAAGCTTTTGGCTTAAAATCCTTTCACAGAGGATAGGCTAGAGTGCAGTAAAGCAAAGTAGTCCCCATAGAAAACACATTTATTCTTAGTTATATCACTGTCATATATTATATTTGTGTTGTAGACATAGATATATCCGGTTCGCTTCACCACCACTGTAAAGATAAAGAGTCAGTAGATTTCTCTACAGTGAGCCATGCCACATCAAGCCACTCTGAATGTGGGAATTTGGAAACATAGGTGGGATTCCCCTTTAATGTTTGTCATTGTCTTTAAAAACCTAAACTTTAGATTTCAACAATTGGATCATGAAGTGATGTTGAACAATCAGCATTATTCTGCTCAAATTAGGAAAAGGGCCTGACTGATCTCTCGGTTGGCTGTTAAAATCATCCGATATTGAGGTTCAGTGATTGCATAGGAATCAGCAGAAATCCCATAGATAAAGGACTGTTATTTATTAATGCTTGTTATACATATATTAGTTTGGGTTTAAGAAATGCCACAACCGACACATTAGCACTATTTTATACAAATATTGACCAAATTCATTTTTGACCATGTATAATAGTTTCAGTTGATATTATTGGTTATTGGAAATATTATGTGCACATTAGCCGAGTCCTAATGTGGAGATGGATCAGGTGTATTGAGTTCGTTGCATGACTATTCCAAGACCATGTACTGCAAAGTAAAAGTTGGTGATATGGCTAAAACCTCAAGATTCATGACAAATACTGTGTATATTTATTGTCTAATGTGTGTATTTTGTATTTAAGCACTGCAAGGGACTATGCACCTAAGATATTTTACTCACCTTCAGACCTGAGACATGACAATAAACATGATTTGATTTGATTTGAATACAAATGAGTGCAAAACTTTGAATACAAATGATTTTTGTATTGTAAATTTTGTATTGCAGTAAATGCAGTAAAATTAAACAGAACGAATACACTCCCTTTGTGCTGAAACTAGCAGTTCAGTGTTCAAGTAGAAATGACCACCTTGTGCTCAGAAAAGCATACTTTTTTAAGATAATGATAAATATTATCATATTGTGTGGCCCAAATGCATAAGTAATGCTAAAGTTGCAGTCCTTGCTACCTGACCCCGAGCATGGTCCTGGCATTGGTGTTGACGTTTTGCAGGCATCACACATGGTTATTAATGGTTATTTTTATCTGTCCTATTCAACTCCCACCTTGGTGAATATTGGAGTCCCTCCACCTGGCAGAGCTGTGGGCTTTAAATACACATACACTGTTCTGTCTTAGGACTAGTAGTGAACAGGTGCTTCATAGAGATGAGCTTCTGCTATAGAGCAGGGCTTTTCAGGGCTTTTTGCATACTTCAGTTTTTTTTCTCAAAATAATGCACCCGTTTTAGACTAATGAAACGCTTGTTAGACTTTAGAAGTCCATAGTAATCGCTGCTGTTTTGCTGTTCCATTTTAATATAATTACCTAATTGCATAGTATAATCGCTAATACATTATATTTGCATTGGATTTAGATTCTATATGGACAGGTTTGAGTCTGTGCATTTCGGAAATTTCACCATTTTTCCAAATTTGTGCATAATGTCAAATTTCTGCAAAAAGTCATTTAGAGTGGTTTCATGTGAAGGAATTATTTGTAGAGAAACTTACTGACTCTAATGTCTTTATAGTGGTGGTGATTGGAGACAGGGGTTGTGATGTCTATAAAACAAATATTGCCATTTTATTTACTATCCAAAACCTCAGGTGAAGCTACACCTGTGTTCTGAGTTTCTATATGGGGTGTTGATAGTGGTAAAATAGTGGTACTTGTATCTTTTAGTGCATCTTTTATTATAAACCTATTTTACCTTGCACTGCTGTGTAGGCAGAGTGGATGTATAAATTAGACATGCTAGCCCTTAATCTTATCCCAAAGCTATTGTGAAACTGTCATCATGCAGGACATTCTGTGTACTCATTTTGTGAGGGACCTTTTGGAGGTGGATCTCTGGTTCCTGTCACCATCATTGCAAACAATTCAACTTTTGTAAGTTTCTTTAGGATGGAGCAAAACATGTCACTTGTCTATGGGCTCCTAATTTACAGAAAACTGTATGTGAACACATTAATGTATTTTTAGAGAAAGGGCAGTATATTTAGTACATAAGGGACACAGGAATACTTGTACTATAATGTGACATAATTGAAAACAGTTGTAGCTCTGAATTGTTTTTAATAATGAAATAATAAAAGGTGGCTCCAGAGCCAGGAGTGGAGATGGTGGGTGGTATTATTCTAATAAACTCCCACTGATCCAGGCAGCTCACGAAAAACTGACTGGGTTGTCAGTTTGTAGGTTGTTTGGTGTTCCGGATACCCAGATGTATGAGCACAAAACCTGAAAAAGTGAGTTTTTCATAACATGCCCCCTTTAAACATATTACATTATCTGGCAAAAAATATGTAGGATATTTAACTGCAGTTGGGGTGCAAATTTGATCTATAAAGTGTGTGGGGTCAAAGCCTACGTACAGTGCTAGCATCAAATCAAAGTTGCAGATTTCATATATTAATCTAACTAAGCAAAGTACCCAGATAAACATACCTCTTGATATCTAATGCATAGTGTGAAGGAAATAGCTGAATCTGCAGGTGTAAGGAAGCGTACGGTCATACAGGTCTACCAGCAGTGGCACAAATCCCAGTGTACAGGAAATTCTCCTCAGAATTGTGCCAGTGAAGGCATCCACCAAATCTGTCCCAACTGCGCAATTCTTTGATGTAAGAGTGTCTGAACATTGATGTGGCTACATCTAGAAACTTGTCCAGTCCATGGCAAATCAAATCACAGATGTTATTTGTGCCCATGGAGTAATTACATTCTATGTACGTTTCAGTCACAGGTGACTAATTTTTGGTCTTTTGAACTTATATTTCTCCGACAAATAACATGTTGGCACATCGTCTACCTGTTAGAAGCTTCTCATCAGCAGCCTCTGTTAACCCGGTTAGCTTATTAGCTCATTTGAAGAAGCAGCGTCTGTTACTCAACCAGGACCACTATCCATGGATTTCCCTTGGAAAACTTAAATAATAAAATATGTTTCTATTTTTGTTTGTTTATTTTATTGCCCACAAGCCATCATTAATTGATTAAACCTTTTGTTTATTTTATTTCCCATTTATTAAACCTTACAGATACCTGAAATGCCTAGTATTAGTATTTTCAGCTCTTATAATCCAAGTTTAGAGTGACTGAGCTGCTAAAACCTGTCAGATCCGTGCAGATATTTCCAACAATAAACAATAAATAAAACTCTAAGTACAGCCAAGACAAGCTATTGTGGTTTTGCTTATGGCCAGCCTATTTCTCCCGCCATTTGGTAGTCATCATTTGTTATAATGTTTGGCCTGGAACATACTAGGAGCCACAGCAGAGGCTTTAAATGGACATTTGTAACATTGTTATGTGCATTTTTGTCATTGGATTCAATGAATATGCAAGCATCAAGTTTTGTTTCGAGTGCCCTAAATGGTGCTTCTTCAGTTGCATCATCAGTCCCTAAACGATGCTTCTCCGGGCTACGAAAAAACACTTGCTTGGGTGCTGGAAACACCACTTGGAGTACCTGAAAGTTGCTTACGTTCTTTGAGTCTCCCACATGACCACTAACTGAAATACAAGAATGGTGCAACTGCACTTTGCTCAGACAGTACAAGCGCATGAACTCTATTGTGAAAGCAGTGACTTGCATGAAGCTAAAGACCTATTACACTGTTTGTTACACTCAACTGTTGGAAAGCAGCCAAATATTTTTCATTCTATGTCTCTCTTTCTCTCCCTCTTTCACTCACAGTTACACAGATCACGTTTTTCTCAGAAACAGCGCTGTAGATCTAGATCTGTCAAAATACATCCTGTTTCACCCACTGTCGCAAAGGATGTCTGCCACCACTTCACATGAGCCCGTATTTGTAAAGCATCTCAGAGTAAAAGAGCTGATCTAGGGTCAGTTTCCCCACATTTGTACATCAAATAGTGGCATTTACCTTGTGTAAATATTTCACACCCAACAGAAGGTGTGATATCGTCTTGTTAAACTGACATCTTTGTCTCATTAACCCAACTTTGTGTCTCTGTTTGTTTTACATCATTTGAAAATACCAGCTCTATTTAACATTGGGCCAAATTTTCATGATGAATGGACCCACAGAAGTGGTCCAAAATTATTTGAAAAAGTATGTTGTTAGATGCACTTCTATTGAAAGTTGGGAACTCTTTTTGTTCCAGCAGTGACACAGTTATGGTATCACTGATATTGGTGAGGTAAGCATCATAAAAGTTACTTACTAATAAAAGGGGGGATTCTGTTTTATTAAAAGGTTTATAGAAGTGTCATGTAGAAGACTGTCCTACAGTAAAGTGTTATCTTTTTTTAAGACAGCCATGTCTTATCTGACCACTAGTGTTTTCTCATCCCACAGCACCCACTCATATCTTTATCAGCCTTTACCCCACTTTCTCACCCAGTGACCTCTGGCTCGCCATAAACAGTGCAGGCCTCTTGTTGGCAAACACCCACAGGGAGTCATGCAGCCAGCCTTCACAGCAAGCTGTCCACAGCACTGATCATGGTGCCTATGCCACTTTCATTTAGCTTACTATAGTCATACTTTTTCAGTAATGACGTTTCAGGAATCCGTACCTATTAATGATATTAGTTGTACAGCAGTAACTCAGGCTGTGGTTTAAACTAAACAGATGCAACAGGGCCTTTAGCTTGTGCTTTTACATCATTGCATGTTGTCACTCTCAGAACAAAGCCTTGCATCTCCGTTTTTGTCTTTTTTAATTATTTATATATTATATAATTATATATTATTTATAAATCTTTTTATATATTTATATATATTTTTATTTATATATTTACAGGCTGTGTTAAAATGTAATGATGAATGTACTGATACAAATGCTCCAAAATTATTTGGAAAGAAAGTCTTTTCACATTAGCTTCCATTCACTGACTTACTGCTCACATCCTTCACCAGGTTTTGACTGAGTCCTCTTTTGAATCTTGATTCAGCATGCTCAATCCTCTTGGAAGGCTCACAGGAAGGGTCTCAAAACCCCAAAATCATACATAGGGTAGCTTTGAGAATATCCACTCTCCTGTTAGGTTACTATTATGGAGATACTATGTTGTGCCATTACAATTACTATATACTGTACAGAGGAGTTTCACTTTTGCAGTGCATGATTTGTCTGATTTACTAAGATTGATAGTAATACTGACTGGGCACTGTATTTTTGGTCCTTACATCGCTGCCGTTGTTGGTGCTCACAGAGAAAAGAGACTGTTTTTCACATGCGTGTATGTATTTTTGATAGGATTTTTGATAACAGCCTAATGTGTAAATGTCTCTAAAAATGGTTCATCACTTTGAAATAAGAGTTTAACAAGTCAAAACCTTAAGTAAGTCAATTATTTTGAACCGGAAACAGCTACAGATACATACAGTATGTGCTATAGTAGGACAAAGATTCTTCTTTTCTATGGCTTCCAATTAGTCCTATAGCGCCGCCAAATTCTTACACACTGCTCTAATAAAAAGTAGTATGATATTAAACAAAGGCAAGGAGAAGGAGAGAAAGAAGGTCTAATTACCTATTCATTTATTAATTGAATAGTGTATTCAGGCCCTGATAGTGTTGCTTTGCTTTAGTACTACTGCTTGATTCGTTGCTGTTGTAAGTGGATGGATTGCATTTACTTCATATTACACATGTGCCTAATACAAAATATGATAATACTGATCTTCTGTGTGCCAGTTTCACCAAGTAGTCTATTGCTATAGCCTATTGCTACTCTAAATATGCACAATGAATTTGGGGGACATTCAAAAAATAGTTCTCCAACCCCCCAGTGCAGGCTTAGCCCCCTAGCCATAAACGTATAGTGACAGCTCTGCGGGACACAATTGATCAGGACTGGCGAATTAGATTAATTTATCAATGTATTAATTAAGTCTTCGGCCCAATTTGTTTTTACATCATCAGAGACATCAAGTACAAACTTTTGAATGGTGATTCCATTTCTTTTGCTCAGCCCATATAAGTAGAATCTGTATCAGTAGTCGGGTGGGCCGTCTTTCCTCCGAGCCCTGAGACATCCATTGGAACTTTGCTAATCAAAACTTAAACGTTTTCAGACGATCACTTTAACGGTCGCTTGGAAGTGCCACACGTCTCTGAAAATAAACAGCTATTTCCCCTTGAACTTCCGAGAGACAGAGAAGTGGAGCGGCTGCAGAGACAGAACCGTAAGTTCAGAGGCAATATTAATCCCGTCTTTGAAACAAGATCACACTGATGTCCTCGCTGGGATTCTCCTCATAGTCCCTCGTAACGTCCCAGAATGCTTTGTGCCTCTGTAATGAATAATTATGGGCGTTAAGTGGGAAACTGCTGGTATGAGGAGATTTGAGAGAAGGAAAGTAGAGCTTTTGGAGAGAGGGTGGTACTCAGTGGGATCATTAGCACTGTGCAAAAAGGAAAAGCTAAGCCACTTAGAGTGTGCTGTTCTTTTTTTTCTTCTTTATTTTTGGCGTAATAGCCTAAATTGAAATCGTTTTCACACATGAAGGTTGACTTAGCTCTGATTTCTAGAATTGTACCACATAAGTGCCTAAATTTCACATACATCTTAACCCCATACACCCTTGTATGAGGGTCCACATTTTAGAACAACTTAACTTTAATAATAGTTTTGTTACTTAATTATTCACATTGTGATTATTCACAATGGTGATGTACCTACTTCTATAGAGCTACAATACCTGGCAAAACTTTCCACTGGACGTTTGGAAAGAGGAAGTTAGTGTTGTTCCCTGTAGAAAAACAGTCCATATGTGGTATCTGAGCTTCAAAAACAGCCTGATTTGATTTCGTTGTTTTTATGATGTCATGAAAACCATGATCGCATCTACATATATCCGCTTACTCATATACTCTACAGTGGTTAGTGCTTGGACAGTTATGCCATGTGGTGACAAAAGTGGTTCTTCAATGGCATCTGTTTTAAGAACGCTTTGGGGCGTCTTATTGTTTAACAGTGTTGTATTAGCATCACCTCTGTATTGCCTTACCGTCTCTGATAAGAGGAGCCTTAATGCTATTATAGTGCCACTGAAGGCGCATGTAAAAGCTCATAGGCCTCCTGCTGTTTATCATATATTTGATGTGGGTGCTAATGCTCATGTCCAGGTATGGTTTTAATGAAAGTCTGTAGAAGTAGAGTTCTGAGTTAATCATTATGGTGTAGATATGTGAAAACATTCAAACACAATTATGGAGCTGCTATAATGAGGTCAGGCCAGAGTTTGGCAGCATGCCCAACATCCAACCACACAAGCAGCCACTGCGGCTTTAAAGGAAACATGCGCTTTTCCTTTTCTTAAACTTCTTGTTGAACTGAACATCAGTTTGCCTGGTTTGATGGTAGGAATAGTTTTGCCCTCTGGTGTTAACTTATATACCGGCCTACAAGGTGGCTTTATTCACCCTGTGTAAAATGTAAGTAAATGTCAATAAAAACAGAATGCAATGATTTGCAAATCTCATAGACTCATNTATATCCCGGCCTGCGAGGTGTAAGTAAATGTCAATAAAAACAGAATGCAATGATTTGCAAATCTCATAGACTCATATGTTATTCACAGTAGAACACAGAACACATATCAGATGTTGAAAGTGAGACGTTTTACCATTTCATGAAAACTTCATGAGAACTTGACAGCAGCGGCACATCTCAAAAAAGTTGAGACAGGGGAAAACAAAAGGCTGGAAAAGTAAGTGGTAATAATTAAAAAAAGCTGGAGGAGCAATTCTTAACTAAGTCGCCTGACTGGTTATAAAAAGAGCATTTTAGAGAGGCAGAGTCTCTCAAAAGCAAAAAATGGGCAGTTATTTACCAATCTGCAAAAAAAGTGTCTAAAAATTGTGGAACAATTTCAGAAAAATGTTCCTCAAAGTAAAATTGTGAAGACGCAGAGTTCCAACTTTTGGGGTTGTAAAAGTATGGGGTGCAGTTCAGTAAAGACACCTAGGGATGTTTACAGTCTTCGCAGCTTTTGTATTTGTTATATGAACTTCTTGGAATTGCTAAATTTACCATGATGAATGTAAATTGTTGCAAAGAAATTATCTTAGCTTTGCAAACATTATTAAAACCAAAAAAATATTTAAAAAAATATATTTCGGAGAGGTACAGAGAAAGAGCAGAATTAATATGATCAATAGCAAATCTGGCCAGTTTACATAATCATTTGTCCTGTTTCATGAATGAAAATGGGATGCTCTTTACACACTACCAAAATGGACATTAGCCAACTTCTGGCTATTGTGTGAGGCGTAAATGCTGCCTATTTGCAGTTGAAGACACACCACTCATTTTATTTATTTATTTAATGTTTTGTTTCTATAATTCCTTTTTTCTCTTTACAAGAATGAACATTCCATCCTGTGTGTTCAGACTGGCCACCTCAGCCTTGTTAAATTCCTGTACACTCCGTATGTGGCTTGATCTGTTAAATTCATTGAATGAGTAGCTGGTCTCACAATACAATCTAGGTGGAACCCTTAAATTGGTAAAGAATCTTTGCATTGTAGTGAGGTTCTTTAAGCCTTTAAAAGGTTCTTCACACTGACAAATCTCTTCTTTCAAGCATGGCTCTTTGGGGAACCAAAAGTGATTCTTCAGTGGAAGGCATTTTTAAAATGACCAAAACAGTTGTCCATACATTGAGAGTAATCTGAGCCAATCCAACAACCCATTCTTTGTATACAGATGGTTTGATTGGACAGCAGTAAACAGTTTAAACTTCATCAGATATGAACGTGCTTGGATTACAGGACATTTTATGTCCAATGATAGCAATGGAAAGTCATGTATGGTGGCAAACCTAGGTGTGTAAAGTTTTAATGCAAAAGAGCATGTCCAAATATTTTGCATTCTTTGTTGTTTATTTACATCTCATTTGTATTCCATTGATATACCAGTATGACATACAGTGTCGGAAACTGCATAAGCAAGTCTATTTGAGATTACTGAATTAGTCTATTTACCAGTGTATATGAGATTACTGAGCAGCTGTCTACAGATTGAAGGTGTTGGATGATTTAGACATGAGCTGAGACAAAAGCTTCCATTACTTGTTTGCCACATTACACTGTAAAAAGTGTTTTGTTGGCCCAACTTAAAAGCATTACTTCAGGGTGCTATAAACAGATGGACTAGGTTTATTCCACATAATAAAAGGACTTTGAACGAACGATTCAAACTGAGTTGAATTGAGTCAAATTGAGATAAGTAAAACTTTTTTAATTGATTGTAACAACATGAAGATTTTTTAGGTTGCACTTTTTACAATGCAGCCTTGCAACCAGTGTCCAAAATAAACCCTCTATATTTAGTGGACCCCAGCTTCGGCTGAATGGTAACTCACTAGCTTCAATGGCAACAAAATATTTGGTTTGACAATTCTTCTGGACATTTCTTCTTCTTCTTTTCTAGTTTGGTACATTGACAAAAGTTGGACCAATGAAAATGACTTCAAATCAGATCTTAGCATAAAACTTCATTTGCTTGTAACAACATGAAGTAATTATTATGTTCCAATTTTTATAGTATATGCAGTCCTCCACACATCAACTGAGGTCTTACACATCTCCTCTTTTGTGCTCTGGTCTTTTGTTTGAAAAATGAGCAACACTTTACTCTTTCCACTAGTCTCTTGGAAAATTGGGTAGTTTTACAAAAATCAGATTTACAAATATCCAACAGCACATTGTAGAGCTTTTCAGAGGTATCCCAGGTAGCTGCTAGGTTATGGAGGGCCAACGTTGAGAAGGAATTAACACCACTCTAAGGCAGTGCTGCATTTTTACCAAAGACAGAAACTCAGTATGGGTGAAGCAATTAAAAAATTACCTTTGCCTGAATTTATATTTAAGCGTCTGTTTTTTTGTGGTGTAATTGACCAATTGTGGTGTAAATAATTTAATTAAAAACTATATTTCCAGAGACCATCCAGAATATTGGATGGTTTGTACCATGCTTGTAGCTCCAGCAGAGAACCAAACTTCAGACACCAAACATGTCTTGACTGATCGATTGTATTTGTGACAAGGCCAAATTGTGTAAATAAGATTGTTTGCCAAACTCTTGCTTTAATAAGTCATAAAGAGTAGTAAAATGTGTAATGCTGTCAGTAGAGACTACAGTCCTTTACAGCTGCCTGTACTAGACTGAGGATGGTTTTGTTGATAATGTAGCCAGGTGCTTGGGGAGGACTTTGTTCCCTGTGTAGTTCCAATATGTGATAACGATGATCAACTTTGCATGTGATGACAGTGATAATCATAAAGCAAAGTAAACATCATTAACTAAAAAAAATCATTAACTAAAGCATTTTGTAGACTGAAAGTTGGATTCTTTCCTTTCTCTTATAGGTTTTGTCCAATGCACGCCTATTCCTGGAGAATCTTATAAAGTAAGTGCACTGTGGATTATGCAAAACTCCAGTAACCTCTTGCATAGCAGTTCATTTATGAACTTATTGTGCAAATCCATCACAACATGTACATATTTCAAAGACCTTCCCTTCACCCTTCAAAGCAAAAATGGATGTTTAATAGAAGATTTTGTCCTAACTCCGAGCCCAAAGCTTTAAGTACTGTTTTTCTGATGGGAACAGCTGGTGGTCTACCAAGTCCTGCATACTCATTTTGGAAACTCCAACTTCACTTCCATTGCTTTTTTCCTTCCTTATGCAAGTGGATTATCTTATATATGATCTCATCTGAAATATATTCTGAAAAAATAAACAACTTAAACTGTTTTGATGGGGAATTAAATAAATTAAGGGTGGTTCCTGACTTACACAGTAGTGTATGTTTCTAAGAACTAGTAGTACATGAATTATACTGTAAATACTAGGCAACAAGACAATCAATAAACATTCCTGATGTTTCAGAAAGAAACCACACCAAATGCTAACCACAGCCATTACAACAGACTCTGTTGGTGGTCTCTGAACTTCTTTGCTGGTGGTGTCACTACATTGACAGGTTCAGCAAGACTTATTCAGTGGATCTCACCTGTAGGATGAGGATGGGCAATAAAGTTATGGATAAGAACACATGACAGTGAAGGTGTTTGATGTTTCCTTGTTTCTTTTGCTTTCAAACATACAGATATGGGATACTGGTGGACCCCATCCAGGTGGTCTCCCTCTTTCTAAAGGACCCATACAGCTGGCCCGCCCCATGCCTTGTCATTGGTAATCCTACAGAACACTCTTAGATCAGAATGTTATGAAAAAGTGTAAAACGAAAAGTTTTTTTAAATTTGTTTTTCACAGATGTTATAAAATGCAATTTCAGCCAATTTTAGACACCCCTCGGTCCACTTGATATTTTTAAATTAATTAGAAATTACAAAGCAATATTTGAATTAGATCTGAGTTTATTTTGAGTTTAACTGTCATTTGATCAAACTAATACAAATTGTATTACTGTTCAATATACAGGCCTGCAGTAAGGAGTTTAAATGTGTTGAACCAGTTATTAAAGTGTTCATAACCTACATTTTTCTTTTATGTTATTGTTTTCCATGGGGTTTCACTGGTTTGTTTTTCTACAACATTGCATGTAAACACACTCACCGCTGCATGTATTCAATAAAGGTTTAAAATAATACCACAAAGAATAATATATCATGTTATAAAGGCATAACCCTTATTTGTATTATTTTAAACCTTAATTGAATAAATGCAACAGTAAATATGATTACATGCATTCATAATCCGATAACTGCAAATAATCACATTTTGTCTATAATCCGTTCAATGTGTTTACATACACTTGAGTAATCAGACTCAAACGTCAATTGGGCTATAATTGGAATTCTGATGTGATAACATGTGATATAAACAGACATAAAGCTCAAACTTCATACCCCAAGACATTTAAAAGACAAATAATTTTTAACATAAATCATCCAGAAGATGATAAATATTTAAATAGTTCTTTTCGTTAGTCATGTGGTTTCAGTGTCGCTACAAAAGTGTTTTGTTGCCGTCTCGCAGTCGCTACTTGCTTATTTCCAGTACCGTGCTCTGTTTTCGCACATGTGCAGAAGGAGAAATCTGAAAAAAATCAGAATAAGCTTCTACATGTACTGAGAAACTCAGTTACAGAGCTAAAATCCAACTCTTTTTGTCAGATTTCTTAACCTGATTTTAGGGCCTTGATCAGATCCAAGAAATCAGACAACTGCAGAAATGCAATTATGATCAGATCATTATGGGCATGTAAATGCACTCACTGATGGATTTGGATTTATTCTTTATTTAAACAGACCTACTCTAGCCATTAGATCAAAGTTATTAGCACTTCTTTTATTTTATTTGGGGTCTGCTGAATACTGAAAGAGGGAACCAGATGTTATAAACCAGTTAATCATCATTTCATTAGACTGTTTGTGTGTAAAAATATGGAATGTTCGTTTTTCCATTTTTGTTTCCAGCATCACTTTTTCCCCCTTATTTTGGGGCCTGGATTCTAAGCCCTTTCACTCTACTGCCTCTGTGGCACCAAACCAGATCTATTCATTAATCTAAACTGGGTTGAATAGTGAGCTGCAGCTGCCTAATTGAAGCCCGTCCTTTCCGTACAGTATTCAGCTCGCCTTCTGTATGCAACACATCATAATATTATGAAGTGTGTCTGATTTGCGGGTTTGCTCTTGCAGTGTCCAACGTGTTTATAATGGCAGCTCTGTACACGGAGCGGAGGCTGGCTGTGGTGAGTGTCACGCTGTTATCACTGAGACCAATAGAGACATCTGTCAAACTGTGTGTGAAATCTGTGAACTGCATGCTTCTCCCTGGAGCGGTTATCATGTAATCAGTTATAGTGAGTTACAACCTCCTGAGTGCATATATCAAGTCTATTGGCATCTTTCTGTTGCCGTTCTCTCCATTCAGGGTACAGTCTCGGAGCGTACTGGAACATTCCTTCATTGTGTCAATCTTGGTGCCATTTTGTGCTTTCCATCAGCCACTGTACTTACAGTCAACTCCATGACCCCAGGTATGATTTCCACTCACAGCAATCACAGGATTTTCTACAATCACTGTTCTATTACAGTTACTGTAAATTGTCACTGTATAAACTTTAAAGTTCATGGCAAATGTATATCGGTCAATATATTGCTCATCAGCTTCATCTACCGATATTCAGTATTGGCCTAAGAAAACGTGTATCTGTTGACCACTGGTGTTTTCAGACCTGAAGCAAGAGTGGAGCTTGATTTTCTCTTCTCAAACCCCAAATGCTGTCTAAATGGAGGAATTATTGCTGACCTTTTGCAATACTGTTCAAATGGAATTATGTAATTACATAACTCGTTACATAGTTAATTGCATAATAAATTACAGGATTTACATTCCATATAAACAGTCTGGCCTTCTAGCTTCAGTGTCAATGACAAAACATCATCAAAAAGGTATAGATTAGTTCTTTCCATCAGCAAAACCATCCTGCACACATAACCGTCTAATTAATGGAATATCTGTACTTCTAATTACAAACACAAATGCATAGGATCTGCTCTTTCCACAAAAACCACACCTTCTAAAGGTTAATAAAATCCTGTGTAATAGACTTACACTCATCGTCAAAAGATTAGTTGCCCCCAGAAGGAAGAGTCGGATTGCAATACTATTGGGAAGGAAGACAAAGGTTGCCAGGAACAATAAATGATGATAAATTTAGACTGATATTGGTAATATTTATTAAGCTACACATACAGAAGTAGTGTCTCTTAGTATGGCGTCAGGCCGCCATGTTTGTTAATGCAATATGCCAGACGTCTCAGCATGGAATTGTAGAGGTTCCTAATGGTGTCCTGTGATAATCCATCCCATGCAGCTTCAATATTCTCACACAGCTCCTGCAGATTTTGCAGTAGGGGTGGAGGCAGAGTGACACCAGGCCTTCTGGACATGTGACACACTGACCATGGTGCCTCCAAACATGGATATGTTGGTTGTCTTCACCAAGACAAAAGCGGGACTCGTCACTGAAGATGACCCGCTGTTATTCTGAGTCACTTCATGACAGTCTGGCGTGACACCATTTCAGTCTTTGGTGACGTTGCCAAGGTATTAAGAGCAGTCGTTGTAACAGTCTGCGTGCATGTAGTCCTGCATCGTGCAGCTGTCTGCCAATGGTGCTGGCACTAACAGGATGAATTATGGAGGGCATCACTGCTCAATGAATGTCTGCAGTTGTGGCTGGTGGGTCAGTCAGGTACAGCGATAAGGCCCATCTTTGTTTAAGTTACCTGACGAGCAAGAGACTTGAATCGTTCACATGTCTCACAACATCAAACCCACCCACCAAGTTTCATTCTTGTCTGTTGGTTCCTTTTGGGTGCAACTATTTATGCAACTATTCTTTTGATGATGAGTGTATTATTCAGCAACTATAACCACTACAGTGTAAACTGGTTGGGCTGTTGTTAGATCATGTGTGTAGTAACACTGCGTACCCATCAGTGGGTCCTGGGCTTTAAAGGGGTTAAAGATTTTTGTTGTTGTTTTGTATTGTTGTTGTGTCTTGAGTTTTTAAATGATCCTTTGGTTGATTTATTTAAAACATGCGCTTCATTGTATTGTGTTTGACGATCAGGAGTAACTTATGTTTGCAGTGGGCGGTGTCTTTGCGCTGGGGATCTACACTGTCCTCTTCCTGAAGCTGTACTCCTACAAGGATGTCAACAAGTGGTGCAGAGAGATCCGGCAGGCTAAAGCCCGCACCCTCTCCCGCTCTAACTCCTGTAAGTATAAACAAGCACCCACAAAACGAGCATGTGACAGATCACCACTGCCTAAAGAAAAACAAGTATGTTTTAGTTAACTATGAGAACCTTGGTTTCAACATGATTCATGTTCATCAAAGTGTCTAAGAGGAACAGATTTAATTTAAATAGCAGTGGCGAACCATGACTAGAAGTGCCAGGCCTTCAATTCGGGCCATAAGTGTAAAATATAAAATAGATTACATAAAATATAGCACCTGTTTTTTTCACTTATCTTAGATTCAATATTTAAAGCTTGAAGCTAAATAGTCTGTTTTATTAAAGTGTGTAACAGCTTTTGTTAACATTAAACCTTAATGTTAGTAGTGGTTTTACAGTGAAACCTTCAGTAAAGAACAGCCACTTTTTTCCCCACTAATATTCAAAGGCAGTCATGTATCTAGAACTTCCAGAAGGCTCAGAGTCACTGTTTTACTCACAAAATTGGTCCCACCTGTTATAAATCAGAACATGACAGTTCTACTGCCAGTTCCTAATTACATGGTTAATAAAGACACATTAGGCCTTCATTTCCCCTCACAACCTATCCCAACTTGCCTACTTATCTGCTTTGATACCACAAAGAAATCAATCTGATTAGAGAATTTTCCATTGGGCATTTAACAAAGAGGCATTTGACTCCATCCACCACAGCTGATGCGTGACTTGGACGCCTTTGCTTTTGTTTGCTTTTGGCGCCTTTTAGTGTTTGAATATTTAAGCACTCATTTCCTTCTACAGTAAACCGGACGAACAAACACGTGTGTGCACACCTCACATACTCTCCGCTTGTACTGTCTGCTGTCAGACTGGAGAGTAACCTGACCTCCTGTGCTTTATAACACTGCCATCTGCTGGACAGATTATAGAAACCTTCATTTCTGCTCCACTATAACTCTGCAGAGCTGGCAAGGACTCACACAGTGTGCTCAGTTTGATTGTGATTCAGTTCATTATGAAATCTCAAATCTCACCACAGTTCAGTTTGATTGTCTTAAAGGGGAGTGCCACCAAAAATCTTTTTCATAATTAAATGGTGCAAATGTAAATGTCAGAGAGAAATAGTGAAATACTGTACTAGTGATTCTAGAGAAACTTACAGAGTCAGAACTGTGCTGCGGGATATTGTCATATTTAGGTATTGCTAGGCTATGAAGAACCAACTGAGTAAACCAGTTTGCTACAGCACAACCCTGAGAGAGACCAGGGCTGCAGCTCTAGTTGGTTAAGAGCACCAAAGGCAGAAGCCCTTTGATTGTGGTTGAAGCAGTTAAACAATGACCTTTCACTGAACTATATTTGAGCGTGTGGTTGGTGGTGTCACAACGGATAACACCACTACCTGCCAGGGAGCTACCACCCCATGTGGGAGACTGGGGTTTGATTCCCGGTCTGGGTGACTTTGCTGTGCTACACCAGTAGGACTTGGCAACTTGGGCAAAACACCTGACACTACATTGGCCTACCTGTAATATGATTACCTTGTAAGTCGCTCTGGATAAGAGCGTCAGCTAAATGCTGTAAATGTCATAATTCTCTAATGTTAAAGCTGGTGGGTGGTGTGAGTCACAGCTTGCAATGGCTCTGCTGAGGGCAACAGCTCCCCTTGATCTAAGTATCTAAGTTGAGGTCCATATAGCATTTTTATGTGCTGAATACGTCTCTTTTTCCCAAGTTTTGCTGCTGCTCATTGAGAGTGATGTAGATCTGTATTCTTGTTGAGAAGTTGTAAGTTACACATTAAAAGTTGGAATGTAAAGCTAAGGGAGCACAGTTTTCCAATATTTCACATTCATTCCAAACTAGACAAGCCTTCTCCAGCATACATAAAGCACAGGCGGTGAAGTACTATGAATCTACTGTACAGGAAAGCATTAGCTAATAATCCTGATCATTTCTACATGTAAAAGTAATTGTCCTTTCTCTGCTCCGCTAATGTATGTGCTCTGCTGCAGGTCCGTCTGTGCACAGGGCCAATGGGAATGCAGTACACAGTCATGTGACCTACCCGGGCAATCTCACCCACAGAGGTACTAGTGCTGCTTCTCTCTATCCTGTATGAAAACAGGTATTAGCAGGTTTCAGACAAGCCCTAAAAGTAGATAAAGAGAGCCAAGAGTGTGCATGAAGGCAGTCATATTTTCTTTGGTCACTGCAGAATTCCATGTTCCCTTTGGAAGACTTTGCTTTCACTGTCATTACAAAATATGAGAGGTGAAAAAGTGAGTGTCCAAACTTGTGACTGTACTTACCATATGTGCCAGTTACTGTTTACTTACATGTTGTTTAGGCACTAAGCATTGAGCGTGTGATGTGCCGATCACTCACATTTCATTCCTCTGTTTCCGTTTAGACATGTACTATTTTATTTTTGCCCCAACACTGTGCTACGAGCTGAACTTCCCCCGATCTCCACGGATACGCAAACGCTTTTTGCTGAGGAGACTTCTTGAGATGGTGAGAGTTTTAATCACACATCAAACCAACCCTGAAATAACAGCTGCATTCAATTCTGATCACAAACAGCATTAAATAACATTCCAGATCAACTCCACTACTGCTCAACAGTTGGAATTCATGTCACTGAATTGCTTTTGTTTTATAAATAATAGCCTTTACAACATGGAAGTATTATAAACAAAACAATAAAATACTTTTAGATTTTTTTTATTCAGTATTTCAGATAGTTTGGAAACAACAGGAAATTATTGCATTACAAATGACTGAATATGCCATAATAATTTATTTAGAATATATTTTAGTCTGGTTTATCGACTTTGAGCTTTGATCACCACTCATTGAGGCATATCAATATCAATAGCAATTTAGATACTGCTATATATATATATATATATATATATATACAGTATATATAATTTTTTTTCTGGATATCAATTTTACTATAACTTCTAGTTGTTATACAGCATTTACAGCAGCGGTACCGAGCCCTGGTCCTGGAGAACCGCCTATTTACTACTTGTCCTTCTCCCAACACACCTGATTCAACAAATCTGCTAATTAACAAACGTTTCCTGAGTTGAAGGTTTTGGCAGAAAAGTTCTCTGTAGGACCAAGGTTGGGAACCACTGATTTGACTAAGTTAACTAAGCATAACCAGCTCCTAGAATCGTTTTATGTAATCTGCAGCTAAACTGAATGGTACTTCATTTATGGCATTACATGTTCCTATTAGAGCTTTACATTATACTTTTTTCACTACAGCTATTTTTGATGCAGTTACAAGTTGGATTGATACAGCAGGTATGTGTGGACAAACTAAATCATATTAATCTTCAGTGCTTCTGTTTGTGATCTGTGCATGTCCAGTAATCAATGGTCTCTCTGTTTTGTAGTGGATGGTGCCTACTGTTCAAAACTCCATGAAGCCTTTTCAGGTAAAGCCTCATTACACTGCTGTACTGTTCTGTTCTGGGTCATGAGATTCATTTCTTAAATGTTGTGATCATTCATAAATTCAGTAAAGAGGATAATGTGACGTGCCTTAAACAGTCAAGAAGAAAATCATCCAGAGAAATCGTGCTTAGATGAAGGTGCTGTGTGACTAAGCTAGAGGAAGTGTGCTGCCACAATGGGTATTTGAGTGAAGCCGTATCTAGAAGCTTAATCAAGTGTCTCATAAAAAGTAAAAAGTATCTCATAAAATGAAGAATCAGTGCATCCCTGTACTCTCTTTCTAGAACTGTAGCTGTAATGCATGGCACAAGCTGATCACATTCCCTGTCAGCCAGCTCAGCCACTCTGCCTAGTCAAATGCTTGTAAGATTCAATGCTGACACAGCGCAGGGCTAGGCAGGACTTTATCATGATAGCCATCAATTAGACACTGTAAGCTTTTCTCCGCATATTGCAGGTATCATCAGTACCAACCGCATGCTTTATTACATAGAAAATGGTTTAGTATTGAATACAAGATCATTGTAGAATAGATGTAGCAATAGAAGTGTTCCAACTTATTAAACTGCAGAAAAATAAATATCCAGATGCATGTTAAATACTGATAAAATGACTTGAAGTATTGTGATGTAATTGTTCCATATCGCTGACAGACTGAAATTAATTTAAGAGTGTAAATATTCAATATTCAGTATCTGTTAGTACAAATCAGTAGTGGGCAAAATACAGAAGCCATGAGATTCCCCAGGTAAATTATTCCTCCAGTAAAAGCAGAAGTTCCTCCCTTTTGACTTTTACTCTTGAGTAAATGTACAAAGGAACAAGGTGTACATTTGACAAGGAGATGTTAACACTGCTGTATACGGCTGTAAGTTTCACCCCTACGTTATCCTGTAATCTTTGTATTTTCATGAAAGTATTACTTTACGAGAGATGGTTTATTAGGTGGCCAGGGAAATGCTTATTCAGAGTGATGTTATAGAGGTGACCTGTCAGAGTGTTGGATTTTTCATTTGGTTGGATATGAATTATCTCTCTTATGACAGAACATGGACTTGTCTAGGATGGTGGAGCGCCTCCTGAAACTGGCTGTGAGTACTTCAAGATCTCAGAGTGCAAGTGGCGTCGCTGATGTACGGTTTTGTTTGTGTTTCCCTTTGTCTTCACAGTGTCTAATGGTCCTAATCTCTCCCTCGACTACTACAGGTGCCCAATCATTTGATATGGCTCATCTTTTTCTACTGGTTTTTCCATTCCTCCATGAACTTTGTGGCTGAGCTGATTCAGTTTGGAGATAGAGAGTTTTACAGAGACTGGTGGTGAGTTCATTCTTTATCTGCTACTAGTCTGGGTCGGGGTCTTGTAGTGAAGAATGTTACAGATGAAATCTTTAAATCAAATCCTCACAGCAGTGTTCCAACCTTTAATGCAAGGCCTTCCCAGAAGAGGCTGTTACTGACTCAAAGGGGAACAATTCCCTGTTAACATTCTTGATTTCCATTTGAAACGTGTCAACAAAACAGGTTTTTAAATACAGGCTCGCTGTTTGTGTATGTAGATGATTTGCCCAGCCTGCAATTTCCTTTGATTAATACCTGTTAGTTCCCGTCTGTCTATAGGAACTCAGAAACTGTCCCCTACTTTTGGGCAAACTGGAACATCCCTGTTCACAAATGGTGCCTCCGGTGAGTTGGGGGTCTTTACATTGTTTCTGTGCCTGTTTTGTGCTCATATTATGATACTTGAAAAGCTCAACCAATAAAAGTTCAACCGTTTCAGTTTGTTTGAGTTCTGTGTTTTCTTTACAGTACCTTAACTTTAATGTCCTCTGCTTTTTTTCTATTGTCCTCAGACACTTTTATAAGCCCATGCTGAAGAGAGGCGTGAACAAGCTCACTGCTCAGATTGCTGTGTTTCTGCTCTCTGCATTCTTCCATGAGGTCAGGAAGGACACTGTTGCACGAAATATCTATCCTCACATGTGACAGTATGAGACTGCTGTTCTCGCAGTCTATGGGCCAATTATCCCAAATGCAATATATAGACAAAAGTCAGGTGTTTCATTCAGTCCCATTGCCACAGGTGTATCAAATAAACCACCTAGCCATGGAATCTGCCTTTGCAAACGTTTGTGAAAGAATGAGTCAGTTCATGAAATTTCTTCCCTCACACATATTCCACAATCAGTCGTGAGTAGTAGGGTTGAAAAGTGGAAAGGTTTAGGAACCACAGAAACCGAGACACAAAGTGTCAGACCACGTAAAGTTAGAAAGTTGGGTTGCAGAGTGTGCATAGTGCGTAGGTGAGTCGACTCAGCAACTGCAGTGTTCCAAACCTGCTCTGGCATTAAGACAACTGTGCGCCAGGAGCGTTGTGGCGTGGATTTCCATGCCATTATGGAGTAGTGTAAAACACCACCCCCTGGACTCTGGAGCAGTGGAAACATGTTCTGTGGAATGATAAATCACACCTCTCTATCTGGCAGTCTGATGAATAATGAGAAAAGATATTTAGTTATTGAGATTTCTTTGTGTAAATGTAATAACAGTTTTCCACTGCTTGATGGCTACATTAAGTTTGTAGCTTCTGTGCAAAGCAGACTTCAGACACTAAACATGTCTTGGGTGATTGTCAGCACTTAGTATAACAGGACAACTGTGTAAACAGGCCAAAATAACAGTATCCAATGTGTATTGTCCAATCAGAGTCCTTCGTTTACAGTCCCCCAGGTTCTAGTTACTGGCCAAGTGTGAGGAACAAACTTTAAAGTACTAGATAATTATTTTGAGTGACTTGACAGTAGGTTTTGAGACAGTTTAACTAAGGTATACTTAAATGCCAAGCAGGTTCTAGGTATGAACTGGTTCTAGGCCAGTATGGGGTACAATTTGGCTGTACAATAATGTGGTGAAAAAAAAACAATGATGGAAAAGTCGTCAGAGGAAATCCTGCATCCTCATCACAAAATTCAGTGTCATAAGTGGGCAAAAGAACATGGACTCTGGACTGATTAAGGTAAACATACCCTTGGCAAAGGTATGTGTGGGGGAAAAAGGATGCAGAATTTGATGAAAAGAACCCAGTGAATACACAGAACCTAAAGGTGTAGAAGAAAGTATTCTCTATCCTTTTCAGTCTAGAACAAACTGTCCAGATATCAGTTTACATGTGGCTTTCATAACCAAATTTGTTTAATCCCTTCTAGTACCTTGTGAGTATTCCTCTGAAGATGTTCCGTCTGTGGGCCTTCATGGGAATGATGGCCCAGGTAACGCCCCTGATCTTAGCATCATAGCTATTAATAATGAGCCAGATAGCAGGTGTTCTAGTTTTTGCCGTTTGTGTTTCAGATTCCCCTTGCCTTGTTCGTGGGCCGGTTCTTGAGGGGCAACTACGGCAATGCAGCAGTCTGGATCTCCTTGATCATTGGTCAGCCTATCGCTGTGTTGATGTACGTCCATGACTACTATGTGCTTCATTACGGAGGCGTGTCGGAGGGCAGGACTGTCTGACTTGCACTGCAATAAACAAAGCCTGGACGTAGAAGTTAAACCTATTTTTGATGGGAAATCACAGAAGATTTTTAAGGATATTTTTACCCTTTTAATAAAACAAAATAATGGTTTGAAAAATTCCTTTATGGCCAACGAGAGACCGGACCTCTTCTAATGCACTTTATGAGTGCAGACAGAGAATGTGCAACAGTCCTGAAACACTGCCCAGCCAAAGCAACACAGCATTGCAATGCCTTTTTACGTTTTCCTACTTGAAACTTGCGCACTATGATGATCAATGCAAACATGTACCATTTGTACTTTGCCAAAAATGTGAAACCATTTGCGGTGTTGTTGTTGTTGTTGTTCTCTGAATGCCTTTCCGTTAAGGTTCCTGAACACTGTATGCAGTATGTAAAATGGTTTGGGGAGTTTCCATGTTCATCATTTTGCCTTTGCTGACATAGTAAGTCTTTTTAAGTTCTTGCACTTTATCAAAAAAAGCATGCAGCTGGCTAAACTTTAAGAATTTAAATGGTTGAACGCTTGATTTTTTTTTGTTGTTGTCAAGTTATTATTTCACAAATGATATATATAAATGAAATATAATTTAAGCATATATAATGTTACATATTCAAAACGTTGAATGTTTTCAATGAATGTTTTATTGCAAAAATGCATTACTGAACCACCTAATTTAGCATCAGCATTTCCATTATTAATTACAGTGCACCGTCTATTGGTGTAAAGGATTGTCAGAACAGTGTCCATATCAGTGTTTCACAACCCTGGTCCTGGAGGCACCCTGCCCTGCCCATTTGAGTGGATTCCCTGCTTTTACACACCCCCTCTGCAACTCTGAAAGGGTTTGTTGATGAGCTGATAAGTTGGATCGGGTGTGTTGGGAGCAGAGAAAGCACTTAAACGTGCAGAGCAGGTGCCTTCGGGACCAGGGTTCAGAAACATTGATCTAAAGGACACATGCTGTACTGTACTGTACTGTGCCTGAAACACCAATCAAATGAGATACAGGTTTGATGCCCACTCAGGCCTCATAGTATGCTGTCACACACAGAATTGGGATGCTTAGCAACAGTCTATTCATCCAGACACATTATGAATTGCTTTGTAAGACAGTTTTCAATTCTTTCCTACAACTATAACTGATTCAGTGAAATTCTAAGTAATTTACCATGTAGACTTTTCCACATAATCTTTTACTGTATGAAGTATGAAAATGAACCTGAAAGCAAATGTTCTCATGGACTTTCTTATTAAAATGGCATAATTGGTCGAAATGTAAAAATATGTTTGGATAATATATGTATGTTTGTGGGGGGAGAGGGGGCAACAGTGTGCAACAATGGAATCGCAATCTACAATACGATACACTGCCATAGGACGTGTTCATCATCCAAACGCAAAAACAAAACTGTCGATAACAGCCATATATGCAGCAAGGTTTGGAACATAAAGAAATCATGTGGAAAACTGATTGAAAAAAATTGATTGAAAATTGATTGTGTTCTACTGATAAAAACATCAACTTGTGAAGTAAAAACAAGCCGGGCCGAACCATGTGTTGTGCACATGGTACAGACTGCAACAGGAGGACAAGCAGTCAGAAAAACTATTCCATTTAATATACACAGTCTTTAGTTTACTGAAGGAAAAGGAAAAAATTACCTTTGTACTGATGTCAGGAAAAAAAATTAAAGAGTGTAACTGTTGCTATATGGCAATATTGTGCAGCAATTTTAATTTTGATGCAGAATCACTTTGCTATGTGTTTTATCTAAGTGAGAGTTGACCCCCTCTCACCACAGGAGTATTATAAACGCTATTTTGCCCGCAGTATTTAGCAGAATCGACTGTGGCAGCTGATGTTCCATTTCAATAAAACCTCTCAAACCAATGACGTCTTCTGGATATGATGCAAGAAGTGACTTAAATACTCAATGGAAAAAAGGAGAAAAAAAATAAATAAATAAAAATTGGTGACTTTTTTTTTGTTTGCTTCCTTAGTTTTGCACTGGTGCTACAAGGCTCAGCTATCTCACAAGTAGTGGATGCTTATAGCCACCAATTAACATTGTGGAAAGTGCATGCAACAGTGTCATACAGTCTCAGAATCAACAACTCAACAATGCCATCATTTGATTCATAAATCCCCAGTCATGAGCTCAATATGATTTAGCCTCAATATACACGCCTTCTTCCTGAAGTGTCACTGGATCGTCTGAATTACTGAGTTACTGTGCTCTTTGACAGCCTTGTTATTCAGAGGATCCACAGTGACATATTTGTTTATCACCGGGTTTTTCCCTTCTTAAAGAAACCCATCTGGAGTTCCTGACATGGACATGACACCAACTATAGAAAGCCTCTTAGCTTTACTGCAAAACTGAAGATGTAAACTTTACACCCCAAATGTCTTGGCTGACCAACTTCATTCATGGAGAAAACTGTCCAAATGTCACTTTAAGAGCTTTTGAACACTGTGCATATAAAATGTTTATTTGGTAGGGAACAAACACAGAAACTAATCATATGGTTCCAAAACAGCATTAAAAATACAAAGCAAAGTTACTAGAAGTTATGTTGTGTGGAAAATCTGCAGGTAGAACAAAGGAGAGTGCTTCAGATGTGCCACTTTACTGCTGTATAAAAACAAGAGCAGAAAAAGGAGAACACAAACACATCAAACACAACACATTAAAAAAGGCAGACTAGTCACTGTTGTAACAAAAGTCTCATTTTGACATCTTGTATACATGCATGTAAGCACTTTTGGTTCATGAATTAATGTACCAGTGTTTGTGATGCAAAACAGTAACATCACATGCTCACAGCGTGAACTTACCTTTGCCTTGTTTTGCACCGGCAAGTAGAGTTTGAACTCTGCCGGAAGCTCATCCTCAGAGTACAGTCTGTCTGAAAAGTACACTCTTCTTATGCGACAGTTTGCGTGAATCTGGAAGATAATGAAACCATGCGTTTGTTTATTTGCATCGTTTTGTACTTTCGTGTCTTTTTGTGTCAAATAAGCAACCTGTTTCTAAAACGTCTTCTTAGGCATAATTGTAGGGCAGAGTTTGGTCCAAATCGTCTGCACTTGCATGAAGCGGTCTTGCAAAATGTCTGTAAGAAATATATGTTTAACCCATATTGAGCTAAAGGCTTTTCTACACCACAACCTACTCTTACTCCTAGGGGGGCAGTCGTGGGCTGGAGGTTAGAGAACCAGCCTTGTGACCGGAGGGTTGCCGGTTTGATTCCCTGAACCGACAGTAAGCACCTAACCCCCAACTGCTCCCCGGGCGCCGTGGATAGGGCAGCCCACCGCTCCGGGCAAGTGTGCTCATGGCCCACGTGTGTGTGTGTGTCTTTCACTTCACGGATGGGTTAAATGCGGAATAGAATTTCCCTCTGGGATCAATGAAGTATCTTAAGTAAGCACCAAGTTAGCAGGGTCAGGGCCATGAACCAATAAATGAATTTAGACAGTTCAACAGTTTACGTAAGAATTCATCTAATTCACAGAAAGTATTAATCCACATAAACAATCTGACATTAGCTGCTTGAGTGATGTCTTCTTATTTGTAGATATAAACACTACAAATGGCATTTTAAGAAAAGTACAAGGGACAAAAAACAGGAAAAAGTTCAAAAGGGCTCCGCATTTAATTTACGGTGCATGACTGTAGGATTCTACAGCGTATACAATTTAGCTATTGCAATATAATTTCCTACGTACAGTAACTGTTTCAGGGTTTTTATAGGCCTACGAGAGACATTCACAAACCGGTCTTAAGAAGAATTTTCTTCTTAAAACCCACTTATGCAGTTATTACAAAGGTTCCGAAATTCTCCAATGTATTCTTGTTTGTAATTTGTTCTTAAGTAAGAACAGGATCTACTCACACATAATGACTAAACTTTTTCTTAGGAACTTTTTCAAGAACAATTTAAGAAAAAACTTACATTAGTGAATGAGCCATCATACCTCCTACTGAGACTCTCTGAGTGACTGACTGAAACCCACTGCTGATATATGCACGTACAAGTAGCCTATTGCCTAAAACAAGCAGCAGTTGATGCTTTACACAAATAACATGCTGCCCTCAAAAGCTTCCAACACTACTAACGCAAGGTTAGCAAATGATGGAAGAAAGCACAAATGCATTGACTGAAACACATGAAGGATCTTACAAGCCCTAGCGCATGACGTTCACCAAAATGTAAACGACAATATTTTGTTGGCTGATTAATAATTTTAGAATGCCTGATTTCCAAAGAGTTTGCCAAAGTAATGTCAGTTAGATCAAAAGCTATGCAATCATTATTAGCACAAGCTAGCAGCTAGAGAATGAGTGGTCATTTACATGAGTAGAAATAATTTTAATGTGTGATGAATATGATACTATTCTAATAGTATAGTAATAGTATTTTATTTTTTATTATTAGAACTCTGAACTAGCTGGAGAGATAGCTAAATCTGGCTTAATAGATTTGTTCAGTGACATAGCAGTAGACACAGTCAGTGTGTGTTACGATGAATTAACAAATTAATTCATGAAGAACAAAGATTCATCCCTAACTGCTCCTTTGTCAGCACTGGATGATGATTACATTTATGAATTTAACTCAACTAACAAATAAAACAGCCTAGGTAAGAGAGAGGTAGAGGGTTGGCGTTCATTTTCTTTGATTTGCTCCAGCAGTTATTTATTCCCAGGATCCACTGCCCACCTGTACACGAAGTGTCTCGATATAGTTGGTGCCGTAAGCTCTTCTCGTGAAGTCAGATAGATTGAACTGGATCTGGTTCCAGCCATCATCCAGCCGCATGGGCATGGTGCAGATGAAAGGCTTCACCCGGGTGGTGCTCTGGTAATTACTTGCCCTGAATCTCCGCCTCACATTCTTGTCATCCAGCACCTTGATGTGTGGCATGATGGGAAAAAAAAATGGTTCTTTAGTGCATACACAACTACTGCACAAAGTACTGAAAAGTCCACATGTACATGCAATAACATGGACAGTGATTTTCCTACCTGAACTTCAAACGAGAAATACTTCTTGAGATTCTTGATTATCATAACCAGGAAGGGAAGTTTGATGCCAAGGGTTTTCTTCGGATCTGCCGGGCATGTGATGTAGGTTGTGCTGTGAATGCGAATCAGACAGCTATTAGCAGGATAATGCCCCATAGCAATAAAGACTTGTAACCAAAATAAAGAGTGCTCAGACTCCAGGATCACAACCCTGAAGACTCACAGAGGTCACTTCATTTCCAAAAGTAACATGGTGCCACAGGATGATGGATATTCTCGTATGTTATTAGAGGCAGCAGTATACAAAAACATAACATACCACATCATATGTCTCGATTTTGGATTCATGGTCAAGTAAGGTAGCCGCGTGTTGAGTGATGGCTAAGATTACCTGACGTTAGTTCCCTCCACCTCAAGCACCAGAGACTGGATGTCGTTGTCTGTAATCCGCTTTATGTGTCCATTTCTCACCTATAAAAATGTTTTGTGTGAGTTGTGCAGAGTAAACCAAGACAGCATCTTTGAAACCATTTCAACAGCCTTAAGTAGTCCCACCTGTAGACTAGCCAAAAGCACCTGACTTCAGGAAACATCATTTCAAAGCGAACGACGAAACTGAAATCGGCTTCCTATTCGAATTTTCTCGTTTCACCTTAAATGGTGAAGCTGTTACAGGGCTCCAGAATGTAACTACCACACCATTTAAGCTGGAACGGGAAAATTCGAAACAAGGCGCCGGCGAAGTGAAAGGTTAAAGCAATATATAATTTCATCAGGCTATGTTACCACCACAGTTACCTCTGACTATTTTGCCTCGCCAGCCTGCAAGGTAAAGTAATGTTAGCAAGCTGCCGACTAATTCAGATTAACCAAGTTATAGCTAGCTATTACCGGATTTAGATGGACCGTTTTCACACCTGCTTACCTTTTTATCCCATATTTGGAGAGGTTTGCTCCCAATACTGTACAAAATGGACAAGAAACCGCTTTGAAATGTATTCTTGAACATAACGTTATCCCAAAATCCTTCTCTTTTATTTCTTATTTAAATATGAATCACATGCAAAGGCGGCTTTCTGTTTACACCGCTAGCCTCGCTCGTTACGCGCAAAATCGTTCCGTGTAGCAACAGACCTCCGTTAACTCGTTCCGTGACAAAAATAAAAATCAAAAAACGTTTAATATCTCCAGATTCTTTTCAAACCTCGTTTGAAAATCCACAGACTGGTTTATGAACGAATACCTAACCCACTATTCGGTGTCCTATTTTCATTCCAGTTATTTTCTGAACCGTAACGTTACTTAGTTGTTAAAGATCACCGGTTTACTTTCACATACGACTAAAATAATCCAAAATGTTAGTCAGCCGATGTTTAGCTATGTTTGTTCAGATCTTTGCTCCGAAACCGATGAGCTTTCCACACTGCTTTTCCTCAACCATCTTCGAGTTGCTATGTTACGTGACGCGGCTCACTGATTACGTCGGACCCTCATTGTTGACACACCGGTTGGCATAGTAACATGAAGCGGTACGTCACTCACTGGTTTAAATGCTGGTGTGACATTAAGTGCTGTTAAGAGTAAATAATAAACACGAGCTTCATTTTTATATTAATAATATACTATACTATATAAACAATTATGAAGATGCCACTGGATAGGCAAAGATAGACTACACCACATTTTTCAAATATCAAATAATTTCAAATAATTTAATGTTTGACATGTCAAGTCATTCAGAGACTTTCTCAGTTCCAGAGAAATGTACAGAGTTTGAATTGTTCTCAGTGGTGGTGATAGGAACCTGACATCTGACTAGGGTTGAATGCTTCTTAAAGCTTCATCACATACTTACTATAAAAGTTACAATAAATTATTAAATATATACTACCTGATGCCTGACACATTGTTTATGATTTTGTATTGTGCCTTACAAAAACATGCAGGGACACATGCAAGAAAAATGGGTACAAAATCAAAAGTTCTGTTAAACAGACTACACATATAATGCTGCACTATGTCAACATTACTGTAGCTTCAGTGGTGGTTTTGAATTGTATATAATAAGGCTATATTTGTGTTGTAGACCTTGGCATCCCTGGTTTCCTATCACCACCACTGTAAAGATATCATCAGTAGGTTTATCTGCAGTGAAACATGTTTACATTTAAACAACTGAATTATGAAATGTAGAAAATTGGAAATATCAGCAGAAGTCCCCTTTAAGAGAAGAAAACAGGACAAAACCCAGAAAGATCAGACTTATTAAGTTTATTAATGGCAACTTAAATATCTTGGCAACTTGGAAAATATTGTGATACTTATAACAATATCAGCCGGACGCAGTTACAAGTGCTTTTGTCAAGTATACATTTATAGAGCACATTTATAGAAATTAGAGCCTTTGCATAATTTCTTGTCCCACTTTTACTCCTTTCATTAACCGTCACGATCTCCACAGGACCACCACAGAGCAGGTATTGTATGGGTGGTGGATCAGTAACAGTGACATGGTGTTGGTGGTGCGTTAATCGGTGTTGTGTGAGTATGTGTGGATTAGACACAGCAGTCCTGCTGGAGTTCTTAAACACTGTGACCACTGACTGTCCACTCCTACCTTACTGGTCCTCTAGTCCTTCATCAATGGAGATAGGACACAGGCGAGATCAGGTGGATATTTTAGTTGGTGGACTATTCTCAGCATTACAGTTGCACTGTGGTGTTGTAGAACTATTAAGTGCACCTATAGCTGACAAAATGGAAAATGAGTGCAGACACATGGTAGGTGTACCTAAAAAGGGCTCAGTGAGTACAGAGGACCTGTTCAATGTACATTATTGTGTAATACAGTGTCACAGTTCTCAATAATTCCACAAAGTACACCTATTTTCAGTGTAGCCTTTAGTTAATCAGGGTGTATCAATTACACACCTGTAGAATCAGTTGGAGAAGTATCACCCGCATCAATTCAATCTATGAACAAAATTACTGAGGTGGCAAAACATGCAAGAACAGGTCTTCAGTGAATCTCTGATGCCTGATCTGTCTTAGTGTAAGATAAAATCGTCTCAGACACCGGCCAGACATAAAGAAGCATTTGTGCCACCAAACCCAAAAGAGTTTGTGAGGGCTATCCTTCTGCCTTGAGTGCTCCAGGGCTGTGAAACACAGGGCACATAGTTCAGGTCAAACTCTGGCTCAGTGCGGTCCAGATTGAGAGTCGGAGGCAGGATGCCATGGTAACAGGCCAGCGCTGTGAAAGCTGCCTCCAGAGCACCAGCAGCCCCAAGAAGATGGCCAGTGGCCCCTTTGGTAGATGAAACGGCAAGCGACTGTGAATGTTGCTGGAACAGTCTCTTTATAGCAGCATTCTCTGCAGCATCCCCTAGTGGTGTGGAGGTGGCATGCGCGTTCACATAGGTCACATCTGAGGGCGATACGCCAGCATTGCGGAGAGCAGCAGACATGCACCTGTTGCAAAGCCAAGCAAAAAGCGTTCAGTCGTGTCATTAACACTGTTTGATAATTAAAGAAATTGTTGCTGTGTTGTCTTGTAACATTTATATGTCATGTGTACAACAATACCTGAAAGCTCCATCTCCATCTGCAGTGGGTGCAGTGATGTGACTGGCATCCCCTGAAAGTCCGTAGCCCAGTACCTCAGCGTACATACGGGCTCGTCTCTCCATGGCATGTCCATACTCCTCCAATACCAGCACTGCTGCTCCCTCGCCCATCACAAAACCCTCTCTCTCTGGGTGAAAGGGTCGGGAGGCCAGTTTGGGCTGCTGGTTCCAGTTAGTGCTGAGGGCCCGTGCCCGTGCAAAGCCTGCTATGGACAGTGGGCTGACGCAAGCCTCGGTGCCACCAGCAACCATCACTTCGGCATCCCCATAAGCAATGAAGCGAGCAGCGTCACCAACAGCATGAGCCCCTGTGGTGCAGGCGGTGGACACAGCATGGTTGGGACCCTTCAGTTTGTGTTTGATGCTGATGTGGCCGGCCGCCATGTTCACTAGAATGCGTGGGACGAAGAAAGGGCTCACCTTGCTGTACCCACGTGTTTCAAAGGCAGCAGCAGTGCGGGCAATCTCCTCCAGGGACACCATGCCCATGCCTACAGCCACGCCTGTGCTCTGCTGCTCCTTTGCACTTTTGGGATACCACCCACAATCCTCCAAGGCCAACTGGGCAGCCCCGAGGGCCATGACTGTGGCAGGTGACATGCAGCTAATCTCCCCTCGTCCAGCGAACCTTTCTTCCTTGAACTCTCCTTCACCATCTCCTCTTGGAACTCGGGCGGCTACCTTACATGGCACAGTCTTGTATTCTTCAGGATCCAGTGCGACTATCCCGCTCTGTCCGTCAATCAGGCGCTGCCAGGGCAGAGCCGTCCCTGTCCCAAGGGGTGACACAAGTCCAATTCCAGTGATGACCACTCTCCTGGGACGGTTTCCAGTGCTGGGGTGGCTGTAATGCCTCTGAGCAGGTCTTATGCTCATGCAGGTGCTCAGCCTGGAAAGAGCACGGCCACACTGCTTTAGTGACAGCTTCTGACAGCATGTCAGTGACATTTCTCACCGTAACAGTCCTGGAAAATGCAAAAAGAACGAGAAGAGGGTCACTTTTTCGCTGTGGTGAGTTACACACGTTTACTATCTTGGTCATGCTGAATTAGAAGCATAGGTCAGTGGCTACAGCTGCTGGATTATTGTAAATAGAAGTACATATGAAGTTTGAGCTAACAGTGACTAGCATTAAAGTTAGCAGGACTTTTAGCACAAATATCTACTTATTGCACGGCCTTACCTGTATGATGTACAGTCGCCTTTTTATGTAAATGAAGCAAAAATACTTACTTTACGTAGCTGTGCTTAATTCGGCTCACCCGAAAACAAACACAATAGGCTGCTCAAAAACTACCGGATTACAAATCGCTCATTTGTCAAAATAAAAGTCCCTAAACGCAGGTTTCGTTCTATCTTTTTTAACTGTCCTGAAATATCCTGCAAATAATAATACAATTAATTGCTTGCTCAAACGCTACTGGATTACAAATTATTCACTTGTCAAAATAAAAGTCCTTAAACGCAGTTTTGTTTTCTTTATTTCTACCTTTTCCAGCTTTCCTAATAAATTGTGCTAAGAAAAATATTAAATTAATAAAAGTCATATTGTATTTTTAAACCACTGTGTTGACCCGTCATCATGTTTAACAGTCACTATGTTTAACCCCCTAAATGCTTAAAATTTATGACTTTTCCTAGAGTGACCCCAACATTAGAAAAGTGAAACCTATGTTCATACAGTATTTTTCTTTTTCCATATTTCCACAAAGGCCGTACAATGTAGTAATAATAATAATAATAATAATAATAATAATAATAATACACCTCTACTTTAGTAAAGAATTATGACAGGTGTATAGTAATGAAAACAAATATTCATTTAATGAAGATTTTCTGCACTGTTTTAAAAGAAAACCCAGATATTCACAAAGTTGATATGATGAAAAGGTTGTTTCTTCATGCAAAATAAATTTGGGGGTTAAAATTCTATTAAGCTGCTTTATTTTAGAGGTTTGGTGAAGACAGGCCATTTTTGACCTTCAAGAAAGGGAACCCTTCTATAAGGGTTAATTGGGCTTATAAGCATATAGATAAGGAACAGGGAACTCCTGGACAGGTGACAACCCTAGAGACAACACTCATCATCCACTTCATTAGAAACCCCCACCTTCTAGTTTCTTTTCAAAATCAGCTTTATCAGAGTTATTACATGAATATCAGAACATAAAATGCAAAAACATCATGTAATAATGTATTTAAAAATCAGTTAATCCAAATTTTCAGCATCATTTCAGAAGAGAAAGGGAAAGTTGAGTGATATTTATATTTTGTTCTCTGGTCCATTCTTCTTTTCTTCACAAGCTGCTCCCCATAATATAAATCACATTTTATTATATTGTATCACATCCTCCTCCCTCTCCTTACCAAATGTGCTTGATTCAGTTTCAAACTTCATTACTTTACGCTTCTATTTCCATAATGTCTTTTGTTTGCTGCCAAACGTGGCTCCTTGCCAGGAAAGGGCGGTGACGGGTCACTTGCCAAGAGCTTCAGCCTTCGTTGCATTTACTGTTCCTTTCATCAGCTACCTGTCCTTAAATGATCTAACCAGGAGCAGCACCTTCAACAGGATTACCAAGAGGTTAGAGTACACTGTCAGGGCAGCAGCACTACTTCTTCACCTCTAACGTTCAACTGATTTACAAAGTGGCATAATGAGACAGGACAGGCTGGGACTAGCTGGTTAGCATGCTAACTTCAGTGGAAATCTCTGCAACACATGCATAGATGTCTTTGACATACCATCACATATGATATCTCTCCACATTCTGTTAATAATTAGTTAATTAGGGAATGTTTTAAACAAAAAACAATATTGCTTATATTCCATATTGCTCCTTTAATGATAGGGTAAGGGTAGTGTTAGGATAATGACCCCATAATTCACAGAAAAAAAGTGTCTGTATCAAGAACAATACACGAACAACACCAAGATGTGTGTGAGTGTCCGGATGAAACCAGCAAGATGGAAAATCCAGATACAAAATTAACTTACCCTTTGACAATTTCTAGCTTCCACAGTCTCCTTTCCAGAAATGTTTAGTTTAGTGCTTTTCCAGCTTTGCATACTTTAACCCAATAATGGGTTGTTAATGAGCTGATTAGCTGGACTAAGTGTGCTGAGAGCAGGGAGAACATCAAAAAGTGCATGACAGAAGGCCTCCAGGTCCAGAGGTGCTGAGAAACCCTGTATTAGAACATTTAAAAATGTGCTATTATTATGCTAAAAGGAAGCATAATACATTTCCTACTGAAGTGCACTTATCCTTCACTCTTCTCCACCCATATTTTAGTGACTAGCATTAATAAAATAATACAATCAATAAATCTCTTTGTAATCTCTCTGTAATGTGCATCACCTCCAATTCACCGTAAACCTAGGCTTGATCACAAACAGCAGAGGGCGATCTGACCCCTTAATGCATGCTGAGGGTTTTAGCAGTGGGAGAACAACAGTGGACATAAACATGAACAAATTATAAAAATGTGGCTTGTGTCAAACTGGTGAGGCTGAGAGATGCAATGCTGCTCTACAGCTTATTAAACAACATAATGAACAGCACATGAATGCCACTTTCAGGCAAGAATGTGCGTTTAATGCCCTTCAGTTCATTCCCTATGTATGCAAGTATTCGCATATAAGTTATTAGTACTTTTTAGGCTTATTCCATTGCTTGACACATTATCGTTGTCCACAGAAGGTCTGTCAGAAAACAGAGAAGGCCCAGGTTAATGAGCAGTGATGTCCTTCTTGAAGAAACTGTAACCTAGTTATTCTGTAGCTTGTGTTGTTTCATTGCATTCCTTTATGATGTTGAACTGCAACTGCTGTTGGACTGAAGCTGCTGTTGGACCGAAGCTGCTGTTAGACTGGAGCTGATGTTGGACCGGAACTGCTGTTGGACTGAAGTTTGACCTGAGCTGTTTATTTTAGAAAGCTGAGCAAAAAGTCCTCATGTAGTCAGGTTGCTATGACAACACACAGTGCGCTTAAACACACACACATAGACACATTTTTGGTAGATGAGGGTACAGGCATTTTCAGCAAGGTTATTCATTGGAGGTGTAGGCGAAAGAAGGACACACGGGTTAATATTAGATAAGCCGTTTAAAAACAACGACACTCGTTCCACTTGACTGTTCATCAGCTCAGTTTCCTATTCATCTGTACTGCAGTCCTAGCTGTGGTGGGACACAGGAGTCACCGGGGGAAAGCCAAATAACTGAGGAAATATGAGCACGAGTCAACCACATGTCTGTGCTCCAGTTCAGTCTCTCAGGAATAGCTCTGTAAATACAGCGAAACAGCACGGCTGTTAAATCTCTCACATTCCACTCTAATACAGAGAACATACAGACTAACAAGCTCAAAACAACACAGAAAGGAAGATATTACCCAACTTCATTCATCAGTTCATACGGAATGACTATTTCTAAACATAACTGAGACAGACAGACAGATATACAGACAGACAGACAGATAGATAGATAGACAGACAGACAGACAGACACAGATAAACAGACAGAAAAACTGATAGATAGATAGATAGATAGATAGATAGATAGATAGATAGATAGATAGATAGATAGACAGACAGACAGACAGACAGACAGATAAACAGACAGAAAGACTGACAGCAAGGTAAGTTTATTTATATGGCACGTTTCACACACAAAGTGTTTTTCACAGTGATTTACACAAAAAGCTAAATAAAAACAGTTTAAAGCACATACGAGGGAAAGACGACTTAAGTGCTTTAGGGCGAAGTATACGATTAAAATCCAATACATTTCGTATCAGATTCAGTGAAGTTTATTATAACATATTTGTCTCTTATTCCCCCATAAACCTGCTGTGTGAACGTGTAGAGCTGGGAGTCACTCAGTTTGTTGTCAAAGCTTTAAGAATTTGTTTTTTAGCATGTTAGCATTCAAGTGCTAATCTTAGCTTAGCTTACACTGCACCAGCTTCATGTCCTATGAGAAAATGAAGAATGAGAAAAAAGAAGTCGACTTCAGTTTCACAAAGAGCTGAAAAGCATTAAAAGAAGGAGGAGGTTGTTCTGTTTCTGCTGCACAGGTGGGTAACATTAACTTATCTATTCCCAGAACCAATAGGTCAGTATGACTTTGTCCTGTGACCATGAAGATCTAATAAACAGTGGGTTTAGCAGGATTGCATTGTCATTTGCGTGGGGGGGGGGCTTCTCTAAGAATCGTATACATCGTCTTTAAGTGTACTTAAAACAAACGTAAAAACAACAGATCAAAACAATGTAAAATATTAAATGTCAATATAATATATACGATATATAAAATAATATGATAACACATCACATCACATGAGCACAAACAAAATACAAACACAAGGTTTACCTACAGTGAAAATCGAGAGACCTTAAAAAAAGTACAGTAATTTAGTATACTATAACATCAGTGCCTTTCTGAGGTTAATGCAATAGCTGCCCCTCTCTACAGTCCATCATACAGATACTGACACAACTCCCAAAAAGACCCAACATACCTCGCCATTTAGCTTCTATCATCACTACACAGCCAGCCCTGAGATCTCTTTATCTCCCTCACATTCATAATGCAATTACTCCGCGATAAGCTTTTTCACAACCTACAATATCATATATTTATTATAGTTGTAAAATCTTAAATAGGTAGTCTATTATAAATGCATGTTGCTGTTACATTAATGTAGTATTTAATGTATAATTGGGTCCCATAAGACCCTATTTATGCCACTGCTCTATATACTTAAAGATTCAGTTAATCAGTTAGAAACGGAATTGCGCAGTGCATTTGTTTTCGCTCTCTGCACTGTAGATGACTCAATATGGATGCTTCATTGCTGACTAAGCCCAGTAATCAAAGTGAAATGAACATATAAAGGAACACAGGATAACTTCCCACCACATCTGAATGTAGTTCAATTGCGTAAAAATGGGAATGACTCTCTGAGGTTAAGTTCTTGGAAACAGGGTAATCCTAGACATTATTACAGTGTCAGCGGGGATTCTGCATTAAAAGGTCTTTTCAGTTAAGAAAGAGGCTTGACATGTGTCCAATAAACACATCTGAATAGACACAGGGGAAATGAGATAGTAATTCCAAAGTGCAAACTCACTGCTTAAATCACCAGGCTCTTGCAGACACATGCTTTAGTGACCACAATTGGGATACATGCTTCAATAAATGATTAACAAATAAAATAATAACTGTTTGCTGCATGAATTATGGAGGACATACTCGTGAACAATGTTTTCATGATTTTTGTTTTTCATGAACATGGCATAATTAAAAGAAATGTAAAATGTCAAAAAGATATTGGGGATGGGGTGGGGGGTATGGCTTATATCAATCTGCAATGCATAAAATGGAAGCAAAGCAATAAATACGCCACAGGAATTAAAACATGTGGAGCGGCCATTGATGAAAGAAATTACAATGTTAAAAATCATAGACTTTAAAATACAAGAAAAATGTAAACGTTGGTGTCCAGTGTGTGCAATGGAAGTATTTTCAGTTACCCATCTGTAGCGCATTGCAGACTATTTTTGGTTTTATATAAATCCAAGAGCATCAAAACTGATCATTTAACTTCCCACATATTGTGAAAGAACAGACTTTTATATTGTGCTAGGCCAACAGGTAAAGGTATTGTTGTCACATACGGTTAAAGAAAGAGAACATCTCTCACAAACGCTGCCTTCCTCCTGCCTGTCTGAGGCCCATCTGCAGTCGAAACATGGACCTGACTCATCATAGATGTTAAAATGATGGTGCTTATCCTCACCTAACAACATGGCCAGTGTTAAATCAGTCAGTGTTAAATCAGTTTTCAATGAACTCCAAATAGGATGAGTTAAGTGTCCAGTACGCTCCAAAAGTAGGACCACTTGGGGAGCCTTTAAAACAGTCTCAGTACTGGCCATTCCTTTTTTTCAGTACATAGGCCAGAATCATTACCGCAGCCAAGCCAACAAAGGATCCGACAACAGCCCAGAATGTGGTTCTCATGCCATCTGTGTGAAAAGAGTAAAATGATTGTGATTTAGATTTAACCTCAATCTACACCTGCCTAGTTAAAAAGCTGTGAAGCTATGAGGTTAATGCAGCCAACAAGGAAATCTTATATCAGCAATGTGCTAACATTTACATTTCCGGCATTTAGCTGACGCTCTTATCCAGAGCAACTCACAAGGTTATTCGTTTTACAGGTAGGCCAGTGCAGTGTTAGGAGTCTTGCCCAAGGACTCTTATTGGTGTAGCTCAGCATTTGCTACCTAGACTGGGATTCAAACCCCCATCTCCCACATGGTAGCTCTCTGGTGGGTAGTGGTGTTAACTGCTGAGCCACACCAACCACACTAACTCTACATCTTCATACATTTGCCCCAAACTGTAAAGTTATCTGTAAAACATACTGTTTCACAATATTACAAATAAAAATGGACAAAAAATATGTAAATTAAATTCAGGCCTAGTAGTCCTGTTTTAGCTAAGCCATAATACTTTAGTCCATTCTTATAGAAAACAATATGTCAATAGTATGTCAGTTTGAGATTACACAAGTTGACACAGTGTATGATTTAGACATCCAGTTGATATGATACTAACAGAAGAGTCATATGCTTCAATTACTTAGCTCCATTAGCCTCATAAGGCCAGTGCAAACCTAAATATGCCAACTTCAGATACCAAATATGTCTTAGTTGACCGACTTGGATAAAGTGTGTAAATAAGGTGTTAAACTAAACTATTGGTCGACTTACAGCTTACAGTAATGCCAAGGACAGGTGATGACACTTTCAGAGGTTGAGTTCCACCTCTGTTCCAGTTCAGCATCAGTTCTGCTTCACACCTGTACTGAGCTCCATTATCATCTCTGCTGGGGGAGATCTGGAGTATAGCAGACACATTGCCTGGGGTTTTGGTGGAGTCAGTAAAGGTTAGATTCTCCACTAGAGTGTCTCCTTTGTACCAGTTCACAGTGAGGAACTCAACAGAAGCGACTTTCTGAATGTCACACTGGAGCTCATACTGTCCACCCTCAATCATCGGCCCAGAGTGACCCACAGCGCTGATGGACACGCTGCGTGGAATCTCTGTTTAGAGAAAGATAAATCTGTTAAAATGTTTAGAATATTAAATTCAACACACTTAGACACTGCCACACAACTAAATTAGTCCTGTTGCAAAACTGCATAGAACAATAATAATCAACACATATGAAGGGCCTTTGAATGGCTATAACCATGTTAAAACCATATTAATAAGTTAACTCAGTTTTGACCAACAGGAGGCGCAAAGTTTCACGTACTGTGCCTCAGAGCTTCCAGTCTTTCGCAACTGAGAATTACAATGAGCCTCTTTTCATTTACTGTTTTGTTCTGAACAACCGTTGTTTAGCTGTTTCACGTAACCTACTACATGCCCAAAAGTCTGTTGGACACCTAGTCATCCAACCTTCCTTCTGAAAACAAGGATATTAATGAGGCTTGTACCCCTTTGCTATAGTTAACAGTTTTTACTCGTCTGAAAAGGCCTTACAGTAGGTGATGGAACACTGCTGTGAGAATTTGATTGAGCATTTATCCAACTCATCCCAAAGGCATTTAATGGATCTCTCCACTGCACCACAGGCCAGGGCTGGAGGACTTTATATACCTCTAGCTGATGCCTGGTATTGGGTATGATACTTGTCTGACGCCTGGTATTGGGTTAGCTGATGCCAGGTATTGGGTATTGGGTTAGCTGATGCCTGGTATTGGGTATGATGCCTGGTATTGGGTATTGGGTTAGCTGATGCCTGGTATTGGGTATTGGGTATAATTACTTTAAACAGCTGTGAAGCGTCCCATTCTATTGGCAGTGTTCTTGTATAGATATTGTTCAAGCTGTGCACGAACCTTAATTTAGACGACATCACATATTTCACCAATAAAAAACATGTCTGGATACGCTTGGAGATAGTGTTAGGCGCTAATATATTTAACATTTTGCTAATAAATACTATGCTGATGTAGCACATAAATTATGCGCAGACATTCAGTATCACTTTCTTGATACAGTTCGGTACCTGAACATTCCTTTCCCAGTTTTTCCATAAACAATCCTTGAAGAAGTGATTGAGTAAATACAACTGCTCCAACTGTTATGTAAAAAGCTTTATGTTCATTTACAAATAGCAAAATATATATATATCTCATTTACAGTGCTGGGGTAAAAGGTTTACTCTGCAGTGGAAATTGCGGCATGAACAGTGTGATTGTGCAAATGTCCATTCAAGACTGTAAAAACAAAAATATGAGGAACACCAGAAAATGGTAATGGGGAACAGTCATTAATGGGTAAGGCCATTCCCTTTTCTTTGCCACCAGATCAAGGCCCACTACAGGAGTAGTTCCATCCCTCAGTCTTTTCTTCAACATTGTACAATACACCGATCAGCCATAACATTAAACCACCTCAATGTATCTACACTCTTCATCCATTTCATCAGCTCCACTTATCACCTAGGTGCACTGTGGTCCATCTGTTTCTCTGCATACTGTGTTAGCCTTTGTTAGTAGATACAAGGAGGTGGTTTTAATGTTACGGCTTAACGGTGTATATTTGTAAGTGCCATTTCTTTCTTTGGACATCTAACTAAACTAAAACATATTTTTTACATATATACATACATGAACAATTTAGCATAATTTAACACAATTACTTTTCTTTGAATGTACAAACTGTCTAAATAAATATTCCTTCAAAATGTCTTCAAAACAATCAGTGTACTATCTAAAACGGCAAACCATAAAAGAACATGTAATCTAGCACACATGGCATCTCACAGTACTCATCTCAGCAGTGTCATGATCTAGTGGTTCATTAAAATTACGAAATGGGCACAAATTACAAAGGCAAAAGTAAGAAAAAACATAAATCCATTATGATCCTAAGAATAATTAATACTGGTGCCTCAAAATTTGCTGTACTTCTTTATCACAGCAGAAACAGTAGTTTAAATTAAAGAGGGCTCCATGGACACAGCATAAGAAATCCATTTCCTGGGGTATGTCAATGTGACTGTAGGCTTGGCATGATTGGAAAAAGTTTAAAAAATAGGCTGTTGAAATCATCAGGAGGAGCGCGATTCAGTCAACATCTTGTCCCATCCACGTGGACCAGCCAAAGTCCCAGCGTGGGCCTGCAGGGTTTAGGTTTGCCAGTGCGAAGGCGCCCCAGTTCCTTTGATCCGCGGACTATAAAAAGTCACACTGAGTGGTAGAAGTCAGCATATCAGGGGGAAAAAACCCCAGAAAGACACATATCCTATACACAGATGCTGTTCTGTGAGAGTTTCTTCATGGGTATTGAGTTGTCTTTGCCATTCTGTGCCACGTTTCCATTTTGAGTGTTGGGTTTGGCGGCTTCCACTGAGTAATGGCCCATCTTTGTGTTTTTGTAGTAGATGGAATAGATGACGACGAAGATGACTGAAGTGATCACCACCACAAGTGCAACAAAACCTGCAATCAGGGGCAGGTAGTCCTCTGTGTCGAAAGAAACAAAACACCAAAAAATAATAATCAATTGCAATATACAAAATAGCTACTACATCTAATTTGGTCTAAACATCCCATGCCAAAATGAGATATAAGTCACAATCTAGGCCTGTGCCGGTAACAGTTCCTCTTAATCAGGTAACCATGTGAAAAATAACTACAGTCAACAATTAAAACAAGACCTCGAGTCGGGGTGGCTTGGGGGCCACCTAGCCTGATGCCTTTTGTCTCAGGAGTCTTTGTCTGAAGTCTAATTGTATGAGAGATGTGACCTGAGAGTGTTCTCAGAGACTCAAAGCTGTTTTGTTTCTGTGCACTATAATGGGCAGTCTTTTGTTTTAAGCATGACAACTGCCTGACTCCACCTGTCTAGATCTCCTTTACATTTGATACAATAGTCTGGCTACGGTTTGCATAAAATAAAACAATAAATTAAGAGATGATTTTTGATCTAGTGGTAAATGTGGGCTTTCACTGAAATTACTCGGTTTACTGTCATCAGGGCACACATCTGGCCACTAACAAGGACATGGAAGGGAACGGTAAACAATCACCCACACCGGCATGAACTCCACGCCACAGTAAAAAAAAAAAATCACCCTGAACGCCTTAAAGAAAAACATTTTACTTCATATTAGGCCAAGCCTTCAGCATTTAACCAGAGGTTGGTAGATCAGACGAGCTCAAGAGAGTGCAACTAACAATCCGGCTGAACAAACGCCCTTTTGCAACTGTGTTCTGACTGGAGTCAGCACACAGAAACAGACATCTGAATCTGGTGCACTGTAAGTATGGCAATACCCTTTCAAAAAGAAAACTGTGTAGGAGTGATGCTGCGTAGGAGTAAAGAAAAGTTTACCAGAGCCGTTTGCCACTGCTCCTGGAAATCTGTGCATTGGTACAGTCTTATCTTACTCTAATCTTCTTAAAATTAATCTAACATAACTGAACACAGTTCATGTTCATCAAAAACATCTGGGGGTGATTAATATATATTTTATTATAGAATTAACCAATTAACATTTAGAATTCAGTATTAACTCTAAATGAGTCATTAACAGTGCACATACATGTGAAATCCATCCAGTACCAGGAATTTACAGTACAGAACTTTTAAATTACTTCTTTTTTGGACTTCATTGATTACGCTGCAACACTAACGAACTGATGACTGGAGCTGGCAGTGAAGGCGAGTCTGCTCACCACAGACAGCCGCTGACATCGTGGCAGTCTGACACAAAGGTCATTTTAAACCTCGGTATATTCCCAACAGAAACACACTGTGTGACTTTAGCCTATTTTTAAAATCATACAGTCATAATCACAACCACTTCCCCAAAATGGGTAGAGACACTAAGGTGAAAAACGTTTCACAACATTTGCTAAGTATGTATATGCTGACTTTACTGACTTTTTTTAATTAAACAACTTTATCTGAAGCTGTCCATAGACAGAGCTGATTGTAGAGGCTGTGCTTCACAGAGCATCACGGATCGAGCATTTTGTATACAGTGTGTATAAACAAGAACAAGGTTTCCAAGAAAGTACAGTGGACGCCTGGCTTTATAGGACATTTAACTATAGCTCAGCCATCTGAGTTAACATAGCCAGCTAGCTAATGCACATCAGTTCAAATCAGCAAAATTATAGTGATTTAACTTCTAAGATATGTTGCACTCTTTTACACTAACATCTGGTTCATTAAGAGTAATTCAGTATGGTACTGGATTTGGTATTGGGGAGAACTACGAAATATGTACTCATGCTCGGTTTGAAAAAAAAAAAGATTTTCATTAAAATAAACTATTTTTGGTACATATAAACTATTTTTAGAAGATACTGTGCAAATTTGTTCGAATATGACGCTACTACTACACAACTTTATAGATTTGAACTAAATTGTCCCGAATAATGAACAGTGCTACAGATTCTACAATGAATGAATGAATAAATGGGGAAGTATAACACTGACAAGTTCTAGTAAGATTAACATCCATATTTCAAAAGTGCTGATCAAAGGCATATAGCCTGACTAGTAATTACTATTAATATGTAATTACAGTGTTTTAGCTATTGTGTAATAACTACTTGGTGTTCAAAAAAAGTAAAAAGAACGCTATAACACCATAAAATACATTCTTACAGGTACAGCTTTTAAGATGAGCTTAAAGCTTAGCACTACGATGCCTGTAGGCAACCAGAATAATATATCCACTGGTGACAGATGAGGTCTGAAGCTACATTCTATGGGACTGCTAGCCAGTCAAGCTTTGGTCCATTCCTTGTTCCAACACTGCTGAAGTATCTTTCAAGAGCCAGTGAAAGAAACCAAGGAACTATGATGGAGGTTAAGAGAGCACATTCTAGAATAGTGTGAATGGAGATAACATTCTAGAACAGAGAGAACAAGGGAGGACATTCTAGAACAGGGTGAATGGAAATAACATGCTAGAACATAGAGGTTAAGGAAAGACATTCTAGAATAATGTGAAAGGAGAACAACTAATAGAAACTGTGAATAGAGAAGAACAAATAGAACAGTGTGAACGGAGAAAGAATATCCTAGAACAGATTGTAAATCATGGGGAACAAATAGAACAGTAAGAACAGGGACAATATCTCAGAACAATCGGAATAGATGGATGTTTCTACGACAGTGTGAACGGAAGAGAAATTCTTGAACAAAGTGAATGGATGTAGCATTCTAAAACATCCTAGAAGATATAACGGAAACATTTGAGAACAGCGTGAACAGAGAAAAATAGTGTGGATGGTTGAAACGTTCCGGAACAGAGAACAGGTGAGTACTTTCCAGAACAGTGTTAATGGAGGAAACATTCACAGTGGAGGAAATAAATGAGGAATACATTGGGGAAAATGGGGGAAAATCATTTACAGATGTGGCAGACCAACTGAAAGTTTGTGTTTGTTAGGGAATTTTGGATCAGTGTACGAGCCTGATAGACCTATGCATCAGAGATGCACCAATTCTGATTTTCAGACAGCATACACAAACATTTTTTGTAACTTTGAATTAATGGAAAATGATTACACCTGTTCTCTTTACAAACCTCCAGCTAATAATGAAGTGCAGTGTTTTTACTTTTCCTACTGAAAGCAGCTGCAACAGGTATTAGAAACAGAAAAACAGCCTATAATGAGGCACCTAAAAATATGGTGTACCTGGAAGTCCTTGCCCACTCACTGAGCAGTCACAGTCAGTAATGACACCACAGACACCACTACTTCAGATGTTCAAATGTCAGTAAAACTAATTGCTGCTGTGGAATGGGCCTGCAGCAGGCTGAGTATGTAGTATGACACAAGATTAAACAATTCTGGTAATACGATGTCTGATAACTGTTGCCTACATGGTGCTGTGTAATTTGTATTCAAGTAAGATATCAAATTTCTGAACCTCTACTGACTACAGAAAATGGCTGGCCATCCAGTGCTTTGGATTCCATGATATTCCACGTACTGGCGTTGGTCTTCCCATAGCTAAGGAAAGACAGCAGAGGCTGCTGGCTTGTGTCTGGCTCTGCACTCTCACTAGCTTACATATTAGTCAGGGTGAGGATGTTTTAGTGTCTTTTTAAAATCTGCTGTTATGAGGGTTTTCAGAGTGTTCTGAGAACTGCCTAGATGCCTTCACTGTCTTACAAGTCTCTGCCACAGCATCAGTGCTCGTGTTTTCTGCTGTTTTTTGTAACTACACTGGCGCTGACCCAAAGTATGGAACACGTAAGGCGGAAAAGGGTACAACTACACCTCCTTTATAAAATGACCGTACATAGGAACAGTGTTTTAAGCAAAAATGACTGTAGATTCGGACATGGACACGTGAATTGTTGTCTCGGAATACTGCATGAGTATACGCATTTATTACGATTAAGACACTAGCACTGAAAAAAGCGCTCACGTTGACATGTTGTATATGTGTGAGGCCGTGTCTGCGCCGCTGTTGTGCAAAGTGCATCACTGTGCACTTTTGATCAGCACACAACTGGTTATATGAAACAGATCAGCCAGTAAACGGTCATGGGCGATCAAGCTGAAAACCAGCCAATTCCGGTCCCTGGCTGGTTGACTGGTGCATATTTACTATGTATCCAAAAATATGTTTTGTTTTTTTACTCAAAACAAGTCTGTCATACAGCCTTGGAGCAAACTAACTCAAAGTCTAAATACAGTTCTGTCCAAAGTTGTAGGTCATAAGTTGCAACATTTCACTTAATAATGAGACTTTTTTTGAGAATTTGCTGTTGTTGGGAAGCTAATGCTGTAATGCTTAACTATTCTCGGTACTTGTGTTCTTGAATACCGAATGCAACTCTGCCAGTGGAATGTGATATTAATTGAGAAGGCAAGCGTATACAGTAACTCATATGCTGAAAAACTCCTAACTCCTAAACCAGGTGATCAAGTTAGTCATACTCAAAGCTTGCAAATGTTACTGGTATTGATAAAGAAAATAATGACAAATGAATAGAAGGAAGAAGGCCACAAAAAAGTAACATTACCTTTCATGATCACTTTCACCATTCTGACGGTGGTCTCGACTGAATTACTTGCAGTACAGTTGTATACACCGACGTTCTCGTTTGTCGCTTCAATTATGGTCAAGTTTCCTTTATCAGCTCTAGTGTTCATTTTGGTGGTCCATGAGATAACAGGCAGTGGATAACCCTCAGCCTCGCAGACGAGTACTTCTGGATAGCCCCGAAACACTGGTACAACTGATGGCAATTTACTGATGTTGATAATAGGCTTGTCTTTAGAGAGGGGAGGAAACACATAATATTAGAGACATTGCGTATGGATGACATACTGCATGTTACTATCGGAAAAAAACTCCATTATCTCTGTTTTTTTTTTTTTTGGTTTTCAGTTTTTGGCTACATTTCAAAGCACCTGTTGCCCTTTGCATTGTGTGTGTACTACTTGGAAAAACTCTGGCTCTGTTGATGTACATTAAAAGTAAAGTATGTATTTTCTCTCTCTTGTTAAAGTTATCATTTTAGAGATATGTGGTATTGTTCCGACAGCAATAATACAATCTTTACATTGTGCTTTCTCAGAGTAACGATCTAAAGGTCACAGCACAATATTCTCAACAAACTCCAACGACCTAATGACAGCTTTAGACATGTAGACACTGGAGGAGAACATTCTAGAACAGTGTGAATGGAGGAGAAATGCCAGAACCGTGTGAATGGGGTATTCTGTCAGTGGACAGGAACATTAAAGACACAGACAGCATAAGGGGGAACATTCTAGAAGAATGTGAATGGTGTACGGACGTTTTAGAACAGTGTGAATGAAGGAGAACATTCTAGAACAGTACGAATGGAACGAAGATTCTAGAGCACAATGAAGTAGGGAGAATATTCCTGAATGGTGTCATCGGAGGAGAACATTCTAGGAAAGAGACGATAAGCAAGGACATTTTAGAACAGAGTATGAGGAAGCATTCAGGAACCGTGCAAACGAGGAGAACATTCCAAAACAGCATAAATTGCGGAAGATATTTTAGAACAGTGTAGATGGAAGAGGACACTGCAGAACAAATAGGACACTGTGAATAAGAAAAGCTCTGGAGACTCTTAAAAATCCTACACATGTGGCAAACCAAACAAAAGTTCAGGTTAGTTGGGCAATGTTGGGGCAGTAGCTATAAACTTAATATGTTTAAACTTACAGTGCACAATAATGCTGAGAAGAGCTGCTTTCTCTTTGTCAACGACAGTTCTTCCTTCTCCGTCTTTGACTTCTGCCTCACATTTGTACTGAGTTCCATTATCATTTCTGCTAAGGGAGACTCTGAGGGTATCAGACCGATGGCTAGTCATGGGAGAGAAGTCAAAAGGGGTGGATTTCACACGATCGTCTCCTTTGTACCAGTTCACATTTACAAGACGAACAGGAGAATCAAACTGAATGTCACAACGTAGCTCATATTCTTTGCCCTCAATCATCGGTCCATTGTGCCCCACAGTTCTGATGGACACCTCGCCTTTAACCCCTGGAAGAGAACACACATTACAAATCAGTTACCTGAAGAAACTGTGTCAGCTATAAACTACAGATGGGGAGTAAGTCAGTTATTTCTGTGATAAATAACATCACATTACTCCACAATACGACTGCAAAATATAAAATGCTTTTATCATTAGCACTATATGAGATTCTACGATAAACGCCTCATCAAAGCTGCGATGACAGAACAGATCAAATGACCTCATACACGCAGCACCAGAGAGACGTTACATTACAGGCACAAACAGTTAGAAGCCTAATGAGTGCTTCTCTGCAATGGGACTGAAGCCTGCTCTCCCACATAGGAAATAAGTACCTTACCCATTTAGCTACACAGCCAACTACAAAACACACATATGCGCAGCTCAAAAAATCCACTGAACAACTAGTCTGTAAAAACACATCGAACATCAAGTCAAGTCAACATTTATTTATATAGCGCTTTTTACAACAGCTGTTGTCACAAAGCAGCTCTACAAAGAATCAGAACATTAGGATTGTGATCATTTCTGTGATGCAGCTTCGGACATCTGGTTCCCATCACCACCACTGTGAACAATTATAACCCTAAATGTTCTCTAGCAGAAAGCATTTCACAAAAAAATAAAAAAACAACTCCAACTGTTTTCTTCACAGTTTAATTAAGCAAACATTTCAATATCCATGGAATTCCCCTTCAACCATTTAATTATGCAGAGATTTTTAAATATCCGTGGAATTCCCCTTTAACTGGGGATTGATTCTGGTTCTAGAGCTAAGGCGGTGCCAAAGCTGTACTTTCCGCTTTGGCAAATCTACTGTTTTCCAGGGCCACAACAAGGTGTGTCCATGGTAGGAGAGAATTTCTCAAAAAAATGGGAATGGAGGAAGACGTTTCTTATCCGTGACCTCTGCCCAGAGGTTACAAAAGTCCTTGGACATTACACAAGCACAGTGTTCAATGATTAAATCAGCCAGACAAAAAGGGAAACCCCCCCTGCTCCTAAAAATGGGTTCCAGAGTCTCCTATTATATTCTTTACTGGAATGTCAACTCGTGAACGAGGCTACCCGCCGGCTTCTTATTCCAATGTTCCCGTTCCACCTTAAAATTTCCAGCATTTACGTTAGAACAGGAAGCCCCAGGCGCCACAATGTAACTGCTGCACCATTTAAGATGAAACGGGAAAACTTGAACAACAAGCCGGCAAATACGCCTGCTCAGCTTCGTGGTCGTGGGTAGTTTATGAAATACTCTGTATAAAAAGTTTTCAAAACTGCAAAAATCGGATCCTAACGCGACTAGGCAGTCAAACGTCTAACGTTACCAGGAATGTAGAAGCCAAATAACAGACATAAATAAACTTAGCCCACCGGTCAGTAACGTTACAGGGTGCAGCGTCAGCAAATCCAGAATTAGACATGTGTAAAATATCCGGTCGATGTGCCGAATCTCCATGGTTTTTCCCTCTTCTTAACTCTATTAAGACGTTTTCTCAGAAGTTGGCGTGTTCTCGGCAGCAGCTGGATACCACACGGATGAGTTCACAGGATGCGAGGCTCCGCCGCCCCCCGGGCTTTACTTCCAGGCGGGGAGGAGGGGGCAAGATAACGGCTAACGCGCTAAGAGGTTCTTTCAGCTAAGCGGCTGCCCTCAAACACTTTCCCCACTTCAGGAGCAAAGGAAACAACCCCGCCCAAGCCTAAACTGCTCGAACAAAGGTTCATTTAAAGAGGAACTCCACCGGGTTTAAAAAAAAGTACATAGTACATAATCCAATGTTTGAGATGTAAACGAAGTAACTCAGAGGGGGTTTGGTGTGAAAATGGGCAGAACTTTTCACAGAGGTGGTGACAGGAACCAGACGTCCAACCTCTAAAAGGTCCCTCGCAGAAAGTTACTACATTTAATTGTTAAATATGTTGCCTGATGTTTTGACTTCACGTGTATTTTAATCCTTTTATTTTAAATGGAGGAGGGATACATGTAGGGCATTATGAGGCAAAATAGTTCCTACTTCACTCCGGTGCTTCTGCACAGTAAATAAATAATAAATCAGAATCTGAACGTTTCTCGGCACTTAACCACACGGACCACTCAGAATGACTGTTTACCTCTAATGACTGAATTCTCTTTACTTTAAAAATCTCTGTTTGAATATATTATGCTCTTCCACTTTTTCTCTTTCCTGTTTCCTTTAGTGTGTTACGGGTTGTGCATGGGTCTGCAAAGTTATAAAGGTATAAGGCTTTATCCCAGAGAGAAAAACTCTCTCCCTTATAAACCACCTTTCTCAGATCCCTGAAATCCCTCCTTGGTATTCCAGCACTTTTCTCTGTTCCAAGATGACATCACCTCGTAACATAATCGTTATTACCCTACGTCCTTACACAATGCTGCCACTTTTAATCGCTCTGTTGGCCAGTCAGTTAGCTGACCCATCAGAGCACACTGGGCTCAGGGGAGGCGGGTCTTAAAAGACACAAGAGCTCTAATAGACAGACACGATATCTGACTATTTAATTATTTGTTGTCAGGACCATTAAATGCTTTACGTTTTGCCATTTATTCTTGGCCCATTTTATTTGCCCGACAGTGTACTTTCTCTAGAGGTTGGTATGTATGTGATGATAATAAATGATTGTTTTCCTGAGTTATATGTGTCATTATGTGTTGTTTTTTCCTCGAGATCTTAAAAATAAAAATTAGTTGCAAAGAAAACAACGGCTTGTTTTCTTGAGATCTTGAGAAAATTATTCCACTGTGATTCTGACATACTGAAATACCAATACTACTTGTGCCAGTGTTTCCTTTTGTTCAGTATGCTGTGCAAATTACACAGTAACTGCTGATATATATATATATATATATATATATATATATACAGAATTGACTGCATGTGGTGATGTCACCCCACCCCAGCTTATCCTGTCATTACAACAAGCCTACATGATCAATGATGAATTTCACCTGTAGCTGGGAAAATACTGTACGGGAGTAAGAAGAGCTTCGATGCTGCTTACTCATTACACAATCACAGAATGGCCAATGTGAGGTATTAGTATTGTGAACACTTACCTTGCACATCCACTCTGACAGACTCTGATATGTTTCCCAGTTCATTGAAGGCAGTACACTTGTATGTGCCAGTATTATGTCCAGTGGCGTAATCTATGAAAAGTAGCGACACTCCATCAGTGTCCTCAATCCTCACATTGGATGCTTGATTGTATTCCCATCTGTATTGTGGGCGAGGATTGGAATCAGAAGAGCACTTCAGCACCTCTGTGTAACCAAACGCTACCAACTTATTTTGCAGCTCTGAAATCTTCACAGGTGGATCTGTAAAAATAACAATGTCACAACAGTTAGTTTTCTCTTCCATTACCGCAGTTCCTATGAATATTATGAGATGTTACGCCTCTGATAAAATGCACACAATTTTAAATCCCCTGAAAAAATAATTCACTTACACAACACCTCAATCTCCAGTGTGTGGCTGGCATTTGTGTTGTCGTTGCTTGCTATCAAGATATACTGTCCTGCATCATCCCTGTTCATTGGTTGTGAGAAATCCACTATCTCTTCGTCCTTGTACCACATAATTTCAGGTTGTGGAAAACCTTTGGTCAAGCAGGCAGGTGTAAACAGTTCACCTTCTGTTACTATGACATTGCTTGTACATGAAATCTCTGGTCCATCTGCAGGAAGGATAAGCAAAAGGTCATTAAGTAACATGGAGCAGTGAAAAATCCAAAAATCCACATTTTACCAGATATATACAGTCACAAATACGTATGTGGTCAAAAAACATGTTTTGTTGCTTTTCTAATTTGTTTTTCACATCCTCTACAGGGAACAAACAAATGTGGCATTTTCTCCATAAACGAAAATAAAATTGTGTCCTTTTACTTTACTTTTACTTTTATTTTTTTTTGTTTCTCAATATGTTAAATTTAGCAAGTAAATAGTAGTCTTGAATTAAAATGTACAGCAGTGTGTTCTTTGTAAAAGATGTGTTTTTTCACAAATCATGTCATTTGACCAGGGGTGCACAAACTTTTGCAAACAACTGTACAGTGGCTTGTACATTTGTACAACATTTGGCCATCTTTTCGTTATGGAGGTTGTTACTACGGCAATAACAATCTCCACTGTTCAGACAAGGCTTTTCACAAGAGTGTGGGAATTTGTGCCCATTCAGTAAAAAAAGCAGTTGTGAACTCAAGCACTGATCTTGGATGAGTAGGCCAGGCTCATAGTCAACTCTCCAATTAATTCCCAGGGGGTTCACTGAGGTTGAGGTCAGGGCTCTGTGCCAGCAACTCGAGGCCTTCCGCACCACACTCATCAAACCGCATCTTTATGGAGCTCGCTTTTTTGCATAGGAGTTCAATCAAGCTGGAACAGGAAAAGGTCTTCCCTAAACTTCTGCCACAAAGTTGGAAGCATATAATTGCGTAGACATCTTTGTATGCTTTAACAATAGCATTAGGCTTGGCTGGAACTAAGGGACCAAGTCCAAACAGCCCCAGACTACTGTCCCTCCTCAGCCAAACTTTACTTTCGGCACTATGCATTCCAATAGGTAGAATCTCCTGGCATCCACTAAACCCAGATTCAAAAGGAACATGCTGGATTATAACTCCACTGCAACTGCAGCGTTTTAAACCAAATATTCCAGATCAATGTATAAAATGGAATGAAGAGAAGGGGACAGTGACACTGTGCTTATAGGACTGCCCAAAGATAAAAGTCCTGTTTGGGAAGGGAGTATATAATTTATAGTCTTGCACTCCTGGAGTTAAGCTACCAGAACGCCCAAAATGAGTCGTCTTTTCCCTGAGGGTTTGGGAAAAATAACTAGATGCAGCCTGCTGTAAGTAAGACACACAGTTACTATTATATGGAAAAAGAACTAATTATACCTACTGAATTAGAGAAACTTACACTTGCAATTAAGTATTTTAGAAAACTGGGTACACCCTTAGCTGTAGCTGCTGATGCTATAGTAAATTTTGCTATTCCTAAAGCTATAAGTGCACAAAATATGTTTGTCACTTTACTCCCTCTATTATTATTACTATTGTTATTATGCCAAATAGTTCACACAATAATGAGATGGAACAAGAAAAAATATATAAATAAAATAAAATAGCCTCTTTCTAGCAGTCAGTCGATTTTGAAGAATGGCAACTGACGCAAATATTTGTAATAAATATCAATAAATTGAATACTTTCTTTGTAAATCTATTATCACATTAACTAGGACACTGTTGGCTGGTCTGTGAAATGTAGTGAATCTGTACGGAGCTGCTGGTAAGCAATGAGGGATGAAAGGTCAGGGGTGAGAGCTGTGAATGTAACTCACGCCTATCCACAAAAACTGCAGCTTTCTTGAAATCAAAATATCATGTACAACTGCCACAATAAAAATACCAGGCGATGTATACGATTCCAATCTAATACACCCTTTGTAAAATTCAGTAAATGTTTCCTCCCGGTTGGCTAGCTCTCCAGTCTGTTTTCCCACTGGAAAAAAAGTGGTTTGTCTTTGCCCTGGCTCTTTAAATGGGAAACAAACAAAGTACCATGGGCCAGAAACATAACACTATTCCAGCCAATCAGCAACAGGAAGCAGTAGTGCTCACGCACAGGAGGGGAGGCAGGGAAGAACCTACGGTCAGTGTTGCCAACTTCACGACTGTCACCAGATTTAGCAACTTTTCAGACTTTTCCAGCGAGTTCTTTTCATAAAAGTGAGTAAAAACAAATCTAGTGACTTTTTGAACAAACCTTCTATAGACTTCTATAGAAGAGAATCACCAAAACTGCGGCACAGCTCTCTCTCCGTGTCTCTTCTACTCTGAGGGATAGAGCAGCACATTCAGTCCACATGGCAGCCCACACAGACGTGAATGAGCTGCAGATGGGCAAACAGTTTTACTACCTGGTCTTCACAGACTGTTATTAGTCTGTTAAACTGCTAAATAGCAAGTGATGTTTGGTTGAATCCTTTTCATCAATTTGTTGTGTACATATTTGTTGCACTCCATTTTGTGATTTTGTGAATTTGAGTGCATTAATCAATATGTACATGCTGTTGTGCTTTTAAAATATGCACTTGATTTTATTTGTAAATATGTACATAGTTCATCCTGTACAGGGATCTCATAGGAGTGAAGTTATTAAATTGCTAAAAATATTTCCTGAAGTTTATTATTACATATTCACGCTTGTTCTGCTGTAAACTTGCTGTGTGAACGTGTAGAGCTGTAATTAACTTTTTGCTGTCGAAGCTTTGAGGATTCATTTCTGTTAGCATCCGTGCACCAATCTTAGTCTAGCTTACACTGCACTAGGTTCATGTCCTACAGCTCTGGCAGAGCCTGAAGATAAAAATATGGCTCAGAAAAAAATATTGTATTTCAGCCCTTTTACCATGTATTTATAAATACATTCATGAAACCAGTGGAATGCTATGCTAGCTGGAGGCGCCAGAATATAACTCCCTGCACCATTTAAGGTGGAATGGAAAAAACAAGCCAATTTCAGGTTTAAGGATCTAAAAAGCATTAAAAGAAACAAGATAGGTCAGTATGATTTTGACCACAAAGATCTAACAAAGCAGGTTAACCAGTGACGGACTTCCGTTCATATTGGGAATGCGCATTTGTGAACTTTGCATATATTACTGAAGGGAGGGGTGTGTTTGTTTTGATGCTGAGCTCAAACATGCACAGGCGTTCAGCAAAATCTTATACATCGCCTTTAAATGCAGTAAACCACTCTTAGAAATGTTGGCTTGCTTGCTCACAAAGACAAAATCCAGTTTGCTTCAGTTTTTGTAAATCATACACACTCCATCTAAATAGATTGCATCAATGTTACTGACCCCACAAAACATTCTCCAAAGAAAGTGCATTTGGCTTAAGATCTATAAGATCTTAAGATTTATGCACCATAACATCAGATTCATATTGAGACTGGCAGATAATGGCTTTAAAAATACTGAGATTTAGGCTAATATTTGATGAAATAATTATTGTACTAAAGTTGGTTACTTAGTTGGTTCTTGGCTACTTCTTCGTTCATCCCTTTTAACGATCTCTGTGATTCTATTGCAGGTGGAGTTATCACCAATTTTATATGAGATTATGTACATGGAAAACATCAGATATTTGCATCAGCTAACAATTCCCATATCAGTGCATCCTTAGTCTAAATCTATATTTTTTATCATTTATGCATTTGTTCAGTGTTCTGGAATATCATCACACAACCCATTAGCATTGGTATGCGAAGACAAACTTACAGTACACAGTCATGTTGAAGGGATCTGATGTCACTGTAGGAGGAGGTTGAGGTCCATCTGGTCCCAGATCCAGTTCTGCCACACATGTGTACTGAACTCCATTGTCATCTCTGCTGGGGATGATCTGTAGTATAGTTGACTGGTTCACTAGAGTCTTGGTGGGGTCACTAAAGGTTGTATTACGCACTAGAGTGTCTCCTTTGTACCAGTTCACAGTGAGGAACTCAACAGGAGCAAAATTCTGAATGTCACACTGAAGCTCATACTCTCTGCCCTCAATCATCGGCCCAGAGTGACCCACAGTACTGACGGACACCTTGTCTGGAGTCTCTGTTGATGAAAAAATGATACTACACTCAAAAGGTATTACAAATCTATGCATCACACAATGTGGTGGTTACATTTTTGGACCATATCTCACACTGGAGAATGACCAGACATTTCTTGCTGTGTAAGGTATAGCTCTCACTATACAAAATACAAATTAGATTATATATTAATCCTAAGGGTCTCCATATGTGGGCCCACCCTTGAATTCACCATAACTACATAACTCAAATGTGAATTTCATAATAGACACAGAATAACAATGATTAAGGCTAACAATAAATGAAGCCTACAGTTCAAGTGGTTAATACTGTGAAAGATGATAGTAAGGACATGTTTGACACTGTATTTTATATACACACCCTAAATAAAAAAGTCAGTTAGGCCACAATTAAAAAAAAGAATACTCACTGTATATAGTTATGTTGAACTGAATCTGAGGCTGACCTTCATAGGTGACCATGTAACAGAATGCATTAGCATCAAAATCTGTCAGCTCCTCCACTGTCCAGGTGATCGTCGTATTTCCTATCCTTTCGGTTTTTCCATGAGGCGTCTCCCAATCCAGTTTCTGGTATGTGGCATTTGTGCTACAGTTCACAGAAACAGGACCTCCGTACCTCACCACAACTCTTGGTGGGTCAAGGCGTAGATCATTTGTACCTGTTCAGAATCACACCATGTTAGAGCAGTTCCTCCCCTGCTGAGTCCCTGTCCTGCACGGTGCAGTGTTTTCCCTGCTCTATTCATATCCATTTCACATGAAGGACTAGTTAATGAGCTGATGAGCTGACTGTTAAACTGAAATGTGAAATATGTAGCAGTTGCTCCTCTAGATGAATACAGAGATTTACTATATGTAATATAGAGATGAATATTGGATATTTCAGAACCAACTTGCCTGTATTCCACCTATTTCTTGTACCCCGTTATGAGGTCCACATTTGTGTACCAAAAACAAATATATAACAATATAAATACTAATTCCAAAATCGCAATATAAAATAAAAATCTCAGATGAAAACAAAGCTTTATTCTGAATTAATGAATCGTTGAATCGGATTCGAATCAATGGCTGTTTTTTTCGCTTCAAAGAAATGGACAGTTCGAAAGAATCGGTTCGGTACAACGAGTCCATCTTCCCATCTCGAATCAGGGTCAGCGTTTAAGAATCACTTTATCTGAAGAGTCGAGCAAAACGATTTAATGAATTAACTAATCGTTGTATCGGATTCGAATCAATGGCTGTTTTTTCGCTTCAAAGAAACGGACAGTTAGAAAGATTCGGTTCAGTACAACCGAATCCATCTTCCCATCTCGAATCAGGGTCAGCGTTTAAGAATCACTTTATCTGATGAGTCGAGCAAAACAGTATCTGCGAGGTAACAGCGCCCTCGTCTGGGCTATTAAACTAAAGGATTTGCCTTCGCTCGCCACTGTTAGACGGTTATTATAGCAAACCTCAGGCTCAATTCTTCGTTTACTTGTATAACATGCCCGTTAGTACACTGCCAGGGACAGACTGGCCGATACAACGTTAGTCGATGGTTAAAAGGTAAATCTGGATAGTGTCCACCCACAAGGATAGCACAAACTGAATTACCCTAATCTCAATTAAAAGGTCTATTTTAACGTTAAAGTTTAGAAGTTAGGAAATTAATAAATTAAAGGGAGTTTTAAAGCTCGTATCCTGCCACTGTTGCCTCTGTGGCCAAAAAACAAAACAAAACTCAAAGCACGAGGCTGAAGTTCCCTTCTTATTTGAATTTTCAGTTCCACCTTAAATGGAGTCGCGGTTCCACTCTGGCGCCTTAACCTCCAGAATGGAACTGCAGCGACATTTAAGGTGGAACTGGAAATTCTAGACAAGAAGCCGGCAAATTAGAAGCCAACTTCGCACACAAAACTAGGACGAATTAGAAAAATCCCAGCCCTTACCTGCGGTAACTGTGTACAAGTACAACAAACCGAGAAAAATCCGCAATGATATCAGGTCACACATCTGATCCAGCGTGATGGGAGAGACTGGAGAGGAAAACGACGGAGCTATTCAGAGTCTGAAGCGGCAGCAGAGACGTCTCTTGTCAGCACTGAGCTGCTGGCAGGAGGGAGGGTGAAAGCGACTGAAGAAAGTGAGAATGAAAGACGTGTTTGTATCCTCCTCCCGCCCCCATCCACACACAGGGGGTGTTTGGGGGGTGGTGTTGGGTTACTGCCAGTGCTGAAGCTGATTCTTGAAATAACGTAGTTAGTGACCTGTGTTATGTCTTTTAAATAGCCATGTTATGTATTAATCACTGGTGAAGTATGATAAAGTTGTTTGATTTTTTTTTTTTAAAGATTTTAAAGAGTTTAGATTTTTAATTTAAAATATTCCAGAACAAAGTTATCAACAAAATGTGTGGAAACGACCGTCTACGGATCATGTTTCAGAGATATCAACTGAGGTTGGCATGCTGATCTAGTCCCAGCCCGTCCTGTCTGTAATACCACTTTATGAGTCCCTGTAGCATCGAGTCCAATCAATCCAACACAGACCAGTGAAGTGTTATGTCCGTGTTTTGCCAATATTTGGCCCTCCAGGTAAAAATAAACGGGCTTCTTTAAAAAATCGTTCTCTGTCGCGCTCTGTGGTGAATAAAAATGCTCAGAACCCAATACGTTTTGTTCTGGGTACGTTTTTCTCCTGAATATCACTGGAGCCTCCAAATTACGAGGTTGTTAAGGAGCCGTAGTACCTATATTGATAAATGTAAGCTAATGCTACTGTGTGTATGTGTTCTGGCCAGTGCAATGTGAGTGCTATATGGTAAGGATGGGTGATACCACTGATTTGTATTTCGATCCGATACCAAGTAATACCAATTCTGATACCAATAAAGACACGGATACTTAAAAGAATGTGATTTTCAACAATAACAAATGGCAAATTTAAACAAAATTGTAATTGAAATTACAAAAGTGTGAGATTTAATTATGAATAAATGTCATTTTGTTTGAGAGATGGAATACCCATCAGTCCTACTACATAAATAATAAATCAACAAATGATATTGATATTTTCATGCCAGAGCTGATTCTCAAAGGTAAAGGCCAGGATCAGAAGTATCAATACTTGGGTATCCCTCCCATCACTACTATATGGATATCTATGTATATGCAGGTGTGAGTAGACATAACAACTATATTATACAAAGTATTACACAAGTATATGAACACTGTAAAAGTGTAACAGCTGTACAGCTGTGCAAATGAGCATTCCAGTGATATTCAAGAGAAAAACACACACAGAACAAAACGTATTGGGTTCTGAGCATTTTTTTTTTTTTTACCACAGGGTGTGATAGACTTTCAACAATAACAAATGAAAAATTTAAACAAAATTGTAATAGAAAATCTGACATTTTAATTATTATTATCATTGTGGCTATTATATAATAAACATTTAGAAATCAAAAATCTCTATTTGCATCTTGTTTAATAACATCACTTAACAAAATTCAATTCAGTGTTCAATAATATTAAACGTATTTGCTCAATTATACTAGTACTTTAAGTCGGCTGAAAATTCAGTAACTAAATGTGTATTCGTTAGATTAGCATTAGAATGTTTACATTTTGAATGATTACAGAGGAAGAAGGCGGAAGGAAAAGTAGTTCCTATACTACACCATCATTTTGTTTGAGAGATAGAATACCCATCAGTCCTACTAAATAAATAAACAAATGATATCCATATTTTTGTGCCAGAGTAGAGTCTCAAAAGTAAAGGCCAGGATTGGAGATATCAATATTTAGGTATCAACCCATCCCTACTATATGAATATCTAAGCATATGCAGGTGTGAGTAGACATATACAGAATGACATGGACATTGTAAAAGTGTAACATATGTACAGCTGTGCACATCAGCATTATGTGACAGAGGAGTTACTGTCGTACAGTAAGGAGGTTTGTTTGGTTAGTTAAGTTTAGAGTTTAAGTTCAAAGTGTGTGGTCTCCACTGTCGTTAATGAGCGGTAAAGCTCTGGGGAAAACTGTCAGGATGTCTGTTTGTGTGGCTTTGATGGCCCCGAGTTTTCCTCCAGAGGGAGGTGACTGGAAGACACATATAGATATCCTGAAGCTTTGCATCCAATGATTCCGCTTCCTTGTCCTGAGCTGTCAAAAACACATTTAAAAGAGGATGTTGGTACCGGATCATGGGGACAAGTCACAGACTATACACAACTGGCTCAGGTACATGGGCAGTTGAAGGCTGAATGATATCTCTAATACGACAATTGATCCAAATGTAGGTACTGGTTAGAGATTTCCAAGATGGTCACTAGTTGAAAATAGAGTCCTAGGGTTGTCTGCATTATCAGTAACGATCTTAATAGTAGTACTGTTGGCTTTCTGAACCTTGTTATAGGTAGTTCTATGTTTTTTGGTTTTGTTTTCCTCCAAATACGTTCTACTTTACCACAGTCCCCTTTAAGCAATTGTTGGTGCTAAGTTTTCCATGGAACAACTTTTGTTTCAGGTTTTTAATTTGTTTTATACATAACATGCACAGGGGAGCTGGCGTTCTGGTAGTTCAGCAAAATCTCCAGAAATTCTGTGGAAGCGGACTCATAAAAAATGATCATTTTTAAAAATTATGGTATTGTAATGTTCAGGTCAGGCAATGCAATCAAGTAAAAAATTAAGAAGTAATGTTATGAAATCGCTACATCAATAATTGTATTTACAGTAACAACAACACCTCATCCTGCAATCTAAATTAGGGAAGTCAAGTTCAAGGTCAAGTTTGAAGTTTATTTGTCAGTTGCACAATATGTCAGCACATTCTTGCATGGAAATGCTTGTGGTGAGGCTCAGGTATATATATATATA
>CM067475.1:35753949-35790316 GCA_034552555.1 Semaprochilodus insignis
ATATATATATATATACACACACATACATATATATATATATATATATATATATGTGTGTGTGTGTGTGTGTGTGTGTACTTTTATATATATTAATAATAATAATAAAAATATTAACAGCAAAGTGGTGAAAGGCTCACAGCTTTTTCAGGAACCTAATAGGCTGTGGGTAAAAAACTGTTCATTAGCTGGTTTGTTTTTAGCCTTGTCAAAATAATGCAAATAATGCAAGAAATGCAAAAAATAATCTGTGGCCTTTACTTAACAAAGAAATGGAGAAAGGGTGAAAAGAATTGATATTTTTATTTGTGTTATTGTGTTATTGTGTTATTTGTGTTATTTGTGTTATTGTGTTTGTGTTATTGTGTTATTTTGCGTTTATATTCACTACAGCTGGTTTCCCCATATGTTTAATCTGCAATGAGAAACTGTCCATCACCAAGAAATCGAACATTGAGAGACACTGTACAATAATTTCAACTTTTGTGGAAAGATATGCAGCAGGACCTGTCAGAGATGTGGACTTGTAACAACATATGTTTTATTTACAGCCAACATGTTAAAACATTACAGTAAGATCAGCATAAAATGGTGTAGCCAGGGTGGTTTGCTTTTGGTTGAACAGGATAAAATGGCTCCTCCCAGCATTTGAGTTGCTGACCCCTGGTTCCTTTGGACAATAAACTGTTACAGTGAACACTGGTGGTTGAGTATTCAGGAAAAAATCCAGATACTCAAATGATGCAATGGAAAAAGTGCAGGGTACCTATTCTATCCTCCTGCACAAACAATGAATTAACTACAGTATAATGGGCAGGACAGGTCTTTCCCAGTGTGAGTCACAGTTATCGACAGGTCACTTTCTTGGCAGTCTTCATTTATTGAGTCAGTCGCTTAGAGAAGATATTAGAGACACAACTAAAGGCCTCTATGACCTCCATTAAAAACAGGAAATGCGTCAGATATGATTCAACTGAATCTGTTATTTGACAGGTTGAGCCCTTTCTTCAGAACTTCTCCTTGTATATTTGTCATTAGTTTCCACCTGAGCAATTGTTATTCTGAAATGCCATGATATGATCATGTTTTCCCAGAATGTCCGGTCTTCTGTGCATGCCATAACAATTCTAATACAGTGAATTGTGAGAATTCTTTCAGCTTGATGTGCCTTGTCGGTTAATTTCTTAATTAATTGTCGTTTTTTCTCTTTACATTCCTCTCCTGTCCAAGCTCACTGATACTACTGTCCATGCTGTAGTCCCCGGAGTTCCTGGAATATATCATATAGCTATGATTCTGAGTCCCGCAATAAAGGCAAACCAAAAATAAATAAATAAATAAATAATGGAAATAATCAATAAATAAAATAAATAAAAACTATGCTAGCTAACCGTGAGAGCTGTCCTAGGCAAGCATTTCTTGTGTTCTGCTGTCACACTCTCAAGGAACACAGTTCCACAGGTAGATTCTATTTGAATATGTTGAATTTAACATACTGGAAAAACTAAAACATAAATTATGACCTGTGATAGGGTACGGTCAGAATTTGGCACCAATAGCATGAACCCATGGGCCCAACCTATCAACATTCCAGGCTGGAGAATGTGCAGTAACAGTGTGTGACCATGTGCATCCCTTCATGGTCACACTTTACAATCTTTTAAAGGCTACGTCCAGCATAATAATGCAACATTGTCACAAAGCAAAAGTAATCTCGGACTGGTTTCATAAACATGACACAGAGGGCAGTGTTCCTCAGTGGCATTCCCTGTGCCTTCTGCAGGAATTGCTAGATGCAGTTATGTCAGTATGGGCCAGAATCTGAAAGGAATGTTTCCAAAATCTTGTGAAACTGAGGCTGTTTTGGGAGCAAAGGGAGGCCCTATCCACTGTCCCATACTTAGTGTCCTCCGTAATGCTTAGGACAAAGACATATATATGTATGTATGTAAATTTGTACTCAAACATCTTACACGCAGTTGAATTGCACACTCTCAGATTTTTATAAGAGGTATTTGTAGACTGAAGTCATCCTTAGCTCCTGATTGTTTTGTTCTTCAGCATGTGAAAGGGGCATCCTCAAAGGGATTTGGATCAGGTGACTTTCAGCTTTTAGCTGTGAAAAACTCCTTTGTTTGGCAGCATGTTTGCGGTCATTGTCTTGCCGTAGGATGAAGCCCTGTCCAGTGAGCTTAGAGGCATTGAGCTGATGAGATGCTCAGAACTCATTTTGTTACTGCCATAAGTAGTTCCAATATCAGTGAAAATGAACGAGCCAGTACCTGTGGCAGTCATGCAGGCCCTGGCCATAACACCCACACCACCATGTTTTACAGATAAGGTGATATGCTTTGGATCATGGACAGTTCTGTTGCACCTCCACGCTTTGCTCTTGCCATCACTATAATAATTATTTATCTTGGTCTCATTTGTCTCTCTGATGTCTCTTGCGGTTATTCTTGTTTCTCAGCCTTATAATGGTTTTCTTGACCTCAGTTGGCAAAAGCAAAGCAGACTCCAAAGGTGACCAAAAGCAATAAATTAAAACTAGATGAATGGGTTATGTGTAAAAGTGTTTCTACTTGGGTTAGGGTGTTTAAAAGTGTTAGGGTGTTTAAAAGTTTGTAAAGCTGTAAATATGTGCTTATGGCTTATGTTGTGTTAGGCTGTGGGGCTGTTCAGTGGGGTAGTGGTGTAGTGTTAATGCCTACCATTGGGTAGAGTTATATGGCTATTGATGACCTGCCTGGCAGTCTCCACTGCTGATATGTTCAATAAAACTTTTCATCTAAAGGGCTGTGCTTCCCGCATCTTCTACACTGATGCCATAGTGGTGTCAGAAGTGGGATGTCAGAAGTGTCAGAAGTGCAAGGAGTTCCACCATGCTGGGGAAGAGGGAGGACTAGGGAGGACTACCAGGACATGCTCAGTAACCCACTGCTTTGCAGAGAGACGGTGAGGGGTGGCTTACCCAGGCACCACAGACACTGTACTCGGACTATGGACGGACTCTGTGGGATTGCTGGGATTGGTTTTTTGAAAACAGGGAGCAATGCATTGTCTAGTTACTGGGTAATGCGAAGTCACGGACACACAAGAGCCATGGCCACATGCACAGGATTTTGGAAAGCTGAGCAGGCATAGTAAGAGAGACTTGTTAGTGTTGGTGTCTATCATCAGGGTCAGTTGTACAGAGTTGTATTAATGAACTGCACGCTGTCCCACTTGTTCAGTAGCATTAAGCAGTGGGCCTCGAAACCCGCACTCATTTGAAATTGCAATGTTTCCACACACACACACATGCATGGGTAGACATTTAGCAGCACAATGGTGATTAAGGAAGTAGTATGAGCAATTTGCTTACTTTAAATGATTAGTCATGTATAATGCATTGCTATAGTAACTATCCTGAAAGTGGATACTGGAATGTATCCATCATCATGAATGTGCTACTCTCAGTTCATTCTTTCTTCATCTGCCAAGCTATTGTAGGCTTTCCGCCAATACCACTCTTACATCTGCAAGTTCAGTGAGGAGATCAGCTCCTCCATTCTATTTACAGAGACTCCTGTGAACTGCAGGAAAACTCTAGTCCAATAGACCTGAAAAAACATGCTGTGTTATTGGAGCGTTAGTGTGGAGATACAGGTTTGTTTCCTTTACCTTCCCCGTATGACTTTAGCTAAATGCCGCGGTGCTACACCCACCCCAGCTCTAAACTTAACCTTCTAGAGGAACTACAGCTGTATAAAAAGAGTTTTTCCCTTCTGATTTCCTCTATTTTGGCATATTTGTCATACTAGTTTCAGATCCCCATTCGAAATGTACAAGAAGAGATGGAGAACATCAGGGCAGAACATAAAACACAACACTGTAATGATCATTTCAGTTACTGGAGGATAAAAGTCCTACAGCATCTGTATCTCCCATGTAAAAAAGTAAAAAGTAAGTTCTGCTAACTTTAACAGCAACAGCTGAGACTGAAAGCTCATTATAACTGGAGACCATTTAAGGTCCTTCCACTATAGCACCTCAATGGGACTCAAAATCGGGACTAGAGGTAGACTTGCTCTTGAGCTTCACCTTGTTTTCTTGCAGAAGGGTTTTCTGGCAGGTGGGATAATTTATGACTTGATCAATCATGGCAAGTCTTCAGGCCCTGAAACTGCACCACACTACCACCGTCATGTTTCACTGTTGGTGTAATGGTCTTATTGTGGAATGATATGTTATATACTGTCTTTCAAAAAGTTCTACATTCAGCTTATCTGTCCACAGAACTTTACTGGGGGTCACAAAGATGTGTTTTAGCAAATGTGAGATGAGCCTTTACATTCTTCTTGGTTAACAGTGGTTTTCTCCTTTCAGTTCTTCTATGGATACAGTCTTTACCCAGTCTCTTTCTAATGGTGAGATCATAGACACTGACTATTTGAGGAAGTTCCTTAAATGCTCATCTAGGTTCTTTGAGGACTTCCAGGATGAGTCATCGCTATGCTCTTAGAGGGATTCCTTTAGTTGCTATAATAAATAAAATGATGTAAAAGAACTGTATTTTGTGCTTACTTAGGTTGACTTTGTCTTATTGTGTGAAGAGCTAAAACAACTAAATGCAACAAATATACAAAACCAGAAGAAATCAGGAGGGCCAAATGCTTTTTCATACCACTGTACATTTTATTCCTCAGTCAGCCCAACCTTTGGACCAGTGTGATTTTGGCATATCATATTGCTGCTATTTTAATGCTATATTTGATAGACACTGAGCATTATATCCGCTGGTGTCCCTGTTGCAAAGCCCTTTATTTCAGCTTTATTTTCTGAAAGCAAAAAACAGAAATAAATGGTCCGATTGAAATGAACAGGTCAGGCTTATACGAGGAGTTTAGCATACTGTCTGGATGGTGGCGATGCCACACCCACTTCCTGACTGGTGCTAATAGCCAGGAAACTTGGGTTCATTAAATGTAATAATATCCACTGTTAAAAATCCATTTAGTCCCCACAAAGAGCTAAATACTTCACCAAACACACAGACATGGTGTGTGTAACATGGAATTTACCAGCACTTCCTTCCTTCCCACATGTATTTATTCTAGTCATATATTTACAATACGTAACTCACACAGTGCCCGGATCTCCTTTAGAGCCAAAGACAGGATTGTTGTCTGCGCTTGGAGCCACAGGCTGCAGTCCTGGAAGGGAGGCAAGTCTTTTAGCTCCGCCTTCAAATTAAAAACACCAGCATTCACATTCCAGTCATGTTTTAGACACAGTCTGCTTATTCAGCCTCTCTCTCTCCTCTGTTCTCTTTCACTCTCTCTTTTCTCTCTCTCTACTCCTTCACCTGCTCTCTCTCATCTCTCTATTCTCTTTTACCCTCTCTCTCTCTTCTCTTTCACTCTCTTTCTCTCTCTCTCTCTCCTCTGTTCTCTTTCACCCTGTCTTCTCTCTCTGCATTCTTTCACCATCTCTCTCATGTCTCCATTTTCTTTTACCCCTTTCTCTCTCTTCCCTTTCACTTTCTGTCTTTCTGTCTCTTTCTTCTTCCTTTTTCCATCTCTTTTTCTCCCCCCTCTTTCACCTTCATTTACTCTCTCTCTAATTCTCACTCTCTCGCTTTCAGTCACTGTCTGTTTGTCAGCCCCTTCCTCTGCCTTTCTTTGTCTCTCCTTATTCTATTTCTCACTCCTTCACTTTCTCTATTTTCCCTTGACCCTCTCTTTCTCTTTTTGCTATCACTCTCTTGTTCAGTTTTTGTTTCTCTCTCCCTGTTTTGTTTTCACTTCTCTCCTAATTTCTCTCTTTCTTTCCCATTGTATTTCTCCCTACTTCTTTCTCCTTTTCTTTCATCGTTTTCTTTCTTTCTTTCTTTCTTTCTTTCCTTTGCTTTATCTCTTTCTCTCTACTTTCTTTTTGTCACCCTTTTTTCACTTTCTCCTCCTATCTCTCCTTCCCTCTCATCTTTTTCTCATTATTTTCCTTCCCATCTGTTCTTTATCTTTTCCTCATGCTGTTTCTCTCTCTCTTTTTACTCTCTCTCTTCTCTCTCTTATTCTGCTTCTTTCTCTTTTTCTAATCCTTTTTTCCCTCTCGCTCTGTCTTTATCCCTCTCTTACTCTCTGATCTCAATGGGTGATTCCTCATTAGGGTGCCCTTTTAGCCATTTAGTAACTCTTAAAATGAAACATTTATTCTGTTGAAGGACAAACAGATTGTGACGAGCGCTGAACTAAAATCAAGGGGATGTTTATTTAACAGATTTGTAATCGGACACAGCAGCAACAAAAGCAAAGCGGACATAACAAAAGGGCAAGGCAGAGTCAGAGTGGCGAAACAGGTGGGACTCAAAATCAGGCAAACAATCAGATCAGCAAAAGGGCAAAGATAAGAATAACCAGAGAATCAGAATACAGTCAAACAACCAGAGTATCAAACAAGAGCAGCCACAGGGAGAAACGCAGTGTGGCAATACTTCGCAATCGGTCAGTGTGAGAGAGGAGTATTTATACAAACAGACTAAATGAAGAACAGGTGTGTGTGATTAGTATTCCGTGACCAGGATCTGTAAAACGGAACAGGATTGGAGGATTGTGGACATGTGACAGTGATGTCATTGGGTGGTGAGTTATGGGAAACGGAGTCCGGGAGATCAGAGGTGAGAAGAGAACCAGCGGGTGTGACATATATTTTTTTGGTTCTTTTCAGTCTAGAGAATATGCATTTAACCATTCAGACATTCATCTACGGCATAATATCAGTTGGCCCGAGTCATTTTCTCAGACTAAAAAACAATGACTAAGAAGTAATATAAACAGTTCAAGATCTGTGATTCATGTAGCACGTGTATTGGGCAAACATGTGGGTTATTACAGCTATGATAATAAAAGTACACAAGACTTCAGTGAACCAAGCCTTGCAAGTTCAGTTTCAATATTATCTTGTGTTTGTATATAAAGTGTGACTCTTAGTTTCTGGCTGAAATTAGTGTGAGAGGGGATTTTAGAATGTAGATCAACCAGTCTCAGCAAATCTCAGAATCCCTGATTCCTTACACCCGAGCAGTGGCACAAATGGGAAGCTGTACCCATCCCTACACAGCAGGTTGTTTTGTTTGTCTCAGATTCGCCACTTAGTGGCTGCTTGAACCCTCTGGGGAGGAGTAGTTCCTGTGACTTTGCTGTGTCTTTTTTTTTGGATTCCTGTTTGCCTGCTTCATAAATGCATTTTTCATTTCACCTTAACAGGTACCGGAACGTAACTGCGTTTAAAGTGGAGCGGAAAATTAAGGTATTGGAATTAGCATGGATATTTGATCCTCACACTGAGCAGCACTGAACTGCCACATGATCACTGTGATTTACCACTCTTTGGCCATCCACCTGACTGGGAAATCTAAATATTTCTAAACAGAAGATCAATGCACAAGAACAGATGATGTTTCAATTGTTCCAGGCCAAGCTTATTTTCTCTGCTCACCATAGCTAATCAACCACTCATGCTAGACCAACAAAACAGCAAAGTGTGTTTTTCCAGTTCCAAGAGCTGTGGAGTGAGGAATGGTAGCCACTTTGAGGAGTATCATGGATTGTGTTAAACAGAAATATTGAAATCGGACTGTATTCCAGTTACAGTGTGCATTGTCTCACAACCCCCACATAAGAATGAATATTTACATACATATCACCCCAATGCTAATTAAATATGATGTTTTACTGGCATCAAAAACTTGCTGCTATCAAAAAGATGATCCCAACAGGATTGACTGACAAACTGATATGTCGACATTAAAAGTAAAAATTGTGTTGTCTATAAGTAGATACATAAACTTATGTACAATAGACAACAAGTACTGTATTTGTTCTACTGCGTTAGATAAAATGGAAATGTATGCCATAATCGGCCAGTAGCATATTTTTGTTGACTGTGCCAATATTTAAACAATGAGCTTGAGGAATTCCCTGTGACACATAATCAAATGCACATTCCGACAGGAGCACAGGATGACAAGCAGAATCCACCCAGGACATGATGTATTGTTCAAGGAAAAATGTGCCTTTTTTGGCTAAAGGAAAAAATGATCAGGGGCTGAACAGTATTTGTTACAGCACAGATTTTCTGAGTAACTGAGTAGCACCCTTTCTGTCTGTACTGTTTCCTTACACATAAAGCCATCAGTTAAGGTCAGGCATGTACATATGTGTGGATATCTTAATGTTGTATACAATCAATTTTATGACAAAGCTTTGCGCATTGTCACACAGAAGGAGGAGCTGTGGGAGTCGGTAGAAAGCATGAGTAGAACTGATCAGTAGCAGAAGAGCGAGAGCCTAGGGAGTGATTTTGAGGTAGTATCTGATTCCAGTAAAACAGAGAGCTACCTGTGCTCAGGCAATGGAGCGAGAAGTCTCAGGATGCACTACCCTCAAGTACCCTGTCCTATTAACTCTGTCCCGCAACTTCCGTATGATAACAAGGCCCACAGTTGTTGCTCCGTACACCCTACACAACTAGGGTTTCAACTAGGGATGCATTTACTCGTTCCCGGCCTCATAGAAAATCAACCAATACCACCTAAAACCATGTAATGTAAGCCTAGGGTATGCTAAATGCTAATAAACATATGAGTTAAGCTTTCAGTGAAACCACACAACAAAGTGTTACTCTGTTGGACACAAAGCCAAAGGCATGGAGACACATAGGCTAGCTAACTGAAGGGATAGAAATCAGCATTTGTAGTGCTAAAGTCCATATAGGGTGAATTTACTCTGGTTGACTGAATAGAATTGTGAGGTATAAGCATTAATATGCCTGTAGAAAGACTGTATTATCCTATTGTGTACATCACCACCTGGGCGAAAGCTGGTGGTGATGTACACAATAGGACAATTCAGTGTTTCTGCAGCATGTCAAGTTGAATGTAACAGCTTTACTGATAAACTGTAGACAGAGCTGTCCATGTTGCCTGCACTTCACTTAGCATGCCAGTCAGACAGCGTGATATAGTACAGTGTGACCATACAAATCACAGCCATGCGTACATGATAGTCTATGCAAACATAGTGTGGTCACAGTGTGAGTGACCAGTGTATGTCTGGCTTTAGAGGGCATTCAGCCACACCTCAATCTGTCACAAGGTTTTGCACAATGTAGCTGTGCCTTAGATTTGATTCCCATTGTCTTAGTGGTACAGACACTGTTGTTGAAAGACACAGATGAGGAGCAGGGATCAAAACTATGAAACTTACTTTTCGTACAGCTCTACAGAAGTGCTTTGCCAGCTTCTTGATTTGATTTTCCCATTCCACCTTAAATGGTGCAGTAGTTACTGCTACTCCATTTAAAGTGGAACAAGAATGGCCTCCCTTTATTTTCTTTTTTGTGACCTGAAGACAAGACTATCAGCTAGACTAGTGCTCAACTGGACCCCATTCCTTAATCCTTAAGTTCATGACAGGACTACTGAAAACCACATCATTTTTGGAGAGGGCCAAATCGCAACCACTTACAAGGGAGTACATTTGACATCCTGTTGGGCAGCATTCAGTAAGTTGAATGACCCCACTTTACTAGCCTAATGCTTCATTTGTCATTTAGCTATTTCAGGGCTATTTGGGGTAATTTTGGGAAATTATGCAGATCTTTTATTCCATACGAATTGGTTAATCAAATCTTTGTATTTTTAATTTATTTTTAAATTTTTAATGTTCGGAATTTGCATGTTCTCCCCATGTTTGCGTGAATTACCTCCGGGTGCTCCGGTTTCCTCTCACAGTCCAAAGACATGCAACCAGGTGGACTAGAGATGCTAAATTGTGTGAATATATATACCTGTCTGTCTGCGCTGTGATGCATATTTGTTCTACTGCGTTAGATAAAATGGAAATGTATGCCATAATCGGCCAGTAGTATATTTTTGTTGATTGTGCCAAGATTTAAACAATGAGCTTGAGGAATTTCCCTGTGCCACATAATCAAATGCACATTCCGACAGGAGCACGGGATGACAAGCAGAATCCACCCAGGACATGATGTATTGTTGAAGGAAAAATGTGCCTGTCTGTCTGCTCTGTGATGCATTGGCCTGTGTGTTCAACTGCGTTATCAGTTTTGCTGTCCTCTAGTCTGCACTGGAACTGGTTTCATTTTGTCTAGTATTTCTCGTTCACTGTAGTATGTTACTGTTGCTGGTTGACCATTGCCCACCACACTGACTGCTGGGTTTATTAGTCAACTAGTCTAAACAACCCCTTGTGAATGTATGTGTTGTGTTTGCCAAGAGGATAGACAATATAGACCTGAATGCTTGACCCATACAGTGAGGAGGTCTGGTGGCTCTGTTACATTGTCACGTGCTGGCATAGTTTGGAACCACTTGTCTCTTTAGTTATTCTGATCTACCTTGTTTTTTGTGGTCTTGACTACAAACAGTATTGTGAATTTGCCTTGCACCTTGCCTTGATGTGACATCATCCCTATAAAGATTGAGCTCTCAGCTTTGTGTCATTACTGCAAGGAGATGTTGATGCCAGCATGACCTCAGGGGGTTTACCACAAGATGCACATCCCTGGGAGGATAAGGAGATCAAGGTTAAGTAAACAATATAAAACTACCGCTGGACTGTTTGATAAAGTTTTAGGGATGGAGGCCGTAAAAAGAGTGACCTTTTCCAGAGAAACGGAAAAAGGAATGTGTGAAGAGGAACTGCTTGTGAAACAAAAGCTGGCTCATTCGTAAAACATGCTGACATGGTCATGTGGCTGTCATGGAACTGGCTACTAATGATGTCACTGGCAAAAGTGACAAAGACACATATCAACCTAAGCAGGTCTGAAGTAATTATAAACCAGTGGTTGTGATACATGTCTACATGGAAATACAGTCATTTTATTCACTATCCAAAGTGTCCAGTGATCCTACACTCTGCATGTACCTCTCCACCATGAATGGATTAACGGAATACAAGCTTTAGGCCAAACATCTTCTCAACATTATCATAAACCAAACAGCAGGCAGCATCTAACTTTCTGTGGGGGACCTTTAAAAGGCATTAAACCCGTCTGGTTCCCATCACCAAAGCTGAACTGGGTAAGTTTCTTTAAGCTGAATGCGATTTGATGTCCAGTGAGTCTATCACAACCTAAAAATGACATGATTTAACTCAAAATATTTCTGTCCTAAATATAGTTATTATTTATTTGCTGCTGGTTGAGCTTTCCTAATGTATAGTATGTCTAAGATATATGGTGAAAACTCTGCAAGCTATTCATGCTCTCCACCAAGGAAGAAATCTTTGTTCACAAATAACCCCCTCAAAACTGAAAGGGAAAGTATAGAAAAGTCTACTAAGGCCATGAGAAACTTACTTGATCACCATCAGTGCGCTTAAACAAACTCTTTCTCATAAAACATAAAAGACAGACAAAAAATAGGCTATGAATGACCACACGCTTACTCATAAAGTGGTCGGGATTTACCAGGACGTTTTGGACTGTGTTTATTTATTGAACAGCCACCCTCACATAACTCACCTACCCACCCACATGCACACACACACACACACACACACACACACACACACACACAGTAGCTGGAACTTTCTAAACTAATCCAGATTGTTAGTTTATTTATTGGATTATTGATGATTTATCTCACGCTGCATGTGTACACATGTATGCAAACATTTGCATGCCTTTTGCCCCATTACATATTTAAACAGATGTAAAAACAACCTCACAAGAAAACTATCAAAACATAGGATGACATCAAATATACACTGTTAATTATTAACTTTGTGCAAATATTTGGACATCCTACTAAGTCACTACTCTCCTTTTGGCAGATAGCACAGCTTGCAAATGCTTTCGCCCAATTGACCCTGTAGAACCCTTCTCGTCCTGCAGTATTCTTGAGGTCTTTCAATGATGTTCAAGTCTGTGAGAACCAACCCGAGAACAGTTTCAGCGTCTTAACGTAGCGATATGTAAGATGACACAATCTGTCAGAATGATACTTCACACCGTCATTTTCGAAGTAAAAAGAAGTGCATACTGCAGCAAACTATTTATTACTTTTTTCCCCAGAAAAATAAATAAAATAAATAAAAAAGAAACATCATTAGCCTGTTATGCTTTAAAGGAGCTTTGAAGAATCATTGTGAGTTCAGCATCAAATCCTTTGTTTATCCTTTTACTCACTAAGAGAGCCTACAGTGGTGGAAAGCAATGGCAATGCTATTTTGTCAGTTGTATTCTTTATTTTTTGACTGTGGGTCCTTCTTTTTGTCCTCTCATGTAGATGACGTGCTGCCATTCTGAGCCACTCCATAACAGTCCATAACAGTCTGGCACCACTGCAGTGTTTGGCGACGTTGACATGCTGTCGGGCAGTCATCGTAACAGTCTGCGTACATATGGTACTGCGTCGTGCAGCCGTCTGCTGATGGTGCTGGCACTAACAGGATGACTCGTGGAGGGCAAGTTAGATACAGCGATGAGGCCCTTCCTTCCCAGTAAACATTTGAACCATTTGAACTGTTGAAACAACGTTGAAATCACATATCTGACAATATTTAAACACATTTTAGACGTCCACGGACGACCATTGCTTACTGGGTTGCTTACGTCACATGCACAGCTGAGCGTGAAACTTGAATCATTCACATGTCTCGTGATGTCAAACCTACCTACCAAGTTTCATTCCTGTCTGTTGATTCCTTCTGGGTGCAACTATCTGTGCAAATATCCTTTTGATAATAAGGATAAATAAAAATATTATTTATTGTTTTATCAATGTAAATGTATTTAATTATCCATTTCCAAAACTCAAAACAACTTTTTTTGTTTTGGCTGTTTGTGTTTATTCTAATGTCCTATATGCATGTACAGTATGTGTGTAAGGCTCGGCCGGGGGAGGGTCAGAGCACACTGACTGGGAACCCTGACAAGACTCAGAGACACACACAAACAACAAGCATGAGTTAACCAGCATGCTTTATTTCCACATTAGGCTAAATAATCCCAAACAAATCTAAAATATTGCTACTCAGCCTTTCGTTTAAAGAGTTGTTTCCTGTCCCACTCCGTCTTTCTCATTCCACTGTGTGTGGGCCGGGAAGGCCAATGGCCTCTCTCACTCTGAAATAAGTGTCAGCGTTAAAGAGTCTACACTCCTCCTGGATCTCTATGCAGGTTTGCGATCAGAGGGGGACCATACCCAGTAAACATTTGAATCGTTTGAACCGTTGAAACAACGTTGAAATCACATATCTTATATTTCATATTTAAACACATTTTAGATGTCCACGGACGACCATTGTTTACTGGGTATGTAGTACTAATCTGTCCCATATGTCTAACTTTAAGCTCATGAACCCAAAAGCATGCAGCTTTTGTACTGAGAACTTTGTCTCGTCAAGCCAAAAACAAATACATGCGGCCTTCTTTGAGATCTCAGTTCATCTACACAATGACAGGAATCTGATTGTGAAACTCATGAGAAGGCCAATAAACCACATGTGGTCCAGAAAACCACTCTAGCTTGTGGCTAAAGACTACAACCCAGTGCTGGTTCTGCTTTGTTTGTGTTTTTGAACAGGCAGCTGGGGACTGGAGAAAGCCGCTGAGAGAGTGTGAGCTGCAGTGAATGGAATGTGTTGAGACAGCTGGACACAGATGAAAAGATCAAGGACAGGTTTTTATCAAGCAGTCGCCACAGTCAAAACATAATTGATGGCTAAACGTGGGTTAGTCCTAATGGGGGAAGGCGGGGGCAGCAGAAGTTTCTGAATGACAGAGCAGTTTTAGAGTGAGACACTGTACAGCAGAAGTGTGCTCTAGTCAGACTTGGACAGACCTAAAGCGGGACTTGAGACTTGAGACAAAATGAAAGTGGACTTGAACTCAACTGTGAAATGAAGAAGTGTGTGGCTGCAGATGGGACTCTTTACGGTCATTGGCTGGCGTACGCACACCACAACTGCATCAAATGCAAATTTGATATATAGCCTTTGTCACATTAAGTCTTCAGAAACAAGCAAAGCATCAACGTCATCAATAAGCGTTCACTCAGCATTTAAACTCCAGGCTTGTTGAAGAAATGTACCAGGTGAGATGACCATTTTCCTCATGGCAGTTAAACATAAGAAACAGAGCGCACAATTGTGCAATTGTAACGGTTTCTGCAGTTAAAGCAGAGCATTCACAATAAAGCTGAACCCTCAGCATTTTATTCACAGTTCATGTTTGAATTTTCCGTTCCACCTTAAATGGCAAAAAAAAACAGCAATTACATGCTGGTGCCTAAATGCTGCACCATTTAAGGTGGAACGGAAAATTCAAATAAGAATCTTATCTTGTCACCTAAATTCAATCTAGACTAGCAGTTGGTTTCAGTTTCCTGGGCTAGTTTTAGTGCGAAGTTAAAAATTCATTATATGATTATACATCAAAATTATTATATAAAGCATCATATTAAAGTTTTTAAAAATATTTTTCATGTGCAGTTGCAATGCTCTTTTTAATACTATTATGCCTGCCATGGTCATCTGTGTACTGTGCATTTTAAAATGTATTCAGAAATAGATTTAGAATATATTTATTATTTATTAATTATTTAAGTGGCAATAAACTTGCTAAAGAATGCATACTGACTTCTTCAGGACTCTGAACTTCATACTGACTCGGGACTAATTTGCAAGTCTCAACTTCATGTAACAAGGTGTATGAAATAGCCAATCAAAGTGGTGATTCAGACATATCACATGATTATGTCAAATGCAACACTTTCGATCATAATTGTGGTTTGTGTGATTAAACTATATTAATATTGCCTGTGCATGATGCCCCCTAATTTTACACAAAGCTCAGATCACTTGGGATCCAAAAGGTAAAATTTCCAATGCATTCTTCCAAGAACTTTTTGTCCTTCTAGAACCGAATCAGTGAGACATCAAGTAGACTATATAAGTGTAACCTCTTTCCGAAGGCTTAACATGCACACAAGAGATTAAAAAAAACCTCAAATATACAGTAAAGAACCATAGATAGACATGGATGCTCACTCTCAACCGCACCTCTATCACAGTCCTCGGCCGTGCTCTGATCTCTCCCCTGGTTTGCCACCAAGTTCGCTCTTCTTCTGGAGTCCGTTGAGGGATGCTCCTGATAACCACACAATCTAACAGGACAGTAGGCTTAAACACTGAGGCACTACCCAACTAAACCACTGCCCCCAGTAGAGCACAGAATACCACAAGCAACACATTCGCCACTTTTCAAACCTTACAGTCCCAGCTGTTTACATGGCCACGCACAAGCCAGTTGCATGATATCCATCAGTAAAGCCTCTGTACCGCAACATCAGCTGAGATCTCACACTTTCAGTTCCCTGCACCTCTGCTCACAACTGCAGCCACCCACACTTACTAAATTAGTCCTATTAGACGAGAGAAACTATTTATAACAGAGAAACCTATTTTTGGGTCCTGATTTGGTACTTTCAGTACTAAAGTACATTTGGGTGCTCTAGGCTGCCGTTAGACGTAAATTATTAATTAGTCTATGGTTCACACAGTCAACCTCTCCAGCTCAAACCACAAACTTCCTTTATTTCACACTTCCTTAAGTAGGAAATTGTGCACATTCAATCGCAGATTCACAATTTCCTACAGGATATGTACTGCACTGTGTGAAGAAGGTCAAATTTTATATCTCATATAATGCACAATAGAGGGAGTATGGAACCATTTGGGACTCAACTTCCAAAAACTGCATAATAAAGCACATATTGCAGTAGCTAATCTACCACTATGTAGCATTATATCCAAAGCTCAGAGTGCAGATCCGAGTGCAGGTGTGAGAGTGTAGGTCATATAGTGGCACCGCGGACCCTTCTCAGTAGCTGGAAGCTACAACACAATCTTAAGTGAAGTCATGATTCCAGAGTACATTAAAAGGGAATTGGCTGAGGAAGAGAAAAGGTCAGGGTTTTCTGCAAATCATCCTTTTTCCAGGAAATGCTGTTTCTATATAACAGTCGCTTATTTTAGACACCGAAATTAAGTCCTGTAAAGCCTGTCTTTCTCTTTCTTTCTGTCCCTCTGGTTTTGATTATATTGTGGCATCCTGCCACTGGCCATGCAGAGCGGCCGTGTGAAGAGGCTCTCTAGTTTGTCAAGTCAAATTAATGACACAATAAAGCCTCTTAAATTTCACTTGACTGTACAATAGCACAACATAATAACACCAAAAAACCACCTATGCTAATTTAAAACACGTGGAACTTCCTTTCATATATAGGTTTAAGGCTTTTTTGAGCTACTTTGCATCTCCTTGTCTTCTCTGTTTCTAAATTCTCACATAGTAAGAGAGAAGGTCCAAAGCGGTGCAAAGCTGGGCACTACATGCTTCCAAAGAAGTCACATGGTTTCTGGTAAGAGCCTCTCTGCTTGTGGGGGACTGGATCATGGGCACTATCCAAAGGAGAGAATTCCCCCTGCATCCCCTGACACAACAGAAAAGCCCCTCCACGCAATGTAGCACACTGGAAAGGGGAGTGTGTGTGTGGGAGTGGGGTGGGGGTGGGGCGTCTGTTCCTAAACATTCACTTATTAAAATTCTCAGAAATGCTCAAATTAAGGAAGAAGCTGTATCTAACAAACTGAACGTTGCTATTTTTTCAGTTCTAGGCATTCCAAAGGAACCAACCTTTCTGTTCAATCATCTAAATTTAATTCATTTAAATTCAGCCATATGTGTTATTAGATTATACACAGACGATGTTGTAAACCAATTAGCCCCTACTAAGTAACCCAAAGGCAAGTGTGGCAAGAAAACCAGTCCCTAATAGAAAGAAGACAAAACCATTATAGGAACCAATATATAAAAGGGGAAGCATTCCCTTGTGGTTGACATGCGCTGCAAAACAATGACGTCAGAAAAGACTATATATGGGTATCTTTGTGTATGTATGTGTCTGTCTATCTATTTATGTTTCTCACTCTTTTTCTTTATTTGACCAGGAGCACCCAGCCTTTGCATACAGCTGCGTATAACTGGTTCAAAGTTCAAAACATTTTTCAGACTTTTAACTGACTTTAGCTTTAAGTGACCCTATAACTTCATAACTTCATATATTTATTAAAATAAATATATTAACATCTGTCCCTAAAAAACAAAATCAAATGTTTTGGTAGGGACTGTTTTAGCTCATTTTCAGTATATCAAAAAAAAAAAAAAATAGCCAATACACGACTAGCATTCATTGCTTAGAACAGTTACACATACACACATAAAGTCATAATATTTCATAATATTAAAACACGTACACACAAAGTTTACTTTAATGCTTTAATTGCAAAAAAACATGTGTTTCTGTATAGACAATTCATAATGCCAGACACTGATTTGCAGACTTTAGGACATGTTTACTTACACTTTAACATTTGTACAAAACACAGGGATCTAACTGCTCATGACCCATGAGGGTCGATGAGGGATGCAGGTGTGTGGCTAAAATCTTCATGGCAGCCAAGTCAATGCATCTCAAGTTGTGATGCACTTGAGATTTCACAGAAACGCTGGTCAAAAATATGTGGACACCCATCCTTATTACTGAGTTAAGGTGTATCAGCCATACTTCCTGCAAAGAGGTGTATAAAATCAAGTACATTAGTATCTAGTCTCTATAGACAAACATTGACAGTAGGACAAGTTGCTCTGAAAGGCTCTGTGACCTTAGCACAACATGGCTCAACATTACCACAAGTTAGTTTGACATTTCTGCTAGATCTGCCCCAGTCAACTGTAAGTGCTATTATTATGAAATGGAAGCACCTAGGTGTAACAACAGCTCAACCACAGAGTGATAAAACACAAACTTGCAGAGTGCTGCAATGTGTAGCACACAGAAATCACCTATCCTCTGTTACATTGCTCATTACCAAATCTCTCTGCTCTAGAGGCAAAATCCACACAAAAACTGAGCTTCAGGGAGCTTCACGAAAAGCCTTTCCATGGCCAAGCAGCTGATCACAAGCCTAAGATCACTATGCACAATGTCAGTGGATTTCTAAGAGGATCTAAAGGTGTTCAGGAAACTAGTGGCCTCTAATGGTGACCATTAAGACAATTCCCATTTTATGAAGAAACTGTCATGCGGGAAAAGGTGTTTTCCGCCACGATAATAAACCCTTAAAGAACTGATACCAGATCAGTCTGCCTTAGGAATTAAGAAACACTCTTTAATTCTGCAGAACATAACGCCAGCGGGAAGGTTTCAGACCTGCGTCTGACCAGACCTTCCCTGAACAGTCGACATTGTGGCATTTTTATACCATTGAGGTATGCGACCTGTTCCAATCATCCTGATACCGTGATCATGCCGTGTTGTTGGCTGACCTCCACATTTACCTACAATGACCATTCACTATTCACCAGATCCATTTGACCCTCAATCCCAAACGCGTGTGGTGCAAAGGTCATAACAGTAATATGAGATATAACTTAACAAATATTAAATGAAACTGATTTCAGCAAAGCAAGTCTGCCCCATTATTCAGCAGGACCTCAAATGTGACCGACACAGAGGAAGAAGGTCAGGAAAATCATGGCTTACCTCTTTCCCAGTCACTTTCTGTTCTATCAGCCTCCTTATGAGCGAAGGCCAGGAATGAGAGCCCTAAAGATTCAGATCATCTGTGACGTCTAAAGATCCTTCCCAAAGGCCATCACCCTCATAACCAAGGACCCTTTTCACATGCCTCTGCATATGTTTTGGATGCTGGTATGCTGGTCAACCAGCATGACTATGTTGGCTGACTAGCTAAACCAGGACCAGAACAGCATAAACCATCTCACGCCAGCATGGAATTCATGCTGTTCTGTGCTGCTTTTTTCCTGCAGTGATCAGTAAAAACACCACAGGAGACTTAGCCTGCCAAACTCCTATGAGAAGTTATTTGCACAGAGGTGCTGAAGCCTTAAAGCTATTTGGACTCAGATTTCCAAAAGCTTATTTTCTTGGGACAGTGTCTTTGAGGAGGGGGTTGCAGGATGGGCTCTGAGTTTTCTCAGCATGCGAGGATTACTGTACAGAGTGCATAATACACACTTGGCACTTTTGAAAAACAGCCTTTGCAAAAAAAAAAAACCCTCATTGTTTTGCAAAACTCTGATGGGGACCAGATAATCAGGTCAGCAGGACTGTTTCTGTAATGTTTTTCCTTTTTGTGTCTTTTGGCAGCAAATGATCCCAGAAGGCAGTAAATGAACGCATGTACCCTGATGGAAAAAAATAGAACCGATTAAGTGTTTCTGATGACTAGACAATCAGCATGTACAATCTTAATGATGTCAGCAACAATCACTTTCGAACAGGCTCAAGGCCTTGAAGGTTCCCAAATTGCCACCTTTCACCCAGTTCTGTGATGATGGAAATACCCAGTTCCATCCTGTGAATCAAGGGGTGCCAACATGTTTGGTAAAATAGACAGGAAGTCTCAAGTAACATGTTACAAGCCTCACATAGACACAAAGGACAAAGAACTAAGCAAGTAAGAACATATGTAGGTATAGGAAATATATTTGTAAGAATTTATATTTTAGGGCAAGTAATGAGGCTAACTGATTAAATAATGATGTGAATTAAACAGGTGATGCTAATTATGATTTGGTACAAAACAGCATCCAGGAAAGGCAGAATCCTTTAGGAGTAAAGATGGGCTGAAAACAGCAGCTGACCAACCACTGTTTGATAAAATTACTGGAATGTTAAAAAACAATGTTCCTCCAAGAAAGATAGGAAGGGATTTAGATATTTCATCCTCTACGGTGCATAACATAATTAAAAGACTGAAGAAATCTGGAGGGATTTCAGTGCCCCAAGGGGTGCAAGCCTAAGCTGAATGCCTGGGCTCTCTGGTTCTTTAGACGTCACTGTTTCAACAACCTTCATTCATCTATAAGTCATAACCACATGAGCTCAGGGTTATTTCGTCTAGCCCTACAATACATAGCTACATCCATAAATGCCAGTTAAAACTCTACTATGGCAAAAGTTAGCCTTATGTTACCATGTCCAGAAGCGCCGTCAACTTCTCTGGGCTCGGAGGTATTGCAGGAAGAATGGGACAAAATTACAACTGAAACGTTCCATTACTCTGTGTCTTCAGACCTGTTGATTGTTGTGAAAAGGAACAGCAACATAATAAAGTGGTAAATGCTTTACATTCTCTTTTTTTTATTGTGTTGTGTTATCTTCAATGTAATACAAGCCATTTGTAATTATTATTTTTTCCTTTATTGTTGACCCAATAATACAAATAATGCATAATTGTTACTTGCATAAATTGTTCATATCAACTTAGACTTTTGGTTTACTTACTTTCAGCGGAAGTCAGAGTGATACAATATATTTTGTTTATGTGGATAATACTACTGTTGATACCATGTTATGAATCACTAATGAATTTCTCTTGTTGCTGGTGAAATGTGCTCATCCTTTGAATTAAAAGGCAGGTATTGTATTGGAGTTATATAAGTGTAGATATTGCTTACTTAATGCTTCATCACATTATGGATATTTCAAACACTGTGCACATCAACTATGACAGGATGTGACATATGTCCAATGGAGTAATATAGGAATAGCAGAGACACTTATTCAGTGCGCTCAATCCTCACACTGGACACTTGCATTCCCATTTGTTTTGTGGGTGAGGCTCAGTATCCACTTGGGTGAATACTTCAGCACCTTGTCGTACTAAATCGAATCTAATATGGTGGAGCTGCAAAAAAAGCAAAAAAAAAAAAAAAAATAAACAATGTCACAGCAGTTAGCTCTCTCTTCCATTACTGCAGTTCTGATTTTTGTAGCCAATTTTGTAGCATCATAGATATTATGCTATTTTACATCCACTGAAAGTCCATGGACAAGATTACTAGAATCCCATCAGCTTTCTCAAGGCAGAGCCAATTTTGTAGCATCATAGATATTAAACCTCCAACCAGCCAACCCCCCCAGTTTCTCAAATAACGACCAGAATTACAAGTTCCGAAAGACTGGCTACAATATAATTAACCACCTCACAAACAAATAACATAAACGTATTTCTGTTTCGGATGGCTTCATTTTTGTGAGCATGTTGAGGACATCTGTGTTACCCGTGGTCAAAGAGATTTTAATCAATGTGATCAAATAAAACCTTTTCTATGTAACTCTATCAGATGTAGTAGCTCACTGTTGTCTCTCTGTATATTAAATGTATTATTAAATGTATGTGAAATACTGATGATATCCATAATATACTCAATACAACAATAATGTATCATCATATTGCCCACTCCTAATGACTAGTATTACAATGTGAAGACAAACTTACCATACACAGTAATGATGAGGGGATCTGATGTCACTGTAGGAGGAGGTTGAGGTCCATCTTGTCCCAGATCCAGTTCTGCCACACACCTGTACTGAGCTTCATTATCATCTCTGCTTGGGATGATCTGTAGTATAGTTGACTGGTTCACTGGAGTCTTGGTGGAGTCACTAAAGGTTGTATTACTCACTAGAGTGTCTCCTTTGTACCAGTTCACAGTGAGGAACTCAACAGGAGCAACATTCTGAACGTCACACTGAAGCTCATACTCTCTGCCCTCAATCATCGGCCCGGTGTGACCCACAGTGCTGACGGACACCTTGTCTGGAGTCTCTGTTAAATGAAATATTATATTACACTCAAAAGGTCTTACAAATCTATGTATCACACAATGTCCACCACATTTTTGCACCATGTTTTACACTGGAGCATGATCAGACATTTCTTGCTGTGTAAGATATAGTTCTCACTATACAAAATACAAATTAGATTAGAAAATTAATCCTAAGGGTCTCCATATGTGGACCCTTATTTGAATTCTTCATAACTACATAACTCAAATGTAAGCTTCTTAATAGATACTGAATAACAATGATTAAGACTAACAATGATTGAATAATAAGCCCGCAAATTAATATGTTAATACTGTGAAAGATGAGAGTAAGGACATGTTTAACATTGTATTTTTTATAAATACCCTAAATAAAAAAGTCAGTTAGGCCATAATTAAAAAGAATACTCACTGTATACAGTTATGTTGAGCTGAATCTGATACTGGACTTCATAGTTGATCATGTAACAGAATGCATCAGCATCAAAATCTGTCAGCTCCTCCACTGTCCAGGTGACCGTCGTATTTCCGATCATCTTAGTATCTCCATCAGCCTTCTCCCAATCCAGTTTCAGGTATGTGCTATTTGTGCTACAGTTCACAGAAACAGGATCTCCGTACCTCACCACAACTCTTGGTGGGTCAATGCGTAGATCATTTGTATCTGTTCAGAATCACACCATGTTAGAGCACATGTTAATATCTGCATATGCAAATTACCTCTGTTCTAATTCACTACACTGTACTGTCTCAGTCTGAAACACTCCCAGTAACTTCAGTGTGAGTGGGCGGAGCTAAACTGCTGTGAATATGCCAGTGTGTTGGCATAACTGAATTCCAAACAGGCTATTTCTGCAGCTTAGTTTCCACACAAGGATGATATGAACAGTACATTTTTTAAACTTAAACTTAACAGTGTTCACAGACTATTATATCTTATTTCTAAACATGAGCAAAATACCGTTTTCCATAAAATGGGCCCTTTAAAGCAATTTTGTAGCAATTCATTGGTCCAGTTCAATCGAATATTTTTTGTATGTACTTAGTGTTTGTTTACATATTACAGACTGAAAGTTAAACTGAATAACATGTAATAATTTAATAATTAAAACTTATATATCACTACTTAAAATCACCTCAATTGAAAATAAAACTGAATTTTAAATCAGTACAGGTGTTTACATGCAAGTAATAATCCAGTCATAATCAGATTTCTGCAGTGTTCCCTGATTTCTTAGTTCGGATTATGGTCTAAAAATTCCACTATTAAGTCTGATAAAGAGAGCTGGGTTTTAGCTTGGTTATCGGGTTTCTCAGTGCATGGAATCTCGTACTTGGGTTTCGTTTGTTTTTCTCAGTCTGCATGTGTGTGAAAACAGGCTGTGGTAATGGAAACAGTGAGCAGTGTTTAACACAGAAACCAAAAGGCAACAAAATACTTTTGGAGCAATGCTGAAACCAGCTACATGCCTGTCGAAATGAAGGGTGGAAATACACTCATCATCAAAAAACTAGTTGCTCTCCGAAAGGAGTGTCGGATTGCAACGTTATTGGGAAGGAAGATAAAGGTTACCAGGATCAATAAATGATGATAAATTTAGACTGATATGGACAATATTTATTGAGCTACACATGTCTCTCGGTATGGTGTCGGGCTGCCCTGTTTGCTAATGCAACATGCCAGAAGACGTAGAGTGACACCAGGCCTTCTGGATATGTCACATGTGACAACAAATCATTCATCTTGGTGCTGATCAAGACAAAGGCGGGACTCTATCACTGAAGATGACCTGCTGCCATTCTGAGTCACTCCATGACAGTCTGGAACAACACCATTGCAGTCTTTGGTGACGTTGAGTTAAGAGCAGTCATGGTAACAGTCTGCGCACATGTAGTCCTGTGTCATGCAGCCATCTGCCGATGGTGCTGGCACTAACAGGATGACTCACGAAGGGCATCACTCCTTGCTGAATGTCTGCAATTGTGGCTGTTGTGTCACATTGGTTCTCCCTCTCCGTAGTTCATGTAGGTCTCCCAGGTCCTTCATTTTACTGGTCCGTGCCTTATTCTATCCACTGGCGGCAACAGCTACTGTGGTCGCATCTGCACGACCGGTATGGCATGAAAATCTTCTCTGAGACTTAATTCACTTGCAAAGGCTGCTACCGACACATAAGCATGAGTCAGCATGGAAAGCACGACTTTATATAGTAAGTCAAGTACAGCAATAAGGAAGTCCTTGCCTACGTCACATGCGTGGCCGAGCATGGAACTTGAACGACGTCAAACCTACCCACCAAGTTTCATTCCTGTCAGTTGATTTCTTTTGGGTGCAATATCTTCTAGACACGTGTTTGTTTTTCAGGTATATTGAGACATTTGAGAAGTTTGAGTTTTACTGCACATTGTGTTTACGTTACTTCTTCTTCTGTGATTTTACTGGCCCGGCTGCCAAGCAGAAATCTGGCTATTGCCTTACTCATGATCATATTATTGGATTATTAAGTGCATGTAAACCCAGTCGGATAGAGTTTGTTTCTTTTCACCGAAACAGACAGTTGAAAATAATCTGTTTGGTGAAACTGAGTCCATCTTCTCAGTTCTATTGAGGGTCAGTGTTTAAGAACCACTGTATCTGAAGATTCAAGCAAAACAGTATCAGCCAAGCAACAGTGCCCAAACTAATATTCACTTTTAATAGCATTGTCTTACTCCACTTTAAATGGAGGAGCACTTCCATTCTAGAACTCTATTGAGCTTTCACCCCTAGAGTGTTTGAACATCTGGAGCATAATCAGACCACTGAGTCATAGTTTTCTGTGCATCTGTGAAAATGTCACCTCGACTAACTCAGACACCCCTAAATGGCCCCAACAATGTACCGAACTATCTGCAGGATAAAGCCCATGATCTCATGACAAGACAGCAGTGCTGACATGTTACAGCAGTAAGTGATTTGACCATGTTGGGACCACCAATGGGAACTGCATAATGAAATGGATGAGATGTGAATGAAGTCATTTGGAGTAGTTTGGAGGTGTGAAAAGCTCTGCTCTAGAGAAACTTCCATGTCAGAATTGTTCATAGGAACCAGACATCTTTGCATGAGAATGTTACGACATATGCTGCCTGTTGTCTGTCACATTGTTTTTTGATATACTGGTGTTAAGTTTTGGCTTAAAATGATTTCTAATACATTTATTATCATTTGTTCATGGCGGAAGGGTACATGCAGGGCATAATAAGGCAAACTAGTCCCCAAAGGAAAAGTATCTTTACTTCCTTTTCATATGAATAAAATATTACATCAATATAAATATTGCCAATAGCATTTTTTTTTCAGTTTTGACAGACAAACCTGTGTTGATGTAACATATTTTAGTCATTCGTGATGATACAATGTATTTGAATCAGACAAATTCAATGCATCACATTTTTCAATGCACAACATAATAGAAAGCATTTAATGTAGACAGATCACAGAAGTAGTGCCTTCACTTCCTGCGGCAGATGAGGAGAGCAAACCTATCCCCACCTATTCTCCCAACTTTGTACAGAGGCACCATTGAGAACCTCCTGACCAGCAGCCTCGCAGTCTGGTATAACAGCTGCACCGCCTCAGAACAGAAGTCCCTCCAGAGAGTGGTGAGGACAGCGGAGAAAACCATCAAAACCCCACTACCACCCATACAAGACCCGCACCTGTCACTCTGTCTCAGCAGACTCAACAGGATAGTAAGAAAGCCCACCCACCCAGGCCATGGACTGTTCAACCTTCTGCCCTCTGGCAAACGCTACCGCAGCNAAAATTACAAAAATAAAAACAAATTTACAAATGAAAAGAAATTACATTCAAGAACAAAATTACAAAAGCAAAAACAATTTTACAAGGGCAAAAAAAAAAGACATTTCTGAAAACAAAATTACAAAAGCAAAAACAATTTTACAAGATGTGAAACACTTTTACCAGTACCGAAACACTTTTACAAAGTCCGAATTCTGATGGAAAGGGTAGGTCTAACACACAGGAAGTGCTTGTGGGGGACCCTTGTCAAACTGTTTGCAGTGGTAGAGTGAGTGGAGTTTGGGATGGTCACTACGCTAAAGTATGATTTGTCTATTTGTGGCACGTGTTTTAGCCAGCTGGCACACTTTTGTTTTTCCTGTAGAAGGTTTTTAGAGTCTTTTAAAGAGCAGACAGAAGAAAGAGACGAACAGGCGACATCTAAACCACATGGGCTGTAAAAAGTGGACTTTTTTGCAAAAGCTCTCAGCCATTTTAAGATAGCTAGCTGGTTAGCCACTATAGCTAGCGTTACAGCCCACTTACTTTCCTTAACATTTCCAACTCTAAGTGGTTTAGATGTCGCCTGTTTGTCTCTTTCTTTCTCTTTCTTCTTTCTCTACCACCGTGAAACAGTTTGATTGACAAGGGTCCCCAACAAGCACTGCATGTGTGTTAGCCCTACCCTTTCCATCAGAATTCGCAGTTTGTAAGTGTTTCGGTACTGGTAAAAGTGTTTCACGTCTTGTAAATTTGTTTTTACTTTTGTAATTTTGTTTTCAGAATTTTTTTTTTTTTTTTGACAACACCCTTTAACAATCAACAATACTACATGGTGGCCTATCAGGACTGCTATACACATTCTGAACTGACTACATTTACATTTATTTATTATAAAAACTCATATCTTTGAATGCAGCTATTTTATATATAATAATTCAGTGTTTCAGTGGTTCTCAAGAGCACTTCAGCACAGCTCACCACTGTCAGTTTATAATTGCTACTATATATGTGCAATAATACCAGTGCTTATTGGTCCAATGTTTTATAGCATATAGTTATATATATACAGTATAATGTTCGCACTGTGCACAATGTTCATATTAATACCATGTTTATTACCACTGCATACAATATGCAGTATTTTCTGTTTTTCTAACCAACGTTCAGCGTTTAACATTTTTAATTTTTCTACATTTATTTGTCTGTCTATGCTGTGCAGTATGTCTGGCTGTTGTGTATGTGCACTGGTCTTTATGTTATATTTGCACATTGGAGCCTGGAGAAACACAATCTCGTATGCTTGTTGTGTAGTCTAAATAACAATAACGTTCACTTTGACTTTGAATTAAGTTACACACAAGTCTAAGCAAATTAGCTTAACACAGCAACACTAATTATTAAATGCAGCAACATCAGTCTCTCATAACTGATATCTGGTATCTATCCTGATGGCAGATTTCAGCATAAAGCATAATTGGTGCTTTAGTAGTGATGGCTAAATGATGAATCCCCTGTTCCATAACTAGGATGGCCTTAAGGATGCTTCATTATAGGATGGGCCTGGCCACCCCTTGGCTATGCCCCTGCTGAGATCCTATCAATGCTTAAAAGGACGGGGAAAAACTCAGTTCTAGGTCGCAGTTTTGCTTACATTATGAATGCGAAAAATACGTAATGACATAGAAGAACTAAATATGAAAACACTGCTGCATTTAAGGTGGATCTGGAAATTAGAATGTGAATCCAGTTCAAAGCCGAGGTGAACTAGAAAAATCCCAGCACTCACCTGTGGGAACTGTCTACAAGTACAACAAACTGAGACAAATCCACAATGAAATCATGTCACACATCTGATCCAGCGTGGTGGGAGAGATTGGAGAAGAAAACCACAAGGATGGTCAGAGCCTGATAAGGATGTTAGCTGTTGACAGGAGCAGCACTAAAGACGTCCCTTCTCAGCACTGAGCAGCAGGAGGGAGGGAGAAAACTGAGGAAAGTGAGAGTGAAAGACGTGTTTTCATCCTCCTCCCACCCTCATCCTCACACAGGGGGGGTTTGGGGGTGGTGTTGGGCTGTTGACAGTGCTAAACATTTGTTAAATTGAGTCAAAAACAGACGTAATTCATCTTCACAGCAACAAATGAAACTGCCTGCTTTTGTTGCTGTGCCTTTAAGACTGATGTATGTTAATGGCCTCAATTCTGATTGGCTGTATTGAGTCTTGTTTTGAAAAAAAGCAGGCCCTGCTGAGCCCTGTTTGGGTGGCAAGTACAGTAGTAATGGAGGACAGTTTTTTTTAGGTATCTGTACCTAACTTTACTTTACTTTTACTCACTACAAATCAATCAAATCTGCACTACATTTCCAGAACAGTCTCTGTACTTTAGTTGTAACAATATATTTATTTACTTTATCTCTCTATTTAATTCAATTTTAATCAGACGATTCTATTCAGGAACCTGATGAAGCACACGCTCTATCTTTCACTCTCACCCTCTCTTTCACTTTCTCTTCCCCTCTCTTATCTTTTCTTTTCCTCTCTCATTTTCTCTTTTTCCCTCCCTGTCTCTCTTTCTTTTTTCTCCCAGTTTCTGTTTTCCACTCCCTCACTGTTTCTTTCTGTCTGCTTCTCTCTCTTTATCTCCTCCTCCATCTTTCCCCCTCTCTTACTCTCTCATGTTTTTTTCTAATACATTTCTTGGAAGAACATTTTGGCTGAACTGAGTGTGAGGGGGGATTTTCACAATGGCTTAATCACTACCAGCAAACTGCAGAAGATATATAATAGAGGTGGAAGCTATGAACACCTCTATGGAGCGAGTTATTTGTTTTGTTTCAGAACTGCAGCTGTTTGACTCCTGTTGTGAGAGGTGAGAGTTGGCTATTTGGCCATACCTGCACAAGGTAAACTTAAAGATGTAATTATCTCCAACCATCACATTTTCACCTCGCTCCAGTAACTAACATTTGGGTGTAGTCTTAACAAATGAGTTAGCATAACTGAGGTTTTAGCATTAGCACATTGAACAATGTCACCACACTGACACCATTATATCTAGGACTCTTTGGCCATCATTACTGTATAGCAACTGGAAACCTGGAGTGCTCCTAAACAGGAAATAGTTGCAAGGACTGTTTCACTTGAAGCTTGCTCTCTCTCCACTCGCCATTTCAAACTGCCTGGCAAATCAACCATCCAAGGTAGGTCAACCAAAGCAATGTTTTAAATAGAACTAAGGAATGTAAGTGTCTCATAACCCTCTTATAGAATACAATTAATACTTATGTGCAAACCATCACACCCCTAATGGTAATTACATATATAGTTTATTTTTTTACTGTACATGCAATAGCACACACATTCCACCCAAAGATTGAAACACAGCTGTTTGACTTACAAACTGAAAGGATGTCATTAATCTCCTGAGTTCTATACACTTTAAATGCAAACTATTTTGTTATCTAGCATGTTCTTTGCTACATACTAAATAACATATCACATTATTATTAATAGAATAGAATAGAATCATTTTATTGTCATTATACTTACTTACAACAAAATTTAGTGCAACACTCTCCAAGAAGAAACAATAAACAATAAAAAGAGCAGTAATATACAATATACAGTAGATAGTTAAGATATTTATCTAATGGACAGTGCACCCAATGTGAGAATGGGAATAAACTACCACAACAGTTAGTATATAAATATAAATAAATAAGTTATCAGTGTGTAAGGTTATTGTGCACGGGTGTGCAAAATATTCAGAATGTTCAAGTTGACAGTATATGGAGGTAGAATTACACTATGGATAATATGTATGACATAAGGGGACTGTACATAAATGTGCACAATGTGCAGAGTTAACATAAGACATAGTACATACAGTAAAGACATATTATTATTATTATATTATTATATTAAATACACTATTATTATTATTATTATTATTATTATTATTATTATTATTATTATTATTATTATTATTATTATTATTATTTACTTACTAGGGAACATATAAAATGCAGTGTCCAGTTTACTGGATGTTTGGCCTGGGAGTTTTTTAAACAAATGAATGTGTTTAATCTCACCAACAAACACAAAGCAAGTACTGTGCTTTCCATGTATTTACTGCATGTAAAGTTGCATGAAAAAGATTTTAAACTACCTGGACTTTTAGCGTGCATGAATCCTAAATATGATATAATTTTCATAAGAATTTAACTTTTACAAAGAGCTTTTTAAGCACAATCATATACTTTAATTCATCTTAAACTAACAAGTACTTGAAACAAACAAGGTCACTGAAGAAACAAGTCAGGATGCACTACATAAACTGTATATAAACATATTACATGTTACATAGATTTCTATTTAATACTATGCATATTACATATGCTAGCCCCGTGTTGCAGACAGAAATAACGTTGAATAAAAATGTTTCTGAAATACGGGAAATTTTTAGGTTTTTGTTTGGGTCTGTTATCCTGACGATGATAAACAGGTGCATTTTTCGAATTGTCATTAGCCTTATTCCAAGTCCAGGATACTGGACAGTGAAATTCACAGGTGTCACGCATCCCTCTGGCTCAGTACTGAACCCAACCACTGGGGACATTTCCCAGGACAACCTGGGTGACCATGTGACCTCCAGTAGGCAGCCAGTAACCTATCTCAGATCGACCTCACCTGATTACTGATATTTTGTGGTCTGTTTAAGTTGTGTGCTTTGTTTAAACCATTGCAAAGTATTGTATCTGTTATCCAGTACATAACTAGCCTTACTATTATCATCTCTTTGTGATCTCTGTTTTTTTTACTTTTGGCCTTCTTTTTAGCTTTGATATTGGATCTCCCTTTTGTGTTTGTTTGCCTTTTGTCATTCGACCCTTTGTTTGTTTTTTTGACTTCACCCTTGTGTTTTGGTTATTAAACCTTGTTTAAGCCTCATCTGTACACGTCATACCTTGGCCCGATCCTTACAACAGGAATCACTGAAGACATAATTATCCCAAAATTCATAGATCATTATGTCACTCTTAAATACACATCAGATTCTATATTTAACAAAATAAACAGAAATATTGTAAAAAAGATTTGTGTTCTTTAATGCAGGAGACTATTACTACTAATCATAGGTTTGTTTATTACACAGAGTCCAAATGTTTCTGGACATTAAACTTTCTGGACATTAAACTTTATCTCAAAATGTGAAATGTAGAAATAAATTTCCTTTTTTACCTTTCACTCAACAGACTTTCTACCTTCTAGCAGAACAAACACAGGAAATAAACACAGGGTCGTTCAGAAACAGGGTTTGGAAAAATATTAGACAAAAGTGAATAAAAGTGCATTTTTTTTTTAAAGAAAATCTGTTTACTTTTGTCCAGAGAAAACTCAACAACTGAACCGCACTGAATTCGTTCATCGAGAAATCAACTTTTTATGTGTGCAAAGATTTTAAACAATGGGCTTAGTTGCCATAAAAAGCTTTCTCCCACACATTCTAGCAGCAGGATGGGATGAAAAGCGGAATCCACATAGGTGGACATGTTGTTCAGGGTGACCTAAAAGATACGTCCAGCCTGCATTCCGAAATCAGCAAAAATGCGGTACACCTCATTCGCTGCGTGCGTTTTTAGATTGCTTTGAACTTTTATTCAGGTCCTGCCTGCAAACTTGGCACATACGCGTAGGGCTGCTGGAACGACGGGGAGGAGGGGGCATTTAACCAACCCCTCATACACAAAGGCATAAAGAACATAAAAAACACCCTGCTTTTTCTACACAGAGCACTGACTGGCACATACAAACAGATTTACACTCTTTGAGCAACAGTACATTCATCTCAAGCTTGTGTTCAGTAAAGGAGTTGCAGCTCACTAATCTGGCAAGCATGTTTTTAAATGCAATACACAGACTAATGCACACTCACAGTGTATGTTACATAATGTAAATGTAAATGTTACATGATAGCTGAACTACTTTTATTTGTTTTTATTTTATTGTTGAGAAATGTTGAAAGGAATATGATCTGGCCATAATGCTAATGAAGGCATTTGATTTCCCAGAAGGGAAAAAAGTAGACTGAAGAATACTTCATTTAAGTGTACTTAGTATATGTCCTTGAACTTAAACTTAATGTACTGACAGTGTGCTATTTTCATATACTAACTATGTACTTAGTATGCTAAATATATATCATTAGTGCTATTAAATATATACTTAAGTACAACTAATTACCCTTAACTGTACTATTTTGAGACACCACTTAGATTCATTTAGAGATACTTAAATGTACATATTAAAGTACATTTCTAGTACATTCAAATATATTTTTACCTGGGTTGTTAAAGAGTTCATAGGTTGAGGACGCATTTGTCTACTATTTACGTCCCACCCCCATAAACACGGCCAAAGTGCCACCAATTACTTAACCACCCCCTAAAACCTTTCCCCCACTTCCGGTGTTTGTCTGTCCCATGCCGCCATCCTGGCCCGGGTGACCTCTTTTTTCCAAAAAACATATTATGGTCATCCTAATACTGTTAAGAGAAACTTCCTTTTGGCAAAAGGAAAACTTGCTAAGCAGCTTAGCTTAATGGTGATATCTGTTGGGAAAATGAATAACTACTGCACAGCTTTTCCCAGTGACTGAGTAATGCTCCCTGTGCTATATCCTTTGATTTATGTATAGTCTCAGGCGAGGCCAAGTCAGTACATGATCTAATCTGATCTAATACATAAGGTCAGGCCTGCACACATGGGTGGACACCTTAAAGTTGTATTGCAACCAATCGAACAACTAAAACAGAATGGAGCATTATCACACAGAAGGAAGAGCTGTGGGAGTCAACGGAAAGAGTAGTGCTGATCAGTAGCAGCGAAGCGAGAGCTGAGGAAGTGATAGTGAGATAGTATCTGATTCCAGTAAAATAGAGAGCCGTCTGTGCTCAGGCAATGGGGCAAGAAGTCTCAGGACGCACCACCCTCAAGTACCCTGTCCTATACACACACTGTGTAAGCTGCAACTAACCTGTTCATTATGCTATGTACTTATCCGACCCCACACAGTGGAAATCTGTAGTTTTTCTGGAAGTAGCACAGTGTTGCCTGCGGGGCCGCATTCCCTGGGATGGTGGGGGAGATTAACAAGGGTTAAAAATCATATTCAGTCATTTCTAATGCATTTCAAGATCTCTACATGACAGATGACTGAGAAGACCCAACAACCTGCACATTCAGAAAACAAACACTTTTAATAAAATTACCACATATTCCTATATGTTACAAATGCTTTACAAGACAATAAAATACACTGCAAACTCATAGACGTTCTAGGAAACATTTTTATAATCAAAATGACATAGCCAGAATTGCATTTCATATTTCAGACAGATGCAACAGAAATCTTGTCGAGTCACAACACAGAGGATCTGTTTCCAGAGAATGCTTAAAGAGGGTGGAACCATTCAAACTTCTAAATTCTGTCCAGCATGACATTCACCAGTAAGAGTCACTTTTCTTTGACAGGACTTAACGGGAATTATCTGTTTATAGCTAAACCAGATATCACTCATAACTGCTGGAGTGTAGCCGAGAGATCATTCAGATGACTAGCCAAGCAAGGTAACCAGGAGCTTCCTGGAATGGTCTTATCAACGTCTGTTACTGATTTTCCATCACAGATACTCAATCCCATTTGATAGTTTTCCAGGAACATTTTCCTTGTATTGTGGCTCATTTCCCTTTGTATTCTAACGGCCTTTGCAGTGTCTTTTGTGTTTGTGGCGAGTTTATGAGTTCGCATATTATTGTATTTCTCTGTCCCATTTTTATGTAGCTTGTTGTGCATGTAAACAGTCAACATTATAAAGACTGAACTACATGCCATGGGGAGAAACTCTATCCCACAGAAATCCCTTTTCTCAGCTACCTGAAATGCCTCGTTGGAAATCCAGGCCTTTTTTCCTGTAACAAGGTGATGTCTTCTCGTAATACAGTCTTTATTGCCCTTTATAGCTTGGCATACCCTCACACAATAGACAGAGAGCTAAAAAAAAGCTAAAACTTACCTCTCTGAAATGCCCTGCTGCAGTGTAATTTGCAAAGGTGGATCTGCTAACCTGTCCACCTGACTTTCAGAATCAGACTTGGTCAGACGAACACAGCAGAACTGACGCCATTGTAAGAATTGCCACAGTGGTAAGGAGGCAGAGCAGGATGCTGTTCTGGTGGCTGACCAATCAGACCAATCAGTGGGTGAGCTGACTAATCTGAGCACATTGGGAGCCAGGGGGAAGAGGGAATTAAAGACACAGGAGCTCTAACAGAGCGTTTCATAGTTTGTAAGTCTTTTACATTGCATGAGTTTTTGTTGATCTCTCAGTCTGTTTTGTTTTTCTTAACCTTGATATATGTCAGGCGCAAAGAACTTGGCATGATGCAAACATCAAAAGTCAGAGATGTTTTATTGAACAGACCATAAACAGAGGAGACAAACGGAGGTCAAGAGACAGAGAGTCGAACAGATCAGCAAACAGAATGAGAGGGAGATAACCAGAGAATATTCAGGAGGACGGAAACAGGGCCGAAAACCAGCGAGGCAATATAACAAGACAAAGGAGAAATCCAAAGAGGGAGAATCGAGAGCGAAGGAGAGTCAGAACCAGAGTAAGCAAGGAAACAGGTAGAGAGAAACGCTCGGTAATGACTGAGTTTGGCAAAACTTCGCAAAGAATGCGCGTGTGTGTTTGTGGTGGGAGGGTGGGGGGGTTGGGCTTTGTTGGTTGACCTTGATTTTGACCTTGATATCCTTCTGGGTCACAGGGGGTGCTGGAGCCCATGGAGGCTCAATGGGTTTTTTGGGGGGATACCCAAAAATACATACAGTAATGCAGCAAAACTAGAATACTACTGAGGCACAGCTGTGTCAGATATTACTGGAAAAAGAAGCTGACACCAGCATGCCCTCAGGGGGTTTAGCACAAGATGCACACCCCTGGGAAAAGCCTCAAGAAGAAAAAGGTTAACAATAAAGTCTTATGGATGGAGGGCCTAAATAGTTAACTTCTCCATAGCACCAGAAAGAGGAAAATATGAAGAGGAAGTGTTTGTAAATGAAAAGCAGACTCATCTGGAATCAAGCTGACGTGGTCATGTGGCTGCCTGTGGAACTGGCTCATTAGGTCTCTACAAAAGATGTCATTGCCAAAAATGACACATTATAATAAAAATGATGTTAGTTATTAAATTATGTAGTTTTTAATGTTGGATTCATTGAACTTGTAGTAAAGTAATTATATAATTAATGTATGTATATATAGCATATAACATATGTATGATATGTTAGTACCCATATTTAGTACTAAGCTATTCCGTATGTGTTACATAAAGCAAGTTTGGACTGCGCTTTCAACGTGTGGTGATGGGAACACTGATTGAGGGAGGGGAGAGAACTTGGACTGGGGCTCTGGCTGACTTCTGCCTGTAGCTGGAAGACTAGACCTCCCTCCCTTCAGAGCTGTGGTAGGACTGAACAGGACTAAGGAACAGTGTGGAGATGGTGTGGTGGTGGGGATTGCAAAGTCTCGGAAACGGAAGGTGAGGATGTGAATTTACAGGGTGTTAGACAGCAAGGAGGACAGGTTTCAGACATGATCCTCCTACTTCAGTTTGCCCATAACTCCATTAAGCCTTGGTGTGTAATATGAATGTTCTAATTGTTTCCCTAACTTTGACCTCGGGAACCCAGAGTATGTAGCTTTTGTAATTAGCACTTTGCCTCATTAAGGTTAAAATAAGTACACATGTCTTGCCAGGAGAGCTCAGTATATCTACACTGTGATGGAAATCTGAAGCCCAGCAAATCGCTTCACTACATGTGGTCCAGAAATCCACTCTAGGTTGCGGTTAAAGGTTACGCCACAGGGCTGGTTCTGCTTTGTTTGTGTTTTTGAACAGGCAGCTGGGGACTGGAGAAGGCCGCTGAGAGAGTGTGAGCTGGAGTGAATGGAATGTGTTGAGACAGCTGGACACAGATGAAAAAGTCAAGGACAGGTTTTTTTATCAAACAGACGCCACTTCTGTCAGTGATTCTCCATCATTGGTAATTCATCTTTGTGAGGCTAATTTCTGCATTGTTCTGACTGACCTTGCAGCGTGTCTGAAGTTGTTTTCTGAGTTTGCAGCATGCTTGTGATACGAGGTTTAGGTATGATCATGCCATTGAAAGTGTTTTCTAAATTTGCAGAGCGTGAGTTTGCGTCTTGTCGGACCTCTTTCTTGGCGTAGGTGTGCCAGAACTGGACCAAACATGGATTTGATAAACAGCAACATCGTCTAGTGTCTGTTATTGTGCTTGTACTTGTCTTATTTTATTTAGGTGAACAAGTGAAGCATGAGAATTCAAGTTCCACAAATTAGAAACAAACACAGGATCAATGATATTATAATGAAAGGGGTCCTCAGAAGAAATTTCCCCTTACCATTCCGCTCATAGCAGCTAAACAACAAAAACCCACCCTGTGTTTGAACAATTTCACCAGCTTCAACAATCACCACAAAGTTGAAGAAGTTAGCTTTTTGTTCACCAGTTCCATATTCAGATTTTTCATTCCACCTTAAATGGTGCAGATGGTATGCCCAAAAAAGTAACTGCTAAACTACTTAAGGTGGAATGGACAATTTGGATAAGAAGCCAACTTCAGATGTGTACACTGGTGTTCATTTTGTTGTCTTTTCTGTAAACTTTGGTCATGTTGATTCCTGTTGACATCCAAATGAAATTGAAACTAGAATGTTTAACTAGAATGTTTTTCCCCCTTTCTTAGGTTCAGTAGTACTCCTTTTCATGCCACATGCTGTCTCTGCTG
>CM067475.1:35794103-35810763 GCA_034552555.1 Semaprochilodus insignis
GTTGTAGGTCAAACCCGGTGTTTGTTGTTCAAATCCACAGTGGTAACGACACGTGACCACAAAGTGTTGAACAAGGTTTCTGTAATATCTGTAAACACAGTATTTACAGTAAATGGTTTTACCTTTCATTGATCTTGTAGACTGGTTAAAAAATGAACGCTTTAACAAACTCTTATTTATGTCTTTTCACTTTGTAGTTCTGTGATTACAGACTGTAGTCCATTTGCATACTTTGTTATCCCCTTCTTCACCCTGTTCTGGTCTGATCAGTGAATCCTTGTCAAATAATATAGTCCTTTAAACCCCCACAGGACCATCACAGACTATTATTTGACAGGGATCAACTGACAGGAATGAAACTTGGTGAGTAGGTTTGACATGTGAATGTGAATAATCATGAGGCATGTGAATAATTTAAGTTTCGTGCTTGGCTGCGCATGTGACGTAAGCGGAATGGTCTTATCGACGTATTGCGTACCATGCTGGTTGTACAGATTCTACCATAGCATGCTGTTGGTAGCAATGGATAGGACAAGGCAACACAAAGTATCTGGGAGAGCTACACAAACCATTGAGAGCGAGAACCGATGGATTGCCTGACATGCACAAAGTGACCCAACAGCGAGTTTGTTGTCATGTGTCACACGTCCAGAAGGCCTGGTGTCACTCCATCTATACCCCATACCACAAAATCTACAGGAATTGTGTAGGAATATTCAAGCTGCATGGGATGGATTATCACAGGACACCATTAGGAACCTCTACCAATCCATACTGAGACGTCTGATATGTTGCATGTAGCAAACATGGTCGCCCTACACCATACCGTGATGCACTACTTCTGTATGTGTGCATCAGTAAATATTGCACATATGAGTCTAAATGTATCATCATTTATTGTTCCTGGTAACGTTTAGCTTTCACAGGTTTATCACTAGCTATCCACTCTGGCTATCTCAATGTAGCATGTAGATAATAAATAAAAGAGTAAGAAATAAAGAAGATGAAAATGTGCAGATCGTAGATTATGGTTGTCTGTGTGTGTGTTGAGCAGGAGAAACAGAGTTTGAAGTGGGCTGGTCTACTTCCTGTAACTCCTAGTCTGAAAACAAATCCATTTCAGCCCTACCTTCCCCCACTTAGACCAAATTTGCACCTCTGGGCTTTGGTAGTGTATGTAGTTGCCTGAACATGAGCCTGATATACAAATCTGTTCTGAAAGCTGTGTAAAGATCATCAGTAGGGTCTGTAGGGTAAAGATGGATTGGTGGATATAAGTATGGGAACAGTATAATAATGTAGTGAGACTATTTTCCTTAAACACTAGAAAATAATACCAGACTGTCCCGCCTCTGAGTAATACTGCTGTTTCTAGACATTTTTTTATTTAGGTGTTTTTATTTAGGTAGTATTTAGGTTGGTCTAGGTTGCTAACTGACAGTGCTCAAAACAAACCAGAAGACAATTTTTCTGCCAAAAGAAAGAGAGAGAGAGAGAGAGAGAGAGAGTTAAAATGGTCAACATTTGACGTCTAAGAACTATTCTGCCTAAGCAGCAAAAAAGGATGATATGCAGGATCTTATTCTGAAAGCTCACAGCTTTTCCTGACCTCAGTCTGTTTTTTTTACTTACACTGGAATCATGTTACATGTTTATTTTTGCCTTTTTATCAATTTTTTATTTATTTATCTGCCTTTACTTTGGCCCATTCCATAGAAAGAACCCCCCTTTCAACTTTTCAACTTTATTGTTTTCATTTAATTTAATGTGAATATTTTTCTACCTTGTCCCATGGTCCATCATTCTAAGAACACTATATTAATAAAAAAACATGCAATTTCCCAACTTCAGTATATAATGATTCCAACAATTCCAGACCTGACTATTCTCTACAGGTTTAAACTTTCCAGTTTGTTGTGAGGCCGGATAAAGCTACTTTAAATGCATTCTTCTCTGGTACTCCCAGAGGTTACAGGATATGTCCTCTGAGCATGCAGCCAGTGATAAATGACTTTCAGCACTTACGACCCTTTCCTGATGACCTACTCGACTCCCATCATAGTTATCATTTTCGGTCAATCTAGCGTTTTTACCGGATGTTGTGCACCAAAACTTTATCCAGTAGTGATTAAGGAATTGGCTAGGATAGAAAGACCACTGACAGTTTCTACTAAAGTAAGAGAATTGCTGCTCCAGTACTCACTTACTAAAAGTAATACTAGTGCTAAGTTAATACTCAAACATTAAATATAACGCATGGAAGACAAGCGTCCAGACTCTTCTCTGTCCTGGCTCCCAGATGGTGGAATGAACTCCCACTGGCTGTCCAAACAGCTGAGTCTCTCGCAGTCTTCAAGCGCAGGCTGAAGACCCATCTCTTTGTAAAGCACTTATATGAGTGAGCACTAGTAGATGCGTATGCTGAAATACCTTTTTGTTGCACTTATAGATGTCTATGTTGAAATACTTTGTTTTGCACTTTTACTCTCTAGGTATGAGCACTGAGTTGAGTTCCCAGGTAGTGCACTTATGCTATATATATCTGGGTATTATTCTCTCTAGGTAGCAGCACTGGCCCTAGTGTCTGAGCTCAGGGTGAGTTTAGACTCCTAACCTACTTATACTAGCTGGGAAACATTATCCGACAGAACGCTAAGCACGGTTGTAAGTCACTCTGGATAAGAGCGTCTGCTAAATGCCATAAATGTAAATGTAAATTTAATTTGTTAATACTCAAACATTTATGCAGAAAATTTGCAAAAAAGTCCTTTACGGATTATGGGTTACTTTAGTGTGTCTCTTAAAGAAAGACAGTCCAATGCTAAAAATACCACTGGTACCATTCAGTACCTAAAGTAACCCATTATCTCACTGAGCATTGACTTACATTAGCTAAATTAGCTAACTAATAAGTACCTTCACCAGAACAGTCAAGCTACAACTTAAGTGCTTGAATTCCAAATAGCTCAAATAATTGAGTTATTCAGATTTCAAATGATGTCAATAAGGCATTAAATGTAGATTTATGTTTTAACTTAACCTGCTATTTAAACTTCAGGGTAACAGTGTAACTGCTTCCTCAGGTTGAAAGCTGAGTTGTGATATCCTGTACAACAGATCTGCAATACGTCATCCAGAGTAGGCTCTCATCATCATGGCCCTTTTTGGTGGAAAAGACCCCCCCCCCCCCAGTCCCCCATCCCACAATGACAACAATAGTGTTTCTAAATTTGTGCTTTGAACTAACCGGTGTCAATCAAGAAGGCTATGGCTAATTGCTGTGTGGTGGCTATTTGTACTAACAATGAATTTGAAAAAACACTGATCTCAGATTTGTTCCCCTGCCATGTCCTGGTTTGGCACACCCTTAATGCTAGCTAGCATGCTATTTGTAGAGCAGGATTGAAAAGTAAAATATTTCATGTAATATTTTCTACCATTAAGAAATACCTCAAGTTAATTTTATTACTTTCAAACCTAGAGTTTTTCACTGTTATTTGAATACCTGGAGATAAGATAAATAGATGTCTGGATAAGGTACCCATGACCTTTTAGTGGGGTTACTGCACCAGTTTGAAGCTGGGAGATTGAAGTGACTCGAGATTGGAGCAAATTTATCCTTTGGATGTAGGGAGTGTGGACACATAGATTCACCTGACATAGTTTATAAATGAACCAATTAGTAATTAGGTACTGGCGGTTCTCTCTTGGTTTTGTTTTGTGTTGCTATTTTACATCACAGTCTATGGAGAGCTTTGCTTGTTATCCCCCCAGAGAGGCGGGGGGAGATGGCTTCACAATCGTCTTACCCCAAAAATTTCCTAAGATGTTGCCAGGCCACTGTAATGTCTGTGAGTGTCATTGTGAGAGACATCCTTTGTCATATCATTTGTGGTTTTCTCAACATTCTGCTATTTATTGGAGTAACTGATCAGTAAATTACACAATAATGTAACACAGTTTTGTAATCCTTTACATTTTGCAGGATTATGCAATCAGGAACAAATTACACACCAAAGAAATCCGACAGATTCCTGTTTCTAGCCATGTATCTATGAATGATAAATTTAATCTGATCAAAAAGAGACTCTAATTTACAGGGAATATATATATATGGACAGTATAATAGACATTGCTTTAGTAAGATAGCATTCTCTATGTCATGATCATATAAAAAAGTCAAGATCTTCAGAAAACAAGTGAAAAGAATGAGGAAAAAAACATGCACATCTCTGGCTATTTCCCTGTCCCTTTGCCTGGCCCTTTCCCTTTGAATTATCATGAAATAATCATAAGTGATGATGATCAGTAACTAATTACATATACCCAGGTACATGTACTCAACTAACATTTTATGTGTACTTTTTTTACTCTGCTGTTTGTAAGGATAGTTTGCTACTGTTTACAGTGTTACATTTCAGTCATTTCAGTCATTTCAGTCATTTTTTATTTAGTCATTTACATTTTGTTTATTTTGTATTTCATTTCATTCTGTTGTTGCCGTTGTCGGTGACAGCATCTGTGTTACTTTGCATGGTAAAATAGTGTCAAATCTAAAATAAGTTTTCTTTGTGGACTATTTTGCTTTATAACCCCATGTATGTATCCCTCCAACATGGATACATTTTACATATGTTTCAGACCAAAGGCATATGTCTTGTATGATTGTAAACAATGTCTCGGACATCAGGCAGCATTTTCATAACCATTTCATAAGCATGTAAAAACATTCTGTGAGGAAACATTTAAAAGTTGAGGTCTGGTTTCTATCACCACCACTGTGAACAATAGACCACTGAAGTCGTGTGTCATTCTATAGTCTGTGTTATGCCCATGTTTGGAACTCCAGGTCTAAGGTCGATTTCTGTATGTCAGCAATGAATGGGGTTTCCTCTGTTGGGCCCTATGGTGAATAAATATGTTCAGAATCAGATACGTTTTGTTCTGAGTACAATTTTCCCCCCATATGTCACCGCATCAGCTGCCACGAATTGTTATACTAATATTGCTACATGCATGCTAATGCTGCTGCACCTCAGTTTGACATAACTACGAATATAGGGCTCATTGGAATGTCGTACTATAGCATATATTTATAGCTCTGTAGACATGATATTTTGATAGCTTAAATCTTCTTATCAAAAATAGTACCAGCATTAAATCTGCAAGGCTGAAAGTAGTTTCTTATTCAACATGTTTTTTTTTTTTTGTTGTTGTTCAAATTGTCCCATTCCACCTTTAATAGTCTTCCATTTAAGGTGGAACAGGAAAATCTGAACAAGAAGCTGGCGAATGTCCTTACCAGAAAATGTTACCAGCATTAAAAGAATAATTAGTATGTTTTAATAGCTTAATTCGGTTAATCAGGGAGAAAATAGCAGTATTAAGCTGAGTCTGTTGTTTCTACGCTGTACCAATGATATACCAATGTTATTAGTCGGACCATTCCTTGAGTATGGCAAATAGTTTGAATGGTGGTCATAATGCTGTATGGTTTGCCAGCCTCCCTTAAGGATGACCAGAATAGTATTAAAAGTAAAGGCCGCTTTCAGCCTGGTCATGTTGAACAGTGTAGCTCAAGTGCAGGCCAGCTTGTAGGACCACCACACTGGCACAGCCTGCTGGATTGCACTGCCAGTCTAATGAAGTCAATTCAGTTCATAGTAGCATTAGCTCACATGTAGCAATATTAATATTTTGACTGTTTAATGGCCTTGATATTCTAGAGAAAAATGTTCGTAAGACAAAATGAATCGGCTTTGGAACGTTTTTGTGAACGTAACAGAAGCAGTTTTCAGAACAGCGAAATTCCTTTTAGAATCAGAGATCCTTATATGGGCATGAGAGCACCGACTACAAAATGACGTCAAGACTTCAATGGTCTATTCTGACCTGGTAACGTTCTCTAGAACGGGGCACGTGATATGAAAACACTCTGTATGACCTTTAAGTCGATACAACTGAGTGATTTAAATATGCGGAAACATATAAAAATGGAATGGCCGGAATTCCCATAATGATACTCAAGAAAGCACTGCAGTAAAATAATCACTCAGGGAGGCCTACCGTATCATTCATCACTTCCTACCAACACATATTTATCAGTAGACGCGGAACATGTTTTCTGTCTTGACTTCATTTGAAATGCTGTGGGGGATTTTTGGGCTCCTTCGCTTCCCCTTTTTCTTAACTGTTCTCTATTTTCACAAGCTAAGAGAGAAGGTCCAGAGCGGTCCTGTGGAGGACTGGAGAAAGCAGTATGCCTCTAGAGAAGTCACATGGTTTCTTGTAAGCTGGTGCGAGTCATGGACACTCTCCAAATGGAGTGAATTCCCCCTGCACCCCTCGACACGACAGAAAAAAGCCCCTCTGCGCAACATAGCATACCAGAGAGGGGAGGCTCATTCCTAAAGATCACTCACAAACATTCCCTTAGAATGTTTAGAGCCTCTCAGAGCCTCGCAGAACTGAACCCAGGGTGTGAAGTTTGTCTAATAAACTGACCTTTTCAAGAGGAACAATAAACATGGCATAACATAAGTGTTCTGCTATGTTCTGTTCCTGTTTACTTCCTTCCACAATCAGTCAGATATGAATACTCATAGTAGCTTTCCTTATCTTTAGCTTAACTTACTTTTGCTTTTGTGCTATTATGCAGTCATCTTAATAAACCTCCAAAATGGAACTTCAGGAGGCTGAAACAGCTTTTGGAGTATGGAGTATCGTCATGTACATCAGGGTGCCCAAACTTTTACACACACACACACACTTGTTTGTCTTACTATACTTGTGATGTCATCCATTGTTCTATTGATCTTTGTACTACTGTACTGCATTAACACTACACCTACCCCTAAACCTAACTCTAACCTAAAACCTCAGAATTTTTCTGCATTATTAAAACGTGATTTATGGTGAAAACAACATGTGATAATGTGAGGACCACCAAAATGTCCTCACTTTACCGAAAATGTCATACTGTCCTATACTGGTCCTCACAAACATACCTCTACAAGAACACACACACATAAAAACACATTTGTTTCTGTGAATTGTGTGGCCATTACACAGACTTCCATTCATTTTCTGGGGACTTACCCAAAACTTAACCAGAACTAATTCTGGCCTATCGCTGGGTCATTTGAGAACTGGAGGACAACTTAGGCGTAAAAGATTTGAAAAAAAAATATGAAGGGTAGAAGAGAGAGTTTACTTTGAGTCATCCCATGGTGTTAGCAAATGACTTAATGATGTCATTGCCCCTGTGTCTTGTGACGCATTGTTTTTTCTGTTGCTCTGACATGCTAAATAGGCTTTGTTGACGGGTTGTGTGGGTTGTTCGCCTTATTTAATATATGCTGATGATTAAACAAATTATCTTAATAATAACAAGAGACAGATATCAACAACACCACATCATTATGCATATGATACCCCAACCTTAACCTTACTCTTCCCCAATCCTAATCCTAACCTTACTCTTTCCCTAATCCTAACCTAACCCTAACTTTACCCTTATCCTAACCCTAACCTTACTCTTTCCCTAATCCTAACCTAACCCTAATTTTACCCTTATCCTAACCCTAACCTTACTCTTCTCCAATCCTAACCCTAACCTTACTCTTTCCCTAATCCTAACCTTACCCTAACCTTACCCTAACTTTACTCTTCCCCCTAATCCTAACCTTACTCTTCCCCAATCCTAACCTTACCCTAACCTTACTCTTTCCCTAATCCTAACCTAACCCTAACTTTACCCTTATCCTAACCCTAACCTTACTCATCCCCAATCTTAACCCTAACCTTACTCTTTCCCTAATCCTAACCTAACCCTAACTTTACCCTTATCCTAACCCTAACCTTACTCTTCCCCAATCCTAACCCTAACCTTACTCTTCCCCAATCCTAACCTTACCCTAACTTTACCTTTATCCTAACCCTAACCTTACTCTTCCCCAATCCTAACCTTACCCTAATTTTACTCTTCCCCTAATCCTAACCTTACCTCAACTCTTATCCTAACCTTTCTCTTCCCTTTCCCCTAACCTTCCCCAATCCTAACCTTACTCTTACCCTAGCCTAACCAAACATTAACCTAACCTTAAACTTAAATTTAAACTTAAACTTACCTTTACCCCTACCCTAAACTTAACCTTAACCTAACCTTATTATTTACAAATTAAAGTTTCTCTTAGTGTGTCTATAATAGCTCCCAAGAATGCACATAGTTACACCTCCTGTGCATCCACAGCATAGCACTAGCAAGTAGTGATATTCATTTTTTTTTAAGTTAAGTAAAACATCTCTCATCATCAAAAGAACAGTTGCACCCAGAAGGAAGTGTCTGATTGCAATGCTTTTTGGAAGAAAGATAAAGCAACATGCATATATATCAGCTTGGAGTTAGAAGTTCCTAAAGGTGTAATGCAATAATTCATCCCATGCAGCTTGAATATTCTTACAGAGCTCCTGTAGATTTTGGGGTAGGAGTGAAGGTGGAGTTGCAAAAGGCCTTGTGAATGTTTGACACGTTGACAACAAACTGTTCATCTTTTCGCTGACCATGGTGCCTCCACACATGGTTTCTTTGGTCATCTCCACCAAGAAAAATCAAGACTCGTCACTGAAGATCACTCCATGACAGTCTGGCGCGACACCATTGCCGTCTTTGGTGGCGCTGACATGGTGTTAGGGCCAGTCGTCTTAACAGTTTGTGTGCATGTAGTCCTGCGTCATGCAGTCGTCTGCCATTGGTGCTGGCACTAACAGGATGACTCATGGAGGACATCACTGCTCGCTGAATGTCCACAATCATGGCAGTTGTGTCAGTCAGGTACAGTGTTAAGGCCCGTTCTTGCTTATGTCACACGTGCAGCTGATTGTGAAACTTTCATCTGCATGTCTCGCAATGTCAAACCTACCCACCAAGTTTCATTCCTGTCAGTTGATTCCTTCTCTTTTGATGATGAGTGTAAGTTAACACATTGCTTACAGAGAACAAATGAATGTTGTAATGCACAATTACTGTTTATTTACTGCATTTAACTAAATAAAACATAAAATGTGGTCTGTGCAAAGTTATGGCACTTTTTAATGTTTTATTATTTCTCCTTATATTAAACTCAGTGAGTAAATACTGCAGCTACTGGCTTGTGCAGCCATAGAAGCATGGCAGGCATGGTATGCAGAGGGGCCACATGTACAGGCTCTTGGGAGAAGTGTGGGCGTGGTGAGGAGAGGCATTTCATTGTAAATACGCGCTGTTGCAGGGTTTAAGATGTGCTGATGCATTATTTGCATGATATTGTATTGAGCTGCAGGGTGGATTTGGTGGGGGGATTTGTGTGTCTAACATGAAAGGAGAGTGTGTGTGTGTGTTGGTGACCCCTCTCCCCACCTGCTGTTCTCCCCGTAAGCCAGTGCTGGTGGCGGTTCCTCCCTGCTGCTGCGTTCAATAAAAGAGCATTCTTCTCTGAAGCATTTTCCCGCGTCTTCCTTTAAGTCAGCGCTGCAATACATTTCCATACGTCAGCTAATAAATAAAACCTGTGCCATATTTAGAAATGCCATATTTAGTTTCATTTCCTGTAGAGCAGCAGTTCTCAAACTGTGAGTGCAAAGGGGATTAAGGCGGCTGCAGGAAAAATCTCAGAAGTTGTATTTCTGCTAAAGGTGATTTGGCCAAGTGGCTGTGATTTGAAAATAATGGATGTTATTAAATGTTATAAAAAATAAAGATGTGCCAATCAGTCAAGGAAAGCTAGCAAAATAGATAGTTGGCTGGTAAGACAAGGTTCTTTGGGGGCAACTGGTAAGTAAACAGCTGTTAATGCCAACATTGAGGAGGAGGTGCTTTCCCTTGTTTCTTACTATATGAGTGGACACCTCAACTTTCTGGTGATATGGCGCCTCGTATTGTTTGGAGTATGAATTTGACAGGTTGCGTCTTCTTGCAAACTGTTTCTTTAAGTTAAATGTTCATGCTTGAAACTTAAAACAACTTTGAATAATGTAAGATAACACTTAAACTGCAGCTCTTGAAAGTATGATTATTTGTTCATTTCTTAAATATTTGCAGGTAAAGGGAAATTATAGTGGGCTGAAAGTGGAAAAATACTGGGTTTTTTTTTCGTTTTTCTAAAAACTTACATGGGAACTTACATGGGTTATTATTGTTGAGTGGGAAACAAATGACACCCCACTTGAGCAATCACCAGAACTGAGTTAGGTCAAACTGACCAGGGACAGAAGAGACATGCCAGGCATAATTACACAGATATACAGCACAAACATTTTTCTAATGAACGTAGCTTGGAGGAATGAATGTTTTTGTTTTTTGTTCATCTAATGAGTAAAAAGACAGCAGCAGAGTTAACTAGTCTGCAAAACTCATATGAGAAAGCTGCTGAACCTTTAAAGCTCCTCTGTAGAGTTTTCTGCTAGACTTGTCTGTGAATTAGTTGCAAATGTTTTTTTTTTTGCGGAGGTGGGGAGGGCTGCTGGATAGGCTTTACGTTCTCTCAGCATGAGGTGATTACTCTACAGAGTGCATTAAACATGCTGGGCTCTTTTTCAGAAGACCCTCTTACCTCATTGTTTTGCAAATCCTGCTGAAAACAAAAAACGCCGGTCTAAGCTAGTTTATTCTGGTCTGGTGCTAGCTTAGCTGGTCATCCAGCGTGGTCATGCAGGTGGACCAGCACACCAGTGTCCAAAATAACATATCCTCGTTGTCCTAAGAAAAACAAGTATCCCCGAAACATTTACAGGAGAGGGCAAAAACCTTCTTTACTTTAGTTAATGGAAGAATATTGTACTCCAAGCAATTTTGGAGCATTCCTGTTGATCCAATCATCATGGAATTTTCAGACAGAAGTAAAGGACAGCTGCTGTCCTCGAATGATGCAGAAATGTCATACTGAAATCAAACTGAAGATACGTGTTTTTCTTTGGCCAGCGATAAAGTTTTGCTGGTGATCTGTGCTGTTTTTTCTAGCAGTGAAATTACAGTGGGGAACAGAAACTGCTGGACTGTCTTTTCCTCCTTTGGAGGTAAACAATCCCAGTACAAACACACATAGAGCAACAAGTGAATCTCACAAGCGTTATAATGTAATTAAGTAGCTCAAGGACTCCCTCTACAGACCAAACAAGGATAAAAAACATCAAATATTGTAGAATTTAAAACTTTCAAATTTAAAATATGGGTCATATGGACCATATCAATGGTCATGTTTACACTGTAATCAGAGTATATGTGCAGAATTGGATTCAAGGTTAACATAATACACATGGCTTAAATGGAATTTCTTAAAAGAATAAAGGAGAAATTTCTTAAAAGACAGAGAAAATGGGACACCTAACAAGCTGGTAGACCACCATAAACAATGTCCAATCAGATAGCACTTAAAGCTTTGAGAGAGAGGAGAAAATCAAGCTCCACTGTAGCTTCAGACCTGAATATATCCACAGGTGTTTCTCTCCATCACCTGTGAGAAGACACCTCGGTGTCCTGGGTCTGAAAGGATGTGTAGCTGTCAATAAGCCCTCACTGAGAAAAGGAGAGAGGCACATCAGACAAAGAGGCTGCTGGTGTTCTCAGAACAATGACCAGACCCCCCAAGACCTCAACATCACTCACAGTGTTGGGCATTAATTGGACTGTGTGAAAGAAAAAATACAACCAACTTATAAGACTTCGGACTTCGGAACTTCGGAGATGCAGAAAAATATCCTATATATAAGTGAGTCTCCTGAAAAGAATGGAAGCTCTAATGGAGGCAGAGGGTGGAATCAATGGATACTGAAAAAACTGATATTATATTTAATCAGTGAAGTTTCTGTGTAATTCTCTGCCAGCCAGTAGTGGGTTGCTGTTATATTGTAGCAGCCGACTATTGGCTGGCACTGGCCTCTAATAGCTTATGAAATGGCCTCACCTTACAAGTTTGTACAGGCAGGCACCAGCTAGTAGAAGATCATGGGAGACATATGAGAAATTATATGTTGTTTATGTTGCTTGTTCTGTATATTAGTTATATGTGCATGTATTATGTGTTTTACTGTGTTGGGTTGTGAGTTTACTGAGCACAGGACAGCTAGTGAGGCACGGTTACGGTGCTGATGCAAGTAGACTGACAAAATTGAAAGCGAAACCATTGAAGGTTTCAGTGTAGGAGCTCTGTGGTGAGGACCGCAGTGCTTGGTGAGCCGCGGTTGCAGAAATTGGGCACCCAGAGCCGGGCAACTCTGCGAGCCTGGGGTGCAGGGAAAATGAATGCTGGCTGGTGGGGCGTTCAATGGCAGCTGTAGGGGGTACACTGGAAGGCAAGCACTGGTCAGTCACCAGCAGCGGAAGCAGATGACGATGGTCGACCTTTAAGTGTGGGGGGCTATGAAGCGACCCACTATTGGCTGTCACCCCTCTCTGCTGTCACCCTCAGCTGCACAGGCATTGACATGGCATGCATTGGGAAATTTCATTTCTGCATGCACGAGGGTGTACTCAGGGTACTTGGCTTGAGCTGGTAGGTCACCGGGACAGTTAACCTTTAAGGGGGGCTATGTGGCGACCCATTACTGACTGGCGCAGGCCTCTTAAAGCTTAAGAGGTGTGACCTGATTATCACTGGAGGTGTGCACCTTCCAGAAAAGGGACCATTTATGTGGGTATATGTTTATTGTGTCACTTTGTGTCAGGTGTGGCTGGTTAGTGTGTTTTGTGTGTTACTGCTAAGAGGTTACAGGTACAGGCTGTATTTTCCTGTATAGAAAATGCAATTAAAGTTTTATATTTTATTATTATTATTATTATTATTATTATTATTATTATTATTATTATTATTGTTATTATTATTATAGAAAGGAAATATTATCACAGAAAAAAGGACTGTCATTGCAGTGGTACACTTTAGACTAAGAGGGTTTAGAGAAGTGAGTGGATATATTATTGAATGATCTTCGATTTGGGGAGAACACAAGATAAAGAAGTACATTTCCACTACAAACACTAGATGGCAGTATCACAGTGACAGAAGCTCATCCCTCTCTAAGCACTAAGTCGTGTCTCCTGGATTACGCTGGGGCTGAAACTGGAGCTCTGTGCTATTTAATATGCTTGGCTGATCTTGGCTGATCTCTGGTCTACTGTTTCCTGAGGATTTGGACTCCCATTAGAAAACCACCGCAAACCTCAGGCTTACAGAGCTGAAAGGAGAGCTGCTTAGATCTCTCATATGAGTTCTGGGTCCTCCAGCCCACCTGAGAGATGGGTTTAATCTCAAATTGCTCTCTGCTCCCTAGATAGTGCACTACAATTGCACCACTCATCTTCATGTTCACTGCTTAGTATTAAGAGCAGGTTTTGCCTAAAGACGATGGTTTTCTTTTTCATTTGGTTGTTACATCACACAATGGCCATCTCTGTTGGTCCATTCCTTATAAAATTTTCACACAGTGTAAACAACACAGTGTAAACCTGCTGTTTTCAAATGATGCATAATAGCAAAAATCAACAAATGGAGATACATGTTTTTGTTTGGACAGAGATGAAACAAAGCACAATCCTTTCTGTAAACAGACATTTGATGTCACAACCATGAAAGCTTTTTTTTTGGCCTACAAGCAGTGTAACTCTGCACATTCCCAATGAGGTGATGTGGAGTGTTGTTCCTGCAGTCCCCCTGCAGCAGAGTTATTAGAGTGGACAATGTGGGGAAAACAAGCAAATACTGTGCTGTTCCAGGCTGTCAGGAGGCAAATGGATCACTACAGTCTTCCACACGTCCCAAAGGAACAGTGTTAAGGATTTCAGTCTGAGCTTTGTTCTGTACGTTTCAGTTCAGAATGCTCTGAATGAAGTTTACATGGAGCAGCCAATCAGAACAGATCAATCAGCATAGATCATTTAGATCAATCAGTCTTAAAGCACAGTAACCAAAACAAGCTGTGTAATCCTACGGGATAACAAGAGGTGATATAAAATGAATTATGACAGTTGTTGCTACATAAAACCTCATAAACATTATCAGTGCACTAACAAAGGATGAGGGTCCTTTAAATCAAGGCTGCCCAGCCGGCCTGCAATAGCTTTTACAAGCTGTGGTTTGCTGTCAGCTGTTGCAGTAACTAGGCAGTGAAATGTGAGGTCAGCAATGATGTTGTGGTTATAATTTCATTATTTCTCTGTTGTTATAGTAACTACAGTGAAGTACACTGTAATAACCACAGCATTTTCACTGTTAAAGAGTTGCAATATTTAATGGTTTTGAACAGAACTGGTTAAATGTATACACTGTATCTCAACGCTGCTGTTGTTAATTTACAGAAATACAATGTAAAATTGCAAAAAAGATCACAGACATTATTTACTGCGTATTACTTTATGTTAATGGTCGTTATTGGTATTATTCTAATACAATTAAAAAGTCAGAATAACTAGTTAAGCCAGTGAATTACAGTAAAAGGCAGAATGTACTATAGTTTACAGATGTTTACCATCATTGAGAAAACCCCATTTGCTGTTAATTAACAGGTTTGGTCTGGCTCCCCTGCTGTCAGACTTTTTACAGGACTTTTTACTGTTTTTTTTTTTTTTTTAACGATGTAGTTTAGTTGTCTTTGGGACATAACGTTTCCCACCCTTAACCTGTAACCAGGCACCTTCTAAGATGAAATTCTGGCTACACCACTGCTGTGCATAACAACACCATAAGTTTACCGTAAACCTCAATGAGTTTTCCATAGACATGGACTAGATAAAATTCAGGCTTCATTAAAGGAGCAATTAGTAGGAATCTTTATTCAAAACATTCCCAGATTGACTAACAGCAAAACTAGCTAGCAACAGAATGTGAGGAAATTACAGTTTTGACGCTTTGTCAAAGACCTCTGTGTATCATGTTGCAGAGATATCTACTGAAGTTAGCAGGCTAATTAGCTAGACCTGGCCCATCCTGTCTCATAATATCACTTTGTACCTCAAGGGGTGATAGCGAGTCACAGTAGCGTCCAGTCAAATCAGTTCCACACAAGAGGATGAAGAAGTAGCACGGCTGCCCTTACGGCGTATTCTAACCTCTTTTCAGTCATGCTGAAGGTCCTGCTCCCAGTTAGATCATTTAAGAGCAAGTGGCCAATGAAAGGAACAGTAAACGCAACGATGGATGATGCTCTTGGCAACTACCACTCCCCTGTCTCAACAAGAAACCACATTCGAAACCTACTGTTTGGAGTATGAATTTGACAAGTTGCATCATGTTGCACATTGCTTCTTTAACATTGCTACTCCTGTTTATCGTCCAGTGAAAAACATGTAACTCCATTTTTGTCAATTTTTACTTACATGTGTCATTTGAACACAACAGCTGCTGTTTACGTTGGGTGAAAACGTTATAATGAATGGACCAACAGACATGGCCCAAACTCGTTCAGAAACAAGTCTGGTTCCATTGACTTACGTTAAAACTAACTGAGGTTTCTGCCCTCTCCTGCAAAGCTGCCATTTTGGAGATACTTGTCTTACTTGGACAGTGATGTTATGCTTTCCCAGCAGCATTGCACTTTCATGAAACAGTCAATCAAACCGTCAATAGGGCTTTCAAACCATTGATTTCACTGATCGGTGGACAAGGTGAAACGGGAGACTCCTTCCCACCCTGCAGCTCCCGTGTCCCCTGACTGAAGGCTGGAGGTTTTTCATTTTGTTGACAGACATGAGTTTCTCAAAGCTAACTTTAATTACGTATAAACAGCTGCTTGAGCTACTGTTATTAATGTGGAATCCAAAGCATGAAATGATTATAGTAGACGAAATAGATCAGCAGTACATGATGAATGAATGTTTTAGGACAGGATGAGTGAGATAGAAAAAAGAAAGTTATACGATGATGGAAAAATAGCGTAAAAAAAAGGATGTAAATTAGACCTTATGGGTGACTTTATAGTGAGAGTGATACATGGCATCATAAAAATATGAGGACCTAATTCAGCTGACTGGTGGAGCATTTGTATTTGTATTTGAGTGCAACTTTGGTTTTGGTTTGGTTTGGTTGCACTGAAATGATGTTGTAGCCAACCGTCAGCCTTGAAGGGGACCTCCACAGATTGTTCTAAATGTCTTCATTAAACAGTGGTTGAAATATAACCTGTTTTATATGCAGTACTGATGATGGTAAAATGATGGTATGTCAGAAAAAAAAAATCCTTTGCGGCTTATTTTGCCTGACAACAGCCTTCATGTACCCCTCCACCATGAACAGATTCAATTTCATTCATTCATTCATTCATTTATTCATTCACCCTCTAAGCTGCTCATCCTTCAGGGTCGCAGGGGGCTGGAGTCACTCCCAGTGCTTTCTGGGTGAAAGGGGAAACACCCTGAACAGACCACAAGTTCATCACAGGGCAGATACAGAGACACATGCATTCCCGCCTAGGGGGCAATTTAGCATTTCCAATCCACCTGGCCGCATGTCTTTGGGCTGTGGGGGGAAACTGGAGCATGATTCCAATATATTATAGACCAAAGGTTTATCATAAAAGAGGATTCTATGAAGAGGCCTGTTCAGAGTCCAGTTGGACGCTGCGATTATGGAGGGCTGGCTGAGTCCCAGTATTCTAAACACGTTAATCTGCTGTTTTTTACTACTTTAAACTTGGA
>CM067475.1:35810858-35847158 GCA_034552555.1 Semaprochilodus insignis
GCTGCCTTGGCCTGGTATAAATTTAGCGTGTTTGTTTTGGGTCAGATCCAGAGCGTGTGTTACAGATGGACACATTCTCACAGAGCTGCTCCATCCTCCAGCCGTTCCCACTCCAGATTTGGACCCCAGTCCTGCTCGTGCCCCCCCAAAGCCCTGGCCTGAAGGGGTGCCAAAAATGTTTTTTATGTAATCCACTCCGTTGTCCCTCTGCCCTTGATGTACTGCCATTTTTTGTGGTCATTTTGTTTGTGTGCAGTTTGTGCCAGGACTTATGAGAAGTACTGTTTCTTCACTGTCGTAAGAAAACCCTTTTTTAACACCAATAGAAAATGCCAGAAGCCTTACACACTCTGTCAACATTTCATTTTGAATGGACCAGAAGCAAACTTTTTACTGGAAAGAGGGAAAACCACATCACTTTTTAGATAAGTGATGTAATCTCAACAAGTTCAAATTCATAATGTACTGGTCACTGTCCGGTCCATGCAACTGCACTACAAGAACAGCTCGTTCTGAATTCACTGTTCTGTGTTATCACTGGAAACACAGTCTATTCACATACATGTACCTATTCAGCCTACAGCAGTTTAGCTCCGCCCATTCATGATGAGGTTATAAGGAGTGTTTCGGTTCAGACAGCTTTTCGAATGAGGCACAACACAGAGCGCTAATCAGAACAGAGCTTGCTTACGGATCTTAGTCTTAAAGGCTCTGTAAGTGATAAAGTTTGCAAAATGGTTGTGGGAAAATTATGGTTTTGGTATGTAAGAAAAAGGAAAAAAGAAAAAACTGGTGTATATGAGCCCTTTAAGTTACTGTAACGTGTTGTTACTGTGTACTTGGACTTGTACTTCTGATTCTGAATTATGCCAGTTGTTTCTTTAAAATACAGTAGTGTTGTTTGCCGAGGCAGCTTCACCGCTATGAGAGACGAGTGGAGACTGTTTTCATATAAACTACTCGTTTAGAAGAAAAGGATTAACATGGTAAAGCAAATAAACCAGAAAGGCTAAATCTCTACTGCCTCCCCTGAGTCTCTCTCTCTCTCCCTCTCTCTCTTTCTCTCTCTCTATTTCTCCCCCTCTCTTTCTGTTATCTCTGTTCTTTCTATCTCTTTATTTTTCACTCTCCCTCCCTCTTCCTTTCTTTCTTTCTTTCTTTCTTTCACCCCTTTCATTTCATTTCTCTTTCCATCCCTGTTTGTACTACAACCCTCAGTCTATCTTCTTTTTTTTTGTTTTTCTCTGTCTCTCCCTCTCTTACTCTATTTCTCTCTCCCTACCTCCTACTCTTTCCACCTTTCTATCTCTCTTTCTCTCCCTCTACCTCCCATTTACTTTCTCTACCTCCCAGTCACTCTCTTTTTCACTCACTTTCATTAATTTTCTGTTTTCTCTGTTTCTGCTCTATCTTCCTCCCATCTTTTTTCTCTCTCTTCATCTCTTGCTTTTATTCTTGCCATCCTCGTTTTCTGTCTTTCGTCTTCACCCTCTCTGCTTCTGTTTCTCTCTACTTCTCTCTCTACATCTCTTTCATCTCTCAGTCTTTCCTCTCCCACCCCTCCTCTGTATGTGTGTGTATGTCTGTCTCTGTCTCCCTCTCTCTAGTTGTTTTTCTCAGACTCTCAGACTGGAGCCCACCCTCCACTTTCCCACTGAGTGCTCTGGGTCTCAGGCAGACCATCTCTGAGGGGACAGCTGAAATCAGTCCAGGAGAACCTGCACCAGAGAGCTGCACTTCACACTCTTTCCCCAGAAGAGGACTGAGCTCAGTTATTCATGCTTTAGGCCTGTAAAAGCCACAGCGGTCAAAAAATGGATCTGCCTGCGGTTGCGGACAATTAAAGGTGCTTATATAAAGTCACAGACCGCTGGAGTAACTGGAGGAACTAGGGGTAACCGGAAGAAGTGAAAAGCGAGCTGCTGGTGCATGACTGCTTCCTTTCCTGTAGTGTTTAACTCCAGTTCTGAGTCCTAAAGCCTTTCAAACAGGATTATTTATCTTAAAGCAATCCATTGGCCGTAAATCAAACCCACGTAGTTTTCCTGCTCACCCTGAATGCAAGATAGGGCTGGTGTCTAGAAAGTCATTTTAAACATCCTGTCTGATTCTTTCCATTTAACATCATTTAAACTGCATGACTAAATCCTAGGTTTTCTCAAACAGAGAAGTCTTCAGACGTAGTTTCCGATATCAATGACACACTGTTATCTGTAAGACTAGAAAAAGTACCAACACAGTTCCACTTCTGTGTGTGTTTTCTAATCATGTGATGTCATTTTGGTAATTTTGCTCAACAGTATAATACAGTCAGAAACCACATACGCAAGTCTATCTGTAGGATTACTTAAGAACTCAAAGTAATGACTCAAGCATGCAATTTGCACAATGCTAATTGGTGGGATGTATACTTCAAAATAACAAAAGAACTAAACACTGAACTTCTGCCAAACTCAGTACTGTAAACACACTTAAAATGAACTCAATTCACCTCTCAGCAGCACTAGTAGAAATTTGCAGTAGCTGATTTGCAAATGGATTGGTTTCGAGAAAGTTCTTTTCAGTGACACAGTCAAACCGAATAAGACATTTAGCAGAATTCACTGATTTTCTCCCTGTAGGTCGCAGTCTGCTGATACCTCTGTTTATGCTGTACATATGTTTCTATGCAATGTCATCACACAGATGCGCACACAACCAGGGGTTGGAAAGCAAGTTGTACTCTTCATAGCAGGAGGATGCACTCTTCATGGAATAAACAACAACGACAAGGAGTTGGCCAAAGTTTACTGCACAACAACCACAGAGAAAATGGTTTGGGAATGTTTAACATTCCAACGAGATCAAAATGAAATAAACAAAAATAAAGTTTTACTTCGCTGACTCACTGTGTTCTCACTAACGCTGTTCCCCTTCATTCACTTGCTTGCTCGCCCAAACCAGAGAGGTCAAGTTTGAATGGTCTGCTTAAACAACAACCAACAACCTTCCTCATTCTGCCTTTAAGGAACCTAACATGACAACGTTCAAGTCTTGTGGCAGGCTGGCTCTCACTGTTCATATGGGGAGCAGGCTGGATTTATGGCAGGTAGTGAAATTTGGGTACGATGATAAAAAGAACAGCTCTTAAGCACAAGTCAGCTCCCTTCTTTCTAACCAAAGAACTATTCAAAGAACGTATCAGCACTGCTTCTGATAGTGTCAAATAAGGAGAGGATAGACAGACAGGTAAAAACAGGTAAGTTGGATGAAATTCATAGGACATGTCAGCAAGCCATAGGGGTTTTTTTTTTTGTTGTTTGGATGTATATAAAACACTGAGAAAATGCAATGCAAAAGTCCATTAATGTTTTCAGCAGGAAGTTTTCTTTTGGTTCGCAGAATGTTCTTTCTAAAAGGAGGAGAACGTTCTCTAAACATTCTGTCATCTCAGATCTCAGTAACACCCATAAAGCATCTTCTGAATGTTGTACTGAGAAAGATTTTTTTCTTTTGTTATGCCATGTCTAAGTGAACATTTAACCTTGTAGGAACATTATCTCAAATGATAAACATCTTTAAAACATTCTTTGAATATTAGACTAAACATTTTTATTAAAACTTTTTTGGAACTTGTAGCGAACGTTAGCCAAAGTTCTGGAAACGTTCCCTGCTAGCTTGGTAGCTAACATTTATTGAAGGCATTCATAGAAACCTGATAGGTAACCAATAGCCAATAACGTTTTACATAATGTTATATTAATGCGCAAATGAAAATCTAGTTTGATGGCAACAGTTGCTAACATTCCAGTCTTGTCACTGACTATAAGTTACCAAAGTGTCCCCCGGCTGCATGTGCATCCAGTAGTGATTGTAAACAGGAAACCCGTCTATATACATACCTGACCGCTAACAGTCTTACTGCGCTGAGGGCCGTGAGCTAAATTAGTACTGTGGTGGTCATTAAATGACGCTCTCTGAGTCTCACTTACTCGGCTGAAAGAACCAAAAACTGGTTTGGGAGCCGATCCCGATATGCTCAGTGTTTGTCCTGAGTGAGTTCAACTCAACACAACTCACTTGTTAGAAGAAACAGTTTTGGTTGAAAACGAGCCAAAGACTCAAAAAGAGCCAATTCCATAGAGCACCCGGCGAACCTGGCCACCCAGGCTGACACAGAAACACACACACTAATAATTAATATAGCATAAGACATTCCAGTAACAACGCTAACACGATATTCTGTGTTGTTAGCACCAAGCTAGTGCATGTTAGCATGCAGCCCTGGCCTAAGACATACATAAAGGTGACATTGTTACACTGAAGTTTTACACTGAAATGTACTGGAATAGCCTGTTATCTGCTGCCCTCAGGTCAGCCTATTCCAGAAGGGGCAACTACAGTGAATATAAAACGGAGAACAGGTAAACAAATCCGTTTCTATATAATAATATGTCTTTATGCTGTGTTTTGTATGTTTGTAGTTTTATACATATCCCACCCTGTCCCCCAAATGTGAATGAGTCAATCAAATTGAATGTTCAATTGATTGAAGCAAACAGTAAATAAATAAATTGAACCTCCCATTGCTAACCACTAGTGGCGCCATACACTGACACGGCAACCATGTGACACCATGTGAACCAGCCACAGCCGGGGGCCAATGGGGGGTGTCTCATAACAAACAATGTGAGGAGTTCTGTCTAGAAAGAGCGATGCCCACAGCTCCATACAAACTCAAACCACTGCTTCATTCTGGTAAAAGACACTGTTTGCTTCTAAATGACATCTTTGTTTGAAGCATCCTGCTGGCTTATGCTTACATCACTTGTTAGCTACATTAGCCTTTTAGCTCCAACGCAAATATCAGGCCGCCAAACTTCTCTGCTAACATTTGGCCTAAAGGGGACAAAAAGCTGCACGAATGAGATCTTTGGATAAACTAGCTCTTTAAGACCCGTCGTTGTGTAACTCCTACTACTATTAAACTCACGTGTAGTGAGAGTGAGGAATTAAAATGTAAGCCCACATATGGACCCTTAAGGTTTAAGGGATTACTAAAACATACACAAACCACATGTGGACCATGCTACGTTCCCACAAGTGTGGCCTCCAGGGATTACAGCCCTGCAGAGAACGAAAAGTGCAATACTTCTTTAATAGTCCAGATATTTAGATGCCATTTTGAAGCTAATAGCTAGGAAAGGGACAGAAATGCTAAAGCAGATGAAGGGAAGCGCCACGCCCCAAATCTCTTTGACCTTCAGCCATGCTGATCGGGAATCGGCTGCTGGGAAATGAAGTGGGTGAGGACAGGGTGAAAAGGGAAAAAAGGGGGGGATGGGGGTTATAAGCTCAACTCGTCCCCTTTAGAGGCCCCTGGGGCATGATTAAGGCTCCTGAGAGAGGGGGCACTTTCACAGTTGGGCAAGGCCAGAGAATACAGCATCTGGAAAACATTAGTCTGTTGCTGCCCAGGGGTGAGAGAGAACGAGAAAGAGAAGAGGGGGTTTCAGAGAGGGCCTTTATTATGTGAAAGCAGGGACATGGGTTGGGGGTGCTGAAATTTTGTGCTGGACGCAGTGACGTCATGCAAAATCATTCACCCTTTTTAAAATCAGATTAGGTTTCTTTTTCTGAGGAATTTGCATCAAACATGATGTGGTGACAGCTGTTCTCAAAAGTTAAGGTCAACCTGCAAATGAGCTGAACAGTGACCAGTCACATTGTTGATATGGGGAACAATGACTGATTAAGTCACGCCCACGGTTACCTTTCTTTTAGGCATCTTCCCACATGGTTCTTCGAGTAATGAGATCCTATTGCATCAGTTAGGGTTAAAAGAACTGTTGCCAGTTGAAACGTATTACTTACTGCGGTAGTTACTGCAGTACATATCCTCAGGAAATGAATCGGGAAGGAAAGTACATGCAAAAGTACACAATAAAAATAGTAGATGGCTCAAAATTTGCACAGAGAGAAGTAGTCAGTTTGCGCACAAGCATTCAGTATGCCTTTATGTCTTTATAGTTATTGCACTTCGCTTCGCCTCATGCCTAGCAGTGCCAAAACATAGCCTGGTATTACTCCTCCACTCAGTTGATGTGTGCAGTCATATGCACGTATATCACAGTTGCTTTTCTGGGTTTTAAGTGTTTTACTGTCAGCTGTCTGCAAAGTTTTAGTTTGTCACAGATCATGTTCCTTTAGAACTTGCTTAAACCACAACTGGTTTAAATAGCTAGCATACTTGCTGTACAAACTTCAGACTAATCAACTATTTTAAGCTGTTCGGCCTCTTTCCATCAAACCTCACTGCTTGTAGCGCTTCATTTTTGTGCTTAAGACTGTTTTTTCCTGTAGTAAAAAGTTCCCTATTTGACAGCGTGTTGAAACTGACAGAATTTTAATGGGGCCTATTTTTGTGCAATGCAATGCCTGCAGCTAATAATGAGACTTGACTTGCACTCGCACCCCAGTGACTTGCATGAAGCTACTGGAGACTTTAAAACATAACGTAAAACATACGAGCTCCGGCCTGAAACAAGCAGACGTCGGGCTTTACTGCTATCACATGATTGTAAAATGATTTTAAGCAGTTGCAGTTAAACAATCTTGAAATCACTTCCCATATCCTTGTGTGAAAGCGAGCTTCAGCCTGTAGCTTGTGCACAAGTGATCTTGCATGTGTGAGCCTGTGAGAATATGTGTGTACCCACATGTGTATGTGTGTGTGTGTGTGAAGTAGGCCTTGTGTGCGTGAGAGGCAGCGACTGTGCGAAAGAGATGGAGAGATACGACGACTCGGTGGTCCAGTGTATGTGTGTGTGTGCGATCATGGGACAGCAGCACTATAGGCCTCTTTGTTCGGAAGCTTCGTTTGAAGACTGGACCCGAGCAGGAAGTGGTGTTCTGCGTCCTTGGCAACAGAGCCACTCCATCTGGGCCATGTGCTCTAACAAGATGGCTTTGTGCGCATATGCGTGAAAGTCTCTCCCACCTAGAAAAGGCCCGGCTCAGGCTCCGAACACCAGGTGCCCTGCCTTATTGCCCAGCTGCGGCCAGCCGGCCGGCCCCCACACTGGATTCTCACATCAGGGCCACACTGGACCCCATTCACCAGCAGCAGTCACATTGGAGTTTGTGCGGTTTCAGCTGGAGAAAAAGGGCTGGGAATACAGTGTTGTGTCATTTGCGAACGATTCACTCTTTTGAACAAATCTTTTGGGCGAACAACTGAACCGATTCATCTGCTCAAAAGATTTGCTACGCTCAGCTCCTCCAAGGTTATTCATCTAACCACAGACACACAAGGCATATGCAAAGGTTTAGGTGCTCCTGGTCAAATGACATGCTTTGTTTTTCTTATCCTATGGTCAATAACCAAAGATTTAGGTTTGTTTTTCACATCTTTTTGAATAATTGAAGACAAAAAAGATATGAAAGTACAATGAGGAAGAAGTATTCCAGATTCTGGGTCTCTAGGTCTTTCTAGGTCACTATTTAAATCTAAGAGGTTTTGTCATTTTGACCATGTTAAGGCCTTTGTACCAACTTTTGGATGAGGCTGGTATGGAATGCCCTAATTAAACTCTTGCACCCCCTGATATTCCCCCAAAATCAACATTCGGGGGCGTTCTTTTGGTACAATAGGCATCTTTAATATTCTTACTTATCAGAGATACAGCACTGCCCTGCCTCAGGGTGGCACCGAAGCAAACTGGTTTACCCACTTGGTCCTTCATAGACTGTAAACTGTGGCTGTTGCTCAATATGCTTACTTGTGTGTACTTGCATCCTTTTGTTCTTCTACGACGTCATCTTCCACTTTCAACTTGCCCTTCAATACTCGGGAACGCATGTACCAAAAATGGTCCAGGTTCCTGGATGTGTTTTTTCCCTGCCTTGAAAACCGAGGACACATCATTTGGTGCTGACGAGAATGAATGTAAATACCCAGTGTTCACTACTGCGACTGACTGTACAGACCCACAGCTTTTCCCTTTTCCCCTTTTTAAGTAACAGCGCTCTGAACTGTACTTTTCAATACAATGAGGTCAGAAATTCACAGTAAAGATGACATGGAAGTTTGTTCTGACGATTTGTAAGAATGAAACCCAAGAGTAGGTGGTTTCTCCACTTTGCCCTCAGCCTGGATCAGCGTCTCACCTGGGTAATGACGGCTGTAGCAGCACCTGTTTTACTCTCCTGCTTCTCCTGCTTTTACTCAGATTGACCCGTATGCTGCACCCATACTCATTTACTTCAAATCCAGACATCTAGCAACCGTTTAACCCGCTCTTTAACATTTAAACAAATTACCGTCTACTCATAGCTGAAGAGCTCTAGCTTTACTTTAGCGAAGAAAAACACAAGCAGTCGTATCAGATTCTAGTTTGGGATTCCCTGTTTAATATTCATTTGTCAGCTACTAACTGGTGTCTAATAGGGATGGGGGGCACCACTGATTTTCCATTCAATAACGACACCAAGTCATACCAAGCGTAATAACCTGATACCAATACTGATACAGATACTTTAAAAAAAAGGTCATTTTTAATGCTGAAATTATATCAGAATGCCTGACATTCCTATTAAATACACAATACAGAAATCAGAGTTTTCTCTCTGCTGCTTTTTAACAACACGATTAAACTAATAACAGGATAGTTACATTTATAAGTTTATCATATGTCTAATTAAAGTTAGACTTTATCAAAAGTATGGCAGGTAGAAGAAGTAAAGAGTAAATGAATCTAAAATTCTGCTGGGTGTTTTGAAGAAGTCTTGCTGTGTAGGACAGGTGTACCATGTTATAAGATTTTAGCTTGTGAGTCTTTTGATCATTTACTCTACCAGTTAAAAAAGCACATTTAGGTGTCACTTTTGCACATTGGGTTTAAAGCGGCTTCTTATTCACCAGCTTTGTTCAGGAGACGCAAGGAAAAGTAGTTTCTATGCTACACCACCATTTACAGCAGGATGTTTTGTTATTTTTGTGTTTTCATTGAGAGGTAGGATCCACATCTGTCCTTCTAAATAAATAAACAAATGATATCGATATCTGTGTACCAGAATTGATTCTTTAAAGTCAACGCCAGGATCAGAAGTATCAGTATTTAGCTATTGATCCGCCCATCCCTAGTATCGAACGCAGGTGAAGAACGTTCTTCCCACGAACACAAGTCCGTTCTTCACATTCTTGATCTTGAGAAACTCCCTTCAACTACGCCGGGGATACCTCTGTAAAACTTTACTATGTGCCGCAGCATATTTGTTAAACTGAAAACTGTCCCATTGACCAATGAGACTGGCGGAAAGACTAAATTCTTATTCATTTCCCAAACCAAAAACACAAGCGATGTGTAACATCTCAGTTAACGTGTGGATGGACGCATACCACAGTAGAAAAGATTGTTTCCAGAAGAAGAATTGTTAGACTAAACATTTTGTTGCCATTGTAGCTAGCATCAGAGCCGCTATGGTGAGTGAGTTAGCGGCCAGCCAAGACGGGACCACCGCGAATACCAGGGGGTGTTTTGCGCACTGAATAAAGCATAAAATATGGCTCATGTAAACGATAAACTTATGAATGGGAGTTATGCATTAACAGTTGAAAAATGCCATACATAAAGGGGAATTCCACCACGTTTTGAAGGTGTAAACAAAATTGCTCTGTGTGATTTGTTGTGAAATGCTCCAGAATTGTTCACAGTGGTAGTAATAGGGAGAACATGTTCATAGAAGGCCTAATCATTTTCTTAAATCTGTTCATTTGTCCTGGTGGAGAGTTACATGCTCTGTGTTGCAAGGGAAATGGTGCTCAATATTTTTTTTTTTTTCAGATTTCAGATTTTGCTATGAACAACCTTATGCATGAAGACTCGGTACACTAGCTGTTTTACATTGTATTTGCAATTCGAATAAGGTGAACTCATCTGTACATTTTTACAGAACAAAGCATTTGTCATCAAATCTCCTTGAAATGACTCTGAGGCAATCTCAGTGATAGAATCATGCAGAGGTTTTGAAATAAAAACAGTGGAAATTCCCATTTAACTGTGTTGTTAACTTGAATTTAAATGAACTGTACATCTAATACAACCTAATCTGGGCTCATACCAGCGCAACACACATTAACACGCCACCACCATGTCAGTGTCACTGCAGTGCTGAGAATGACCCACCACCCAAATAATACCTACTCTGTGGTCCTGTGGGTGGCCTGACTATTAAAGCACAGGGTGAAAGCGGATAATAACAGACACAGACACAGAGAAACAGATGAACTACAGTCTGTGATTGTAGAGCTACAAAGTGCACCTATATTGTCAGTGGAGCTGCTAAAATGGATAATGAGTGTAGAAACAAGGTTGGTTTTATTGTCATGGCTGATTGTGGTATATGATATAGTGCTATGTTAAGTTTCCCTTGCTCCTGACTAACACCAGACTGATGAAAATGAAAGCTGAAACTTCACATGGTTATTACAGGGGAATTACCGCAGCAAAGAAACGCCCCTTTATACACCTTTAATATGAAAATTCGTCAGAAAAGCACTCCCAGTCTACCATAGAAGTGAATAAACCTCCTGAGGGTGATGTTTGTGTGCATGTACAGGCATGGCCCCACAGATCCTACCTCATGTTATTTCAACTAGCCTTTTAGGTTGAATTTGCCCCACAGTGACTATGAGTAGAAAACGATATACATGTAATGGTAGTCCTCCATAATGAAAAACATTCAAGACTACATTTACACCCACCAGCCATAACATTAAAACCGCCTCCTTGTATCTACACTCACTGTCCATTTTATCAGCTCCACTTAATATACAGGAGCACTTACAGACTGTAGTCCATCTGATTCTCTGTATACTTTGTTACCCCAGCCTTTTACCCTGTTCTTTAATAGTCAGGACCACCACAGAGCAGGTATTATGTGGGTGGTGGATCATTCTCAGCACTGCAGTAACACTGACGTGGTGGTGGTGTGTTAGTGTGTGTTGTGCTGATGTGAGTGGATCAGACACAGCAGTGCTGCTGGAGTGTTTAAACACTGTGTCCACTCACTGTCCACTCTATTAGACACTCCTACCTTGCTGGTCCACCTTGTAGATGTAAAGTCAGAGACGATAGCTCATCTGCTGCACCAGAGTTTGTGTTGGTTGTCCTCTAGTCCTTTATTAGTATGTGTCACATGCTAGTTAGGCTAATCTTGCTAACTGCGGGCAATGTGTGAGGACGGATGTTTGTACCTGTGGTTAGGAATATGTTTCATATTATCACAGGAGTATTAAAACCTTTTCCTCTTTGACAGTTTCAAGAACTTGCAGCTCGCCTTCAACTAATACTTGTCAAAATGCAAACTTACAGCGAATGTAGAAATAAGTAAATTTCAAATCATCTCATTTGTCCAGAAATTCGTCCGGCGACAAACGAAAAGAAAGAGCAAGAAATAACAATGAAAGTCCATGTACACAGATGCAGGTCATCATGCTTTCAACTCTCTCTCTGCTCTCTCAGTAGGGGGTTTTGTTTACCCATACTCTGTTTATCTTGGGGTGTAAGTACACACAGGCGAGGAGGTCTAAGTGTATAATGGCAATTTTTTAGTAGGGCAGGCTAAATTAGCAATCTGGAAGTGGTTTCGACTGGCACCCGATGGACAGGACGCTAATGTTATAAAACTGGTTCAGGCGTCACGTTTAAGAGTGGAGTTTATGTTCTGCCAGAGCACTCAGGACGTTTCTGGGTTCGAGGTGAAATGCTGTGTTGATGGAGGTTTAGTGTCTGTGGATAATACTGGAATGTTGTTGTCTCATTGGTGAACTTTTCCTCTCCTCACTCTTTTTCTCTTCTTTCAGTCTCTTCCAGATGTAGAATTTTATTTTAATATGATGCTTTAATAAAGGTTTTTTTTTTAAAAAGTAAAAAAGTCTCTCTTTCTCCCTCTCTCTCATGCACACACACATACACACACTTCATTTTCCGTTTAGGAAAGTGTGGTTTAACTTACACGTTTCAGTTGTGGAGGATGTGCCTGCTTTTGTGAACAGAGCCTCTCGATTTCAGGTTTTATCTTGCATATAGCTAATCTTAAGTTGTTTTCCACCTCCACCTGATAATCATTATCAGATAGTCACACTATACCAACTACCATGGACGTGGGAAGTGTGGGTGCTGAGGGTGCAGCAGCATCGCCTGATTTCAGGGCTGCAACTGCTAAAAATAATACATTTAGGTTGGAGTTTGTATTTTAATATTTTCAAACCCTGCTGGAGTAGTTTAAGTGAACACTGTAATTTCATTACGGTGAGCTGAAAACTGTTAGACACTTTGGGTTACTAAAACACATGCAGGCTGATGTGCAAAGAACAAAAAGTCTGTGTATATAGACTATGTGTATATGAGTTATAGACTAGTTCTATAGACCAAGTTTTTATTAACCCATAACATTGTAATTTCAGCACCCCCGACTTAAAATGGACCCCTGGTCAGTTTTAATGTCCATAATTTTATTTTTGGGGTCTATTGAAATAGATTTACATGATACGGCTCTCCCAAAACACAATACTTTACTCCTCATAGTATTTTACTCAAACACTCAACACCCTGTTAGAGCTTCTGTGTCTTTAAGATCCACCTCTCTATAAGCCCAGTGTGCTCTGATTGGTCAGCTTGCACACTCTGTTTAATTGGTACATCATTTTTTACTTTTGTAGTTCTGTGTGTGTGTGTGTGTGTGTGTGTGTGTGTGTGTGTGTGTGTGTGTGAAATGGCATACCACGCTTGCTGGTAGGCGGGCAGTAAGTATTGTGTTACGAGATGATGTCACCTTGTAACAGAGAAAAGGGCTGGAATTCCAACCAGGCGTTTTAGGCAGACTAAGGTAGCGCTTTAGGATGTTTTCATATAGCCTAATCAAAAGTGGTTGTGTAGCTCTGATTTGTGTAAGGATGGATTCCTGACTTACTGTGCCCAGGAGCTTCAAAACACAAAGTACAAGGTGGCTCAAATACCTGAGATAATCATCTGCAGATGAAAACATGAATGAATAGCCATTGAATATATTCAGTATTAAACTAAGCAAGTGAAATCCAGTCAATGTATGTAATATTTCTCATTATGATTGTTGTAAAAATATTCTAAGATTAATTCAGGACTGTTTGGTTAAAAATAAAACAGTAGAATTACAGAGACAGGAGTAAAGGAGTATGCTAAAATATGGATATGGTGTGTGTTTGTGTGTTGGTGCTGTGATTCACCTTGTGAGGCCTGAAACAATAATTATAAAATCAGAGACGTCAGGTCGGATTTGGTGGGAGTTTTCTGGGTCACATTTTTACATTTACATTTAGGCATTTAGCGGACACTCTTATCCCGAGCGACTTACAAAAGTGCTTAGTGTTCAGTCAGAGTATGTATTCTAGCTAGTACAAATAGGTTAGAGTCTAAACTCCCCTTAAGCTCAGATGCTGTGTGGACAGATGCTGGTGCAGATGTAGAACTGTATTTTAATATGCTGCTTTAATGAAGAATCAAAAAAGTCTTTCTTTCTTCCTGAACAAAGGCCACGTCACACATCTTTACACAGTAATGTCAAATGCACAAGCTCAGAAAGATGTCAAATGCATGTTCATTAATCCAAATATTACATTGAAGATATGATGACAATATTTTACTTATATCCTCGTAAGGCGCAACATGTTCCTCTGCACTTTCTGTGCAATTACACATGTCCACCAGAGAGGTCTCCAAATCCCCAAAACTTCCATAGTGCAGCTTTGAGCTATTTCTAAAAATTTTTACTTGTTTAAGACCTTTGAATGAATCCAATTAAGTTATCAACACATCAGTTCTGTTCTGCAGGCTTTCATCTTTGAACTGTTATTAACTGGGTCTGGCAAGTAAATATAATTTGTTTATGAACTGTCTTGTTTTAGTTTATTGCTGTATTGAAGGGTGTTTCTAATGGCCTTGCAAGGCCGGGATCATTGTCTGGAACATCCCTGTCTGGAACTGTTTATTTGTATGTGGCGGTTCACTGATTAAATTAGTGGATTTCAGTTCAGAAAGAATGAATCATTTTAAAGAATGATTCATTTTTGAACAAATCTTTGAAAAGACTGGTGATTCCCACTACTGTTGGACACCCACATGATCCTGCAATGTTCCAACAGTGTCTGGAACAGCAGTTCTGATGTAAGCAAGCAGCTCTGATCTCTATCTCTGCTCATACATGAATAGAGCACATCCTCCCCCCTGCAGATACTCCACCGAACGACCTCAGACTGAAGACACTACAGCCGGCCCTGTGGCTCACTCCCTGCGTTCCCGCTGATATTCTTGGCTTATGGAGCATTAACACTACCCCCCACTCGTAGCCCACCATACACCCCCACACATACACACCCCTATGTTTGGTTTAAGAGTCTCTTTAATGTGAACTCATGCTGTGATTGGGCCAAGTGCCCGAGGTAGCAGTGAAAATCTGGACCATCCCATCTCTCTCCATCTGCCCCTTATCTCCGTTCTCTTTTTTCGACCCTTCTTTGCCCCCTTCCCTTCTTCTCCCTCCTCCTCTTCTCTCCTCTCTTCTCCTCTTCTCTCTCAGCACCTCCCTGCTCCTGGCATTTCACAGACTCTCCCTCGGAGACCAGTGACCTCATCACTGGGCAGGAAGTCGGGGGGGTTTCAAGTTCTCCTTGCGAAAGTAATTCCACACTTCCCTGAATATTTCATATGGGGTGGGAGAGGGGGATAAAGAAAGAGTGAAAACAGAGAGAAAGTAGAAAATGAGAACTAGATAGAGGATAGACACCAAATGAAAGTGGGCCAGAAAGTGAGAGAGAGTGAGAGCGAAAGTGAGTGAGAAATGAGAGAGAAACAGAGGGAGAAGAGAAAAAGGGAGATAGTGGCTGGGATTTAGGAAGAGACAGAATGAGAAAAGGCAAGAAAGAGGTGAAATAGAAAGAGAGAGAATGTGTTAAGAACAAAGAAACGAGAGAACAATAGTGAGATGGAGGACAAGAGAGTACAAGAGAGAAAAGAGTTTATGATTGGGTAAGGAAGAAAGGTGAAAAAGGATAAAGAGAGTGAAAATATGAAATGGGGAAAAAGAGAACGGGGTAGAAAGAGGTTAAAGAGAGAGGGAAAGAAAGTAGAAAATGAAAAAGAAAAACAGAATAGAGAAAAAGAGGAGAAAGAGGAGAGAATAGAAAGAAAGGATCAAGAATAAGGAAGCCAGAGAACGAGAGAGAGAGGGATAGAGAGATAGAGAAAGAAAAGAGAGAACGAGTGAGAGAAAAGAGGGGAAAAAAGGGAGAAGAAAAAAGAAAGAGAAGGGATGGGGTTGAGGAACAGAGATAGTGAGGAAGGGCAAAGAAGAGGTGAAATAGAAAGAAAAAAGAGAAAGGTCTTAAGAATAAAGAAATGAGTGAGGAAAAAGAGAAATGGAGAGTGAGAGTGTGAAAGGGAGAATAGAAAAAGAAAAGAGAACAGTGCGAGGGTACAAGGAAGATGAAATAGTGAGAAAGGGAATAAAGGGAGTGAAAGTATAAAGAATAAAGAAACGGGACAGAAAGACAGCAGCGCAGAAAAAGGCAAAAGAAAGAGGGATACAAAGAGAGAGAAATTAGAAAATGAGAAAGAAAAACAGAAAGAGGAGAGACACCAAGTGAAACAAAACGTGGGGGGTAGAGACAAAGAGAATAGAAAGAAAGGATCACGAATAAGGAAACAGAGGGAGAGAGAGAGAGAGAGAAAGAGGGGGCCAGGGGTGTGGAAGCCCCCAACTCACTAGTTTCTCACTTGTGCCACATCACCAGAGCTGGATGAATTAATTCTTTTTTCCCCTCATTAAAAGAAAAGCAGTGTTCGAGCAGTGAAAAGAAAGACTGCGTTTGAGGAGCCAGGCGAGGGCTTTGTAATGCTGGAACGGCGGCAGCAGTAGACGTGGCAAATCAAAGAGAAAGAACTGGGAAAGGCCTGAGAAGAGTACAGTAACAGAGATGATGGAGGACATGAAGACAAGCGTGATGTCAGGCCTGATGACACAAACAGAGAGAGAGAGAGAGAGAGAGAGAGAGTTACTCAGTGCTTTGTTCCTGCACTGCAGTTCAGTGAACTAGACTGTTTGTTTGTGACTTCCTGTCGGAAAAAAAGAAAGGAGGTCAGGGGAGCATTAAACTATCGCTGATTCAACACTGGCCCAGATGTTCCTCCATAGCCTTAATCAACCACACTTGCAGTGGTTGCCTTGTTTTGATATATACGGTTTTTAGAGTTTCGTTGTTGCTATTAAGGCCTATCAAGGCCCGATTTACTGAAGTCCTCTTAGCAAAGTCTGATCACTTGACAGCCATCTTTGCAACACAGCCAGGCAGTTATTTCCAGTTATGGCAAGTGGCATGACTCCTATCCTGAATGGGGATAGACCTAAAAACTGAGGGTCAGACTACAGTTTTGAAATCTGAGTGCATTTGAATGCATTAATAATCTATTATTATTAATTATTATAATCTAAATCTGTTTAAATGCACGTAACCTGTTTTCGCACATGCACACTGTGCTGAACCATTACAGCCAGGCCTTCAGTTTGGGCCATCAATGTCAATACTCAGTCAACACACTCAACAATAATGTTAACGTCTAACCTAAACACAGACGTTCTAAAAGACCTTCTGTGTTTTACTTGAAACTTGTGACAGACATATTAGTAAATAGTTTACCTTGCACCAGTTTTACCAGTGACTCTTACAGTAGGGACACCTACTATAGGGCTGCTACTGCTGGTTTCTGTTTCTAACAGCCCACTCATTAGGCTACCAGTAACATATCTAGAACTTCCAATGTCAATGTCAAACAAGCTTTTAGATAAAACCTTCCAAGCATCCAAACAAAATGTTTTTGTCATATATGACAACTTGCCCCTAAATCACTGAGACATGTTGCCCCAAACTGGCAAGTTTGCTATATTGTAAAATTAGCTTGGTGAAAGACATTAGTAAAGGTGTAACAAGACACTTTATTATCTCCTCTACACAGTTATATATGTATAACTGTGTAGATTTTAGCAACAACAAAAAAAAAACCATAATGTTCAAGTTTTTTACTTTAGAATATTTAAAATGGCAAAACTGTGATCACCTTCCCTCACAGTGTGTCTTGCCTTTCCCAGACAGGATATGACATCAGATCAAGCAAATGCACAAAACTAGTATTCCACTTTTAAGTAGCCCCTTCTGACATTGGAAATGTTAGCATTGTGACAACTGACCCATGTAAAAAGATGCCCTGCTCTCCACTACAGTATGCAAACTTTTGAATACCTCCCCAAATGGCATGTTTTGTTGAAAATATGTTAACACCTTCTCTACAGGGAGTAGAACTAAATATCATATTTGTCTGCAAATCATAGTGCACCATTTTGATTTTGTTGGGTTTAACATATTAGAAAAGCATAAAATATGAAACATAAAATGAGCCATTACTTTAGCATAGGTCACATTATATGTGTATTTTTTTCCAATAAGTAAAATTAAGCGAATGTACACATGCAGAAATGTGTCCTCTGTAGAGGATGTGGTAACCTATTTACAACAGAAGATGAAATTTGATCAAGGGTGCCCAAACTTTTGCATATGACAGTATGTCTAGAGATCTAATCCAGTAAAATACACACAAACATAAACACGTACAGAGAACATGTGGAAGAAAGGGAGAGGTACGCTGGGGAGTCTGGACCGAACCATTTCTTGGCAAATTGAATGGAATCTAATTTAAGAGAGAATAAACTCACCCCCTTGTTTCAAACGTTAATGTTTACCAGATGTTTATACGACCTCCAGTTTATCATTTACACATCTACAGTGAATTATTTGCTTCAGTTCCATTGCTATGATATAGAGTTTAGTTAGAAGATTACTTTCTGAATCCGAGGAAGAGAGTGGATTTAAGGGAAACAGATCAGAGAGTAGAGTCATTTAGTGAAATAATGGCCCAAGTAGTAAAAAATGTCTTATAGAAATATCAGTCCTTTAATAATACTTCTATATACACTCCTCATAAAAAAGTAGCTGCACTCAGAAGGAATCAAGCAACAGGAATGCAACTTGGCATTGTAGTACATGTGACATAGGACAATGTAGGACAAATGATTCAAGTTTCACGCTCGGCTCGGAGTGATGTCCTCCATGAGTTATCCTGTTAATGGCAGCACCTTTGGCAGACGGCTGCACAACGCAGGGCTACATGTTATAGACCGTTACAACGACCACCCCTAACACCACGTCAACGTCGCCAAAGACTAATGGTGTCGTGCCAGGCTGTCATGGAGTGACTCAGAATGGCAGCAGGTCATCTTCAGTGATGAGTCACATTTTTGGAGACGACCAACAAATCCGTGGTCAGCGCCAAGATGAACGGTTTGTTGTCACGCATCACATGTGCATCCTTAAGACCTAGTGTCACTCCACCTCCACCTCTACCACTAAATCGCCAGGAACTGTGTTAGAATGTTCAAGCTGCATGGGATGGATTATTACAGGACACCATTCGGAACTCGAGACGTCTGGCATGTTGCATTAGCAAACATGTCAGTCGACGCCATACTGAGAGACACTACTTCTGTATGTGTAGCTCAATAAATATTACCATATCAGTCTAAATTTATTATCATTTATTGTTCCTGGTAACCTTTATCTTCCTTCCCAATAGCATTGCAATCCAACACTTCCTTCTGGGTGCAGCCATTTTTTGACGATTAGTCTATAATAACAGTTTGCTCGTTGGGGGGAGAGCGGCATGTGCAAGGCCTACAGCTTAATCAACCAGTCTGTTTCTATGAAGTCATATGGTATGTTTTAAACATAGACAAAATGCAAGGAGTGGTTGAGATTTATAAAGTTCAGATTTTGAGAAGTTGTTTGCTGATCTATTGTGCCTTGCTGCACTGACTACCAACCTGTGGAACAAGAGGAATTGTTCATTCAACACTGGAATTTTTCTTCACCTCTCACTGACCAGCCTGGACAGATAGGCTAATTATGTGAGAGTACTGATCATAGACTTAAACATTCAACACAATCATACCAGAGCAGTTTATTGACAAGCTGGGCCTGCTGGGCCTGAACACCTCCCTCTGCTACTGGATCCTGGACTACCTCAGTCTCTCAAGTTTGGCAAGACCACCTCCTGCACCATCACGCTTAACCCGTGTTAAGCGTGATGGTGTAGGAGGTGGTCTTGCCAAACTTGAGACTCCCCAGGGCTGTGTGCTCAGTCTCTTGCTGTTCACACAGCTGATCATGACTGTGCCGCAAAGCATAACTTACATCACATCCTCATGAGGTCTTATAGTAATCACACTCCACTGCACTTCATGTATTTAACTGTGGAGAGAGTTCCTTGGTGAGTACATCACAGACCACTTCATCTAAACCCTATATACCATTTAGTGTGAAGAATGAAGACAGCAGACCTCCACCCTTCCATCCACACTACATTCAGTGCACACTACAACAGTAGAGAGCATCCTGACCACTGTCTGGTATAAGAACTGCAGTATCTAAGATCACATGATCCTGCAGTAGATTGTAAGGACAGCTGTGAATATCATTGGGGTGTTTTTACCCACCATAAGCATCGGCAAACTGCCAGCATTGTGGACGACTCCTCCAACTCAAGGACTCTTCCCCCTCCTACCATGTGGCAGAAGGTACCGGAGCATCTGTTCCACCTTTTGTCGATTCTGCAGTCTACTGGGGACCTAGGCGTGATAGGGGGCTCCTTCAACCAGCGTTCACCATCTTAAAGTTATAAATAATCTCACACCAACAAAAAACAGCAAAATATAAACATTGTTGTTTTTTTTTTTTTTTCAAGAGTTCACATTACTATTATGCTCAAAGTACAAACATAAAATGTAATTAACAAAGATTGGCCTGGGGCCCCAAACAGTTGCCTGCTTTGCCTGGTGGCTGGTGCGGCCACTGATCCACCACCACCAGACTCTGCAACAGCTTCTTCCTCTCAAACATATGTAGTTTTGTTGCCCTGTGTTCTGTATATGTATTGTGGTGTGTCCTTACTGTAAGCTCCCTGGACAAAAAATGAGTCATCTTGTGTGTTTAAGGTGGTAGTAACTTCAGGCTCCTGCAGGTAGGACTGCACGAGGATGACAGGGCTATAAATACTTGCCGGTTGTGTGATGGGATTCATAGATTGAGAAGAGGTGGTACAGAGCAGTGAATGTCTCGTTCGATGTGTGGGTCCAAAATCAAATCAAATCGGTGAGGCCAATCATTCTCTAAGTAGAGAGTTTTGGAGCCATTTTGTGCTATTCACACAGAGGAATTTGTATTCCGCATTTAACCCATCCATGAAGTAAAACACCCACATACACACTAGTGAATACACACACCAGGGGGCTGTGAGCACACTTGCCCAGAGCGGTGGGCAGCCCTATCCACGCCCAGGGAGCAGTTGGGGGTAAGGTGCCATGCTCAAGGGCACCTCAGTCGTTACTGTTGGTTCAGGGAATCGAACCGGCAACCCTCTGGTCACAAGGCTGGTTCCCTAACCTCCAGCCCACGATAGGTCCAAAGCAGATGTTAATGATTGGCTAAAAGAAGTGATTGCATTGGGCGTGTCAAAGACCATAGTGTGAAGGAAGCAGCTGAATCTGCAGGTGTACGGAAGCGTACAGTCATACTGGTCTACCAGCAGGCTAAAATCCCAGTCTACAGGAAATTCTCTTCGGAATTGTGCCAGGGAAGGCATCCACCAAATCTGGGGGAACTGCACAATTCTTTGACGCAAGAGTGGCTGAACATTGATGTGGCCTACATCCAGAAACTTCTAGTCCATGCCAAATCCAATCACAGCTGTTATTCGTGCTTGTGGAGGTATTAGACACAGGTGACTCATGTTTTGTTCTGCAAGCTTATATTCTGCTCTTGTTTCGCTGTGTCGTCTATCTGCAGTCTCTGTAGTCCTGTTTAATGTGCTGCTGTAGTGTGTTGCACCATGGGGTCTGGAGAATGACATTTCCTTCCCTTGTATACAAAGTAATACTTAAGAACGACAATAACAACCACTTTACACTTCATCATTATTGTGCGATCCAGTTCATCACAATGAAGTAGTTGCTCTGTTTAAAGCTGGTGGGATCGGTTTGATTCAGACATAGTTTTTGAGATCTGTAAGACAGCGTGAACACAGCGAGGTGACAGGGAAGATTTTATGCAGACAAGATTGTCTGGTTTATAAAGAAGTTCCTCTTTTTCCTTTTCACTCTTGGCTAAAGGTCGAGTGCTAGTGACGGAGATGGCAGAGTAAACATTTCTGAGGCAGAGGCACTTAAAGTTAAGAACAGCCTAAAATACACTGCGACCTAAAATCTGTCAGACAAGCCTGTTGGGATGGAGCCCATCCCCAGTGTAGAGAAAGAGCCGGTCCCAGAAAAGGTTAAAATTGTCAATAAAAGTCTTTTATTTTTTTTAACCAAGTTTCCTGAGTTCAGTTGTGGAGGCTAAAACGTCCAGAGCCTTCTATGTGTTTTAGACCAAGGACTGTGCACTCCTCCCATGGGGAGGGTCTCTAGTGTATCCCAGTGCTTTTCAGGATGGTTATACAACAATAAACTAAACTTGTTTTTCACAGAATTTCAAGATGTACCAGCACTAAGACACATAGTACCATGAGCCCGAGGCCAAGTTTCCCAGGCTCACCCAAAAGTTTCTCTCTCACACACACACATACACACACACACATACACACACACGCAGTGAGCATAGCGTAACATGCACTGACAGACACAGGCGTCTGACACACCTGCCCTACAAAAAAAACTCTACTGACACTGCACAAACAAACATAATCTCTCGCTCTCTCACTCTCACTCTCTCACTCTCCCTGTCACTCACTCTCTCTGTCTCTCCCACTCACTCTCTCACCCACTATCTCTCTCCCTGCCTCTCTCTCTCTCTCTTTTCAGTCTGTCTCTCACTCTCTCCGTGTCACTCTTTCTCGCTCTCTCTTCTCAGTCTCTCTCTACCGCTCACTCATTTACTCACTCCCTCACTTTCTCTCTCCCTCTCTCTCTCGCCCTCTCTCTCTCTCTCTCTCTCTTCTCAGTCTCTGAGATTATTATATAGATGTTATATAGATTACAACAATTAGAACAACAGAGCTGTTTACATAATTGCTGATAATCAATACATAATCAAGAGTGAAGAGAATGTCTAAATATGTAGTTATCAGTTCTGATCAGTAATGGTTTGTTGGTTGTGCTCACTAGTATTCTCTCAGGTTGTAACAGGCTGTCTCGTATCTTGCTGTGCGTGTGTTTCAGTGGTCAGGCTGTGCTGACTGAGTGCATTGTCAGCATCTTCCTCAGTGTTTTTTTTTTAATTGCTGTCAGGTGGGTCTCGATTTAGAGCTGAAGAGCAGTGTAGTTTGTGCTGGTGTGTAGCTTCAGTCCAGCAAGCGAGCATGCGGTGAGAATGATTGGTGTTGTTGTGTTTTTAGGTCACTGAGATTTAGGACCAGTTGGCTTAGGGGACGCCTTCTGATGTTCAACTCCTGACTGGCCAGTGATTTATGGTGGAGTGATCGTTGGAATGGGCCTGACTGGATTTGATATGTTTCCAGAAATGTAGAGCTCTTTTCTGAATAGTAGATAGAAGTGGATATGGACCTAATTCAGCCCTGTAGGTATTATTGGATGTTGTTGGGTGTTATCTCCCTCTTTATCTCTCTTTCTCTCTATGTTTCTCACCTTCACTTTCGCTGTTTCTATCACTCGCTCTGTCTCTCAATCCAATCAAAACAAAGTCTCCTATTGGCTTGACAGGATATGAGACTTATGTTTCCAAAGCTGTACAATAACTGTTAAACTGTTGAGTTATCATTAATATAAAAATGATATAATTAAAAAATATATAATTAAAGGAAAGCTTATTCTCTCTCTTCCTTCTCTTTTCTCTGTCTTCTTTTCCATCTTTTTTATCTCACACATTCTGCATGATTCAGTATTTGAGGTCTTTCAGAGAGGTTTGGTGTGAAATGGTTCATTGTAGAGAATCATGTCTACTTGTCTACTATCAGTGGTGCTGATGAGAACCAGGGATCACAATGTCAACAACACAAATCTATTTATTTACCATTCAAAAAAAGAAGTAGTGCACTTACAATGTTGATTGTGGAAAATAAGTGGTGTAAATCATAAATAAATCATGACCTCTTTGGAGACTGTTTGGTCATGGATCATCCTGCTTGTACTTCCTGGTCCTGCATGTATATTACTATATTTAAATAAACAGATCCCCAAAGTACTATAAAACAATGCATCAGACAGCATATTCATAACCATCATAACCATCTTTCAGCGAGACAGCTTTTAGAGGCATTCAACTTAGATGTCTAGCACTTATCAGGACCACTTTAACAATTCTGCTTTAGTAAGTTTCCATAGAACAGGAGAGCATTTCACACCAAACCACAATGAATCACTTTGTTTAACCGTTATGGTGTAATTATGCAGACATTTAGAAAAATCGATGGAATTCCCCTTTAAGACTCTCTCTCTCTCTCTCTCTCTCTCTCTCTCTCTCTCTCTCTCTCTTTCTAGAGGGGTGTGCCAAAGCTTGGCTGCTCCTGCCAAACACGATACAAAAGGATAAGCCTTGCCAGAAAACCACACCAGACAACTAAGAGAGAGAGAGAGACAGACAGAGAGAGAGAGAGAGAGAGAGAGAGAGAAAGAGAGAGAGAGGGGCCTGCAGTAAGCAAGTCCAGTAATGGGCCTTTGTCCAGATGTGATACAGAGACAATGAGAAGATCCAATCTCACAGTTTATTGACATTAAACACAAAACCATGACCTCAATACCTCAATATGCTTTAGATACAACCCACTGTTTATTCTACAAACCACATGTGCACACAAATGTATGCTCACACACATTCGCACACCACAAACACACACTGCACACACTGTGGTGCTAAACTGACAAAAGCAAAACGTCTGTGTATGAAAGCTTCAGACTCCTGGATTATAAAAGGCCAACCAACGATATGCTCGGTGCACTGACAGTTGATATCAGTGTCCGAACAGCACATAAAGGCGTTCTCTGTTTGAGAAGAATGCGGGGGAAAGGCTCCTTCTGTCTGGACAGCGTGGCAAATGTGGAAGCTAGCTGTATTTCTGAAGAATCTCTTGCTTTCTGTTTCTTGTGTGACACTATTCAGGCTGTAGTGCTAGAGCACTAATGTAATGAAAAAGCAGCGCATGGCCCGAGATAAAGGCCATAAACGCCAAAACAATGAGAACATTCAGCAGCAGCAGCAGGCCTTTGCCGCCATGCACCCTCCACCCACCCTCTTCCATTTCTTCTCTTCCACCATCCCAAATCTGTGCCATGCATACAGTGTGCTCAATTATGCTGGGGGAAAATGAAACTCAAACATTTGGAAGTATGGAGGGTAAGGTAAGATAACATTCGTTAACATTAGCTAGGCCCTCTGGAAGTTCTAGACCAGTCACACCAAAACTGACTGTTGTTAGGACAAACAAAAATTGTCAGTTGCAAAAAATGATTTATTTAGGCACAAGTATGTTTTTGCCAGTAAAAGACTGTATAACATTAACTTAAAAAAAAAAAAGTAATTTCTTCATTTCTGAACAATATAGAAAGCATCTTTTTAATCTGCTCTTTTCTCCTAATCACATGATTTCTCAATACTGTTGTATTTACTTTTGCCCTCTATTAGCAGTGGGTATGTCCATGGCTGTAAATAGCATGAGAACGCTAATGTCCAGACCTTGGAGGTTTCAGAATGGTTTATAAAATTCAGTCTAGAAATAGCAATGAGACAGCTCAATCAGCAGGGTCTGGTTCTCAGTTCATCTTAGTACGGCTGTGGTTTGGCCACAACTACAAAACTGCCTGCTATGTTTATCTCTGTATGACATGTCTCGCTACCCAGACTTCCTGAGATGTTCAGGTGTGCAACACATATACTATAAACCAACACACAACATAGCTATGATCTAAATCTGACTATGTATGAGGGTAATATGAGGGTAACAGATTCTGCTTGTAAAACGCTACTCCTGTCATTCAGTTTTTTTATACATTCACCATCAAAAAAAAAAAAAAGTTGCACCCAGAAGGAATCAACCGAATGAAACAGTCACCTTTGCAGACATTTAGTGAGCAGTAATGCCCTCCATGGGTCATCCTGTTCGTCCCAGCACCATTGGCAGATGGCTGCATTATGCATAACTGCCCTTAACACCACGCCAACTTCGCCAAAGACTGCAATGGTGTCATGCTAGACTGTCATGGAGTGACTCAGAATGCCAGCGGGTCATCTTCAGTGACGAGTTCCGCTTTTGTCTTGGTGGAGACGACCAACGAATCTGTGTGTGGAGGCAACGTGGTCAGTGCCAAGATTAACAGTTTGTTGTCACATGTCACATGTCCAGAAGGCCTGGAGTCACTCCACCTCCACCCCTACTGCAAAATCTGCAGGAACTGTGTGAAAATATTCAGTCTGCATGGAACGGATTATCGCATTAGCAAACATGGCGACCCAATGCCATATCGAGAGACACTACTTCTGTATGCTCAATAAATATTGCCCGTATCAGTCTTAATGTATCATCATTTATTGTTCCTGGTAACCTTTATCTTCCTTCCCAATAGCACTGCAATCCCACACTTCCTTTTGCATGCAACTATTCTTTTGACCATGAGTGTATGTTACTAGTTAAATTAACATGCTTTAGCAAAGCTGCAGTACCTGCTCAGAGTAAATAAATATTATAGCGACTTGCTACTGTCTCACAAGGACATGGGAGGTGTGGCCATGCAGAGCAAAAGTCACACAGGAAGGCTCTCAGGAATAAGTGATGTTATTAGCTTAATGGGGCGCTGATATCTTTGTGGCTTCATTGTGCTGGATTGTGAGCTAGTTTGTGTGTATTCTACCATCCATGGAAAATACAAGGCTAGAAATTACCCAGTCAGCACTGAGCAGTGGTTCTCCCCTGCTGCTGTGTTCTAATAAAAGAGCATTTATTTAAAGCGCTTTACTTCCTGTGTCTAACCGTAAGTTGACACAAGCTGGCAAGAACATGTTGTTTAAAATATGAACCCCTGTTATAAGTTTAACAGGTTTAAGTTTCTCTTCCGTATATTCAGTGATATTATTGGAAACTGGAATTAAATGCTGGTAGGAAGCAAAAGTTCAAGGAGCAGGCTTGGAGTCTCAGGCTCCCAGGCTGTATGATTGAACCAATTAGTTAGATTGTCCCTTCATCGCATCATAGTTCATTTGCATAAAGAAAATTTCAACTCAGTCACCATGTCATTTACCACTTGCCACTAAGTCAAAGCCACAAACTGCACACTTGCATGACTGGACATCTGTCTCTTTGTCACGTACTATTGTGGACATGCGGTCACTCTTCTATACTTCTATATGTCAGAATATTTAACTAAATAAACTAAAATCAAACAAAACTCAGTTCATATCAGTTTATGGAAAACTAGAGAAAGAGTAAAAGAACAGATACGAGGAAAGGTACATAGCAATTATGGAAATTATGGAAATAAATAAATAAATAAATAAATAAAGGAGAAATAGACAGTGGTGCAACACATAAATTCAGGCCTTAGTTTATTCACTACAAATGGACCTAAATGGAACTAAAATGCTGATCCTAGTTAAAGGTCTGGATACAGCTCTTTGCAATGTGGTTGTGATGTCTAATTAAAGTGCATCTTGCCACAACTCACCAGAGTATCAGAATGTTCTTAAAGATGAAAGAAAGTACAAATCCAATTCTAACTTCATTGTTTAATTAATTAATCAATGTATTTATTTGTTTTATATTTTGTACATATACAAAAAGCATTTTTCATGTTTTGTTGAGGCCTAATCTGCACTCAATTTCCCATAATGAGAAAGTGACAACAGAATTTTCATGATTTTTGCTAATTTATTGAGGTGGAAGACTAAAATATTGAATTGACATAAGTATTCAGACCCTTTACTCATTGCTTAGCTGAATTACAGCCTCCAGTCTTCTTAGGTATGATGCCACAAGGTTTGCACACCTGGATTTGGGGATTCTCTGTCATTAATCTCTACAAATCCTCTCAAGCTCTGTCAGGTTGGACATGGATTGTCAGTGGCCAGCCATTTTCAGGTCTCTCCGGAGATTTTCGATTGGGTTCAAATCAGGGTTCTGGCTAGACCACTCAAGGACATTCACAGAGTTGTCCCTAAGTCTCTGCTGTGTTGTCTTGGCTGTGTGCTTAAGTTTAACCTTCTGAGGTCCCGAGCACTGGACTCCATCCAACTTTCCCTCTACCCTAACCTGACCTGTCTCCCTGTCCCAGCCACTGAAAAACAACCCCACAGCATGATGCTGACACCACCATGCTTCACTGTAGGTATCGTATTGGGCAGGTAATGAGCAGTGCCTGGTATTCTCCAGACATGACGCTTAGAACTTGGGCCAGAAAGTTCTACTGGCTTCACTAGTGAATTTTGGTTCCTTTAGCTGCTTTTTTGCAAACTCCAGGGGGGGCTTTCATGTGTCTTTTACTGGGGAGAGGCTTTGGTCTGGCCACTCTGCCATGAAGCCCAGATTGGTGGAGTGCTGCAGTGATGGTTGACCTTCTGGAAGTTTTTCCTATCTTCACACAGGATCTTTCGAGCTCAGCCAGAGTGACTACTGGGTTCATGGTCACACTTCCTACCAAGGTCCTTCTCCCCTGATTACTTAGTTTGGTGGGGCAGCCAGCTCTAGCAAGGGTACTGGTTGTTGCAAACTTCGTCCATTTGAGAATTATGGAGGCAGCTGCGCTCTTGGGAACTTTCAGTGTGGTAGAATGTTTCTGTAGCACTTTTTTAGATCTGTGCCTCCACACAATCTTGTCTCTGAGCTCTTCAGGCAGTTCTTTCCTCATCATCCAATCAAGGTGTAGAAAATCTCACGGATGATCAAGAGAAATGAAAGTGTGTCATAGCAAAGGGACTAGATACTTATGCTTATACTTTCCGAATGCTTTGTATACTCACTGTGAAACTGAAGCCGGCAATACCTTTCAAAATTAGGTGAAATGGGAGCAATTAATTAGGATTGTTAAATGTTCTTTTAAATGTTGAAAAAACATCTTAAACAAGTGAAGCAATCATGCTTCCAGAAGCGTCCAGGAAAGGCTGAATCATTTATAAGCATGAATGAGTCAAAGCATGCCACTTTCCAAAAATGCGTCAGCTAATACTACATCAATAGTGGGTTCATTCACTGATGTTTTTATTAGTTGAAAACATGTGCAACGAAACTGAATGGAAAAGCCTGAAAAAAAACCCACCCCAATATTGCAAATATATATATTTTTTTTGATCAGGACCAGGTGGAAAATTTTTTGGTTTTGTTTTTGGATTTTCGAATAAACAATGAGGTATCAAGCCATAAGTTACACGATTCCGCCTGATCTTGCTGTTTGGCATACAACACATACTAACTGCATATTTTGTTATGCCCACACCAAAGGTTTCACCCAAGGTGCTGCACTCTGCACCAGTGGCCAGCTTTTATAATGCAACGGTGATTCTCTTATCAGTTGGCAGGTGATCAGTGACTGGAAACGACTGGCCTTACAGATGGTCTGATCATAGCGCATAGGTTGTTTTCATCATTCTGAAATGCTGAATCTTATTTAAAAAATAGCTGCACATTTGGCTGTGCATTTGCGTTCCAAGGTGAGTGTACACAAAGAGTAAAGCTGTATGGGCTTGCTGCATTCAGTATGCACAGGGGAAGCAATCAGTCAACAACACCCAGAAATGCTCAGACTTGAGCTCATCTGAAATGAAGTAATGCACAGTGGAAACAGAAATTGTGGTCTGATGAGTCAGTCTCTCAAATTGTCCTTAAAACTAGTGGATGTGTTCTTTTGCCAAAGAAATAACATCCCAGATGTTACCGGCATAAAGTTCAGAAGCCAGTGTCTTTAATGGTATGGGGGCTGTATGCACATCTGTGAAAGCACCATTGACACTGGACACACTTTGAAGCGACATGTGCTGCCTTTTAGACACCGTCTTTTTCAGCAACGTCCATTCTTATCATACTTGTTTGTTTCACATGGCTCTGTCCTTTTGACATTTTAAATGATGATGCGTTTTATAGGCAGGTGACCAAACACTGATACATCAATGCATATTGATACAACTTACTTAAGTACGTACTTACGTTGTATGTACATACAACTTCAAAAGCTGACAGTCTCAAAAAGAGCAGTCTTATGAACCACGGACAAGCAAAGTTATGATGGAGAATGATGCTGTTTCAATTCAGAAGCCACAGCTACCAAATCATAGTGTAATCTGCAGGTATGCACCTAATATCTGCAGCTGGCAGAGTCCTGATTAGCAAACCACAAGTTATCTTTACCATGGCATTTTCACAACAGCGCTTCTGTGAAGTCATTATCTTGCTGGGAAAAGAAACATCAGCCCCCCTCAGGGTCAAGGCTGACCACAGAAGCGCACAGGCTGGAACAGTTTACCACCAAGAAAGCAAAACTACAAAACATTACGAGCAAGAAGAGAACAGCAGAAAACGAAGGAATGCGAGGGGCAAGAAAGTAAGGCCAAAAAAAAAAGAAGTGGTAGAAGAGAAAGAGGTGGAAGGGGCATGTGCATGTACATTACTGTTTTGAATCACTTTTCTTTAATGTAAAATTAGTTTGTTTTCAGACACAGCTGTGTGCAAGACTCCCTTCAGAACACACTTCATTTATGTAATGTCCAGACAAAGTGGCCATTTACTACAGGATATTCAGTTTTCAGTATCAGGTAAAAAAACAGAAAGAAATCAGACAGAAAATCACAGCCTGCCTTTATTACAGCTTTCATTGTTTTCATGAGAATCACTTTCAGTTTGTCAAAGAAATCTGCAGGAAGTTCAGTCTTAGACGTTGGTTGCATTTTCTGCTGCTCATATATACAGTATGTACTGCATATCCAGATATATCCTGAAGAATAGCTTGGACATAATGGCTGTTTATGACTGGAAATTAAATAAATGAAGGGTGATCTCTTTTTGCATAGCACTGTGTATAAGGAATTAGGTACGTTTTCAGTATATGGGAACAGTATAAAGCTCTTGTAATGTTCCTTTTATGACTTATTAGCTGGTGACTTACTGGTTACTTATTAAGAGAGTAACTATGCTGAATTAAGCAATTTTAGATTTTTATTCGTCCATTAAACACCACATGACTTTATTATGACCAGCATATACTGTTTATCATTCAAATGAATTATTATGATCGATAAATTGAGCTCGCAAATTTTAATCTACTATTTTTTTCAAATTCTGTAACAGTTCTTGTGACAGTTCTAGTTTCTACTGAAATAAATAAATAAATAAATAAATAAATAGAATGGCTGTGTGTGCATGTGTGCGTGAAGAAGAAAGGGAGGTGAGGTTAGAGGTGTCTGGATGACAGGACAGGGAGGAAAGGCTCTCTTCGGCTCGGACTCCCCCGGGTCGTGAGGGGTCAGTTGCAGTTCCGAGAGGTGGAACTCCATTAGGCCGTAGGAGACTGGTGAGAAAGAGCAGGGGAATAGTTTCAGGTCTGTTTGGAATAATTGGTGTGCCTCAGCTGGAGAACAGAACTGGTGGGACTGTGTGCAAGCATGTGCACTATGCCTGTCAAAAGTTTGGGTACTCCCTGCTTTTCAAAACATTTGAACCACTGGCAAGCCACTTGTTTTGATGTCAGAGCACATCAGCAGGCAGTTAAACCAAAGAGTTTCAGTAAGTGCTTTTAAGAATAGTTAAAAAACACAGAGTAAAATGTTTAATATGCTTATTTGATACTAAAATCGAGTGTTAGAATGAATAAAACAAGATATAAAGGCCTCAAAATCACTTATCAGACCTGAGAAAGGCCTTGGTGTGGCCCCAGTTGTCTCATGAGCATGCATGATTGACAAGCCTCAGTCTGACATTCCCAGCCATCCCCAACCACTGAAGCAGAACTGGACACAACAGGGCGAGCGAGTTATTTTGCTGCTGTCGGGACAAAACCTTGTAGTTTTTCAGACATAATACCGAAAATGCTTTTTGTCGTTTACTTTGTGTGGTAATTTCATGATAAACGGATCAAAAGAAGTTGCCCAACGCTGACTGGAGAAATCTAGTTGCATTCATTTACACTGAAAGTAAAGTATGTTCCTTTTCCTTTATTCCTTTAAAGTTGTCTTTCTGGAGATATAAGCTCTGACAGCAGCAATATGCAGGTTTTGTTGTAGGTCACACTGTGTGTGTGCAGTCAAACATTTATACCATGTCATCTTGAAGAAACTTCTTAATGACTTTACTGCTGGATGTGCATCTCAGAAATGAAATAAACAGACAGATGAATGAACAAACAGATGGGTGATAGGGATCTTCCCTGACTGCTCAGTTATGCTTGCTAGGTGAGCTGTCGCTTGGTGGTTAGCTTTGTCGTGGTAAGTTTTTTCTGACTCAGAGAGACTATACAGGAAGATTGGCCCATATTTAACAAACAGCCCAAAATAAAACCACTGATCTAAGGTCAGGTTTCATCAGGTTGTGTAATTCTAATCGGTGTTATGTAAAAGCTGTAAAGTGACCCCAGATGAGCGTTCTTACACGGAGAAACTTGATAAATATAGCCCAATGTGTGGTCAGGATAAACCATATCAGCCTTGCTGAGGTGAGGGTGCATAAGCGGTGGATCTAGCATTACACAGAATGCTCTCTCTACATATTAAGATGGCCTTATAAATAAAGACCACCTAAAAAGCAATATTGCTATTGTTTGGGCATTTATGCAAATATGTGCATATGTGTTTGTGAATTTGTTTGTGTGTGCGTGTCTGTTTATGGATGCAGATGTGCATGCCTTTATATGCTTGCCAGGCCTCAGCGGTGGGACAGGTCTGGTTCCCATTAGACCGGAGGCCCGAGGGTCGCTTTGTTTGTGAAGGCAGGCCGTCCCACAGGAGAAAGAAGGGGGCAGGCAGCAGCCACTCCGCCCCATCAGGCCTCAAAAAAGAAGAGAGAGAGAGAGTCAGCTGCGAAAGCTCATACTCTCCCACTCTGGCCCGGGCCATCCTGGAAAGAACGAGACAGAACCTTTTGAATGTTTACGGATATTCGTTGTTTATTGGCTCTGGACAAAGCGCTCCTCTGGCCGCTCCCACCAGCCATCTCAAGAGGACGTGCGTTATGATGGATGCGTCATTCTCTGAACCTTGCCCTGCCACTAATCGCCTTCGTCGAGTTTAATATGCGTGTGTGGACAGGTTTATAATTCACATGGGCTTGGTCCCATACAAAGCATTCACCAACTGCCCTCGAGCACATCTGTTAATCAAACTCAACCTAAAGCAACGGTTTGGTAAAAAAACAACTTGGGTAGTTTTCCCCTTATTCCAAAGCCAATTATCCAAGACATGTTTGGTGCCTGATGCACTGGAGCTTCAAAACTAATGTAGCTGTTAGAAGATTATTGTCAGTGTCCATGTACCTCCAGTAGCAAAATGTCCTTAAAGGAGCAGTGTGGAAGATTTAGAGGGGTCTATTAGCAGAAAACTATGCTTACATGAATTTATAATCACCTGTAACTACAAATCCGTGAGTATTCATAAGTTTAGATTGAGCCCTTCATATCTAGAAACATGTACTCTTCCAGTGGAGGCTGCCATGTAGAGCCGCCATGTTTCTAAAGTAGCCCAGAACAGGCAAACCACAGACTGGCTGTAGGATGGCCTTTCATGTTTAGTGTTTTTTTAGGAATGTGATGGTGCTGTAGTACCAGCTGGAATACACAGGAAGAAGAAAAATCCTTCCTGAAATGTCCTATGGTAATACAGATTGCTATATATATGATGCTATCGATCAGCTTTGTGCATGAAACTCCAGGTAGGATATTTTCATACCTTAAATCTCCTTATCAAAAATGCTACCAGCATTAACACTATGCAGTTGAAGTCAGCATCTTATTCACACAGCACCATTTAAGGTCAAAGGGGAAAATCAGAACAAGAAACTGGTGAAATTCCTTATTGGGTTTCCAGCCTTGCAAAATACAACGTCAGAGGTTACACACGGTTTCTTTCATTTAAAAGAGATTCTATGGCAAGCGATTTTGGAGCATTTCTATTAATCATCTTGATGTGCTTCCACAGTGTAAAGGTGTCACTGCTGTGTTCAAATTAAGTAGAAAAATGATTTAAAAATATAATTGTATACATAAATCATTACACTTACCTTAAAACTAAATGTCTAATTCTTAAGTAATCTCAAATACACTTAATGGCCAAAACTAAAACCAAATAATAACAATAAGCCTAAGTGGCAGGTGACATATTGAAGCTTGAATTTGGTACATATGTTTGATTCTTTTTAGAGAGTTTTAGAGCCATTTTTACCAATTGAGGAAAGAGGAATTTGTCTTACGCATTTAAGCCATCCATGAAGTGAAATACACACATACCCACACACTAGGGGCTGTGAGCACACTTGCCCAGAGCAGTGGGCAGCCCTATCCATAGCACCCAGGGAGCAGTTGGGGGTTAGACACCTTGCTCAAAGGCAATTTAGTCGTTCCTGTTAGTTCAGGGACTCGAACCGGTGACCCTCCAGTCACATGGCTGGGTGCCTAACCTCCAGGCTATGACTGCCCGTTTTACAGACAACAGTCATCCGTTGTTGCACACCACATAAGGAAGTCTTTTTAAGATGAGTTAATAACTTGACTTTGTCTGACGTGCATGTTGTGGCAACATCCTACAACAAACAGGTCTTGGCTGGTAGGTTATATTTCAGTCCTTCTACCATGGTGGTAGCTAATGGTGCCCCACAACTTTGAAGCCATGCAAATGAGCTAAAATAAGAATTTCCTTGTGATATTTTTTTAGTGATTTTTTTTCATTGTTGAAAAAAATGAAAAAAGCATGTAAAATGCAATACGCATATCATAATATTATAACTGTTCATTTGGTTAAAATATATATGCTCGATTAGAAATTCTGTGTTTACCCCCGGAATGACAAGCTTCTGTTTTTGATAATACACTGGTCTGCCTCAGGGCGGCGCTGTAGTGAAATGGTTTACCCAGTTGGTCCTTCATAGCCTAGTAACTGTAACCATGCCTGGGACACCTCTTTACAACTTTACAATATGCCACAGCGTATCTGAAAATCTGAAAACCTTTCTCAACGCCCCCCTGAGTTTGGTTACTCATATATCAAACAGAAGACAGAAGAGGAGATCTGTAAGATCTCAGATAATGTGTGGAAGATCACATTACCAGACCAGAAAAGAACATTTCCAGAAGAAGAACTGTTAAACCAAACATTGTGTTGCCACTGATACTAACATCAGCAATGCTACGTCAACTGAGTTAGCAGGAACCCACTGTTACAATGTCACAGCTTCGCTGATGTGGTTTGGTATCAAGATTGGGGTGCCACCACAGTAGAGTGACCCCTTTGGTGTAAGACGTGAAAAGCATTTTTAATTTAAAAAAAAGCGTTTGTATTTATTATTATTTTTATTTATTTATTTTATGTTTTGCTGAAGTATGGTCAGCCCAAACTGCACACGTTATGCATTAACACTGCACATGTAAAGTACTTCTTTAGCAGATCTTCATCCACTGGCTCTGGTCCATAAGCTCGTTCTCCCCTCCTTCTTATGACAGCCCAGTGAGACAGACCAGAGCCAGTAAAGACGGCTAGGAGCCGAAACCTTCCTCTTTTTTTCCATTTGACTGCAGGCAGTAAAGCATAGGCAATGCGCACGCTGGCTCTAATGGCGAAAAGAGTGCTGGCTACGTTTGAAGTAGCCGGACATCGACACCGGTGGGCCATAAAAACTTCTGTGCATGGCATGAGCCAGAGCAAGCCGAGAGGACACCTGGGGCTAGCGCTTGGCCGAGACCGTCTAACGTGTCTGGCCTGGCTGGCCCCCCAAAGCTCAGATGGATGAGAGGAGGGTGGAGGGTCTCACTCTTCCTCTTTTTCCCTCTGCCTCTTTTTCTCTCTAAGTCCTAGTTCTTCTGACCTGGGGTGGGGGGTGGGTGGTGGGAGGGGTGGCTGATTTATAGAGACAAGAANTTCTTGAGGAGCTGAGGCGGGGGGTGGTGGGGGGTTGGCGAAAGGCTTGCTGCTGGGACACTGTGAACTGAGGGCAGCACAGAGGCCATATTTCACTGTAGCCATTAAATCAATTGACTTCCAGATGCACTGAGAGCTGGAGGACTATTGACTGAGTTACATACCCAACCTCTCCCATTAGGTCCATTTCCCTCACCGAGTTAAGCCCCAAAAAGTTCAAGAAGCGTTACATGATACTGAAGGGCTGGACAGCAAACTCCGTCACACCTTTGGCGCTGACCCATGGCAAAGACTGAGCCCTGAGGGGGTCGAGGAGAGCTCTTTAGGCCGGATAGTTTGTGTGCTTAGAGACGGTCTAAACGATTCTCTTGGCTTAGAGTCAGTTGTTTCTAGAACTCTTGAGCACAGTAGATAACGATGAGAGATGGGGTTAGTTAGAGGATGAAGCAACATGTACAAGATGTAGTGCATTAGTAGTTTATAGCGTTCATATGGAAATCCTAATTATTCTCAACCTTCAGGGCCTTCTAGGATTCCTGAGAAAGCCTAAAGATTTCTGGGGAAAAAAAATACATGTCTGTAAGTTTAAGTTCATTTTTATAGAAACATCATGCATGCTTGTTGTATTTAAACTCTGCATGTGTTAAAGTAACCCTGTTATTCCACTGTTTTTGGTTGGAAACCAAAAGGGATCATTCTTGAAATGATCAGAAAACAGAAAATGATCCAATCAGGATTTTAGGTAGGTACAGTCAAGCAAGCTTTCCCATTGGTTAGGACTTCAGAGGCCCTAGCATGTCACGTTATATAATGGGTGGGATCAAAGTTTGTGAAAACAAGCATGAGGCTAGTAGTTCTAGATAGCTAGCATTTCTAGTAGTTCGGGATATATCACTGATGTGACATACAAGTGGTAGTCTAACTAGGTTTTAGTGAAATGTTAGAAATGGAAGGCTCTTTAGTGATAGAGTCTATACAGCCACAATACACTGTATATATGTATATTTCAATTGAACCAGACTTTTTTCAGTTTGGGGGCATTTCTGTTGGTCCATCCATCATGAAATTTTCACACAGTGTAAACAGCAGCTGCTGTGTTCAAATGATACATAAAAGTGAAAATCAACAAAAATGGA